>FLSR01000433.1:53656-87638 GCA_900092035.1 Leuciscus waleckii
TAATTTAAAATGTTCCTAATAATAATTTAAAATGTTCCTAATAATAATTTAATTTAAAATGTTCCTAATAATAATTTAATTTAAAATGTTCCTAATAATAATTTAATTTAAAATGTTCCTAATAATAATTTAATTTAAAATGTTCCTAATAATAATTTAATTTAAAATGTTCCTAATAATAATTTAATTTAAAATGTTCCTAATAATAATTTAATTTAAAATGTTCCTAATAATAATTTAATTTAAAATGTTACTAATAATAATTTAAAATGTTACTAAATAAATATTTTTATGTTTGTAACAAGTTTATGTGTTTTTATTATATTTTTTATATATACACTTTTTAAGGGAAAAACATTACCCTAGACTGGCGAGGAACCATATATGGTAACTTCATTGCCCTTGATTTCCAACCTAAAAAAATAAAAAAATTAAAAAACTCACAAATGTTTAGAAATCTTATAATATCCTCCAATAACACTCTATGGTTGAAATTTTGAATTTCCAAGTATTTCAATGAGTGCCCTATAAAGGGATAAATGAACATTCAAATCCATAACAAACAGTGGATGAAAATAACCATTCACACAAATTGTCGCCCTACGTTACTGCTTGATCATTTACAATAGAGATTGATCGCTAGCTGCTAGAAACATATATGTTGTATTCACCAAAGTTAACGCTGACTGCATAGTTCTAGCTAATTACATTCTTGTGTTGGTTTGGCGAACATGAACGTCAGTTTAGAAAGAAAGATGGATTTACCTGTTCTGCAAAAACAGAGCAACTGAATGTCGGATCGGAAGCGCTTGTGCCGCCGGGGTTCTCGCCACCTTTCGAGGGTTTTTCCGATGTAAATTCGGGACTTCGTGCGTTCCTTATCCTTGTCCCTTATCCTTGTCCCTCTTCTTTGCAATTTGTTCATCGGAACGTCGTCTATTTGGTCGTGTGTCGGCCATAATTCAAACTTCCCTCTTCATGCTTTTTTACAGTGTGTTCAGGGGACAGGCAGCTAGCGGATAGTGAGGAGATGTTTGCTGTATGTGACAAAAAAATTTGGCCTAAAAAACGCGTGGCATCGCTTAGAGCACCTTTAATCTAGTCTAAGAATCAGAGCAATTTGGCAGACTGGAGAGTGCTTCGTTTCTTGGTTATTTCAATTTTCATGTCAGTAGGTACTGCTCTTATTATTACAGCAGAAGCAATTGACATCTGCATAGTATAAAGTGGCCAGTGTTACAGGGATAAAAGCAGCTTAACCGTTACATTAGAAATATAATGGCTAATCAAGTCAATATTGAGTTTTGTAGAGGAACAGCTATTGGCTTTAATGGTGTAGAGCCAGAGAGGGGTGACATAACCTTTCCCAGCTTAAATGGAGAAAAACCACTGGTGAAGAAGTGTTTATGTTGATGATCAAATGCAAAGCAGCTGTTACAACACTCATGTTCATTGTTTTGAAACACTTAATCACTTTAGTCAACTGCTGCACAGTAGGTCATTTGTTCCATTACTAGTGAACATGCTTTAGCTGGTAGATTACTCATTTCCATATGTAATAGGGTTTTTTTGAGAGGTTATCCAGCCGAATTAATTCAGGAAACCTCATTCAGTAAGTCAAAACCTTTAGGTCTACTGGAGCCACACTGCAGGGAAAGAGAAGACTAATTTCATAGACACTGCTGAGGGAAAACAGACAACATTATTTTTATTATTACTTTTTAATGAGCCATTTAGTGGTTGCATAATTAAAAAAAGTTGAGCATTTTCTTAGTTTAGCATTAAGGTTTTATACAAAAATAACCCCGGGTCAAGAGCGATGACGATTACTGAGTGACGCATAACTCTTAGAGTCGTAATGGAGGGCTGTCATTGCATTCCTCTCTTTCACTAAAGAACAATGATCCATGGACGTTTTAACGATAATTGCTATAGCCGCAAAGAATTTCCTCACTCATGGGAACCATCATTATAACTTCAAAGTGTGTATTTAGGAGTGCATTCACAGGAGAGGAAACACTATCAGGCTTTAATTGTAAGGCAGTAATTATACCTTTTACACAACCATAGGCTATCTGCAGGAGAGCGATATGATGAACCAGGCCTCTTGATTAGGCTTTTTAAAATCAACTCTTCTCTTGTCAGACTCTAAGTAAGGGTGCGATGTTACATACATTTGAAAGCCCTTAATAACGCCGATTTAGAGACATTTCATGATGGAGGATTGTGCTATAAGCATAGGGGGTTACCAGAGCCAGGCACCATATGGCACATATAAATAGCGAAACTGAGCCTTGATATTGACCAACATAAACAATATGAGATCACCAACTGTGGATAGTGCTTGGTTATACTTTATTTTGATGGTCCACTTTAAACATTCTACTAACTATAAATAACTTTGCAACTACATGTCAACTAACTAATACTTAGAATATTAGTAGACTGTAAGGTTAGGGTTAGGTGTTAGGATTCAGGTTAGTAGAAAAAGTTATGCAGTTGCAAAGTTACTTATAGTCATTAGAATGTCTGTTGGGGGATAAAGTGTTAGTAGATACTAAGCAGACAGTCTACTAACTCTCTAATGAGACATGCTAGTTACAAAGGTACTTAAAGTAAGTAGAATGTCTAAAGTGGACCATCAAAATAAAGTGTTATCTAGTTCATTGCTTTGAGAATTTACATAAAATATATGCTATCGATTTTTCATTAATGTTGGTAGCCTACAACAGAACCCAAATGAAAAACCTTTGCATAATGCACAAGCAATCTGTATAAACAAACACAATGTCATGTCACCTTCATTTTTCTAGCGCTTTTAACAATATAGATTGGAAATAATAGGAAATTAAAGTAACAGAGATTGTTTTGGCTTCACAGCAACTCTAGAATAAAGTTATTGTCCAGCTAAAGTTAGTTTTGATTGATTCACTTCCATTGCAAAGGATCATTGGTTATAAACTTAGGGGCCGCTTACACGACACCATTTGAACTAAAAACAGAAACTTTTAATGTGTTCTGGCCTTTCATTTGCACGACAACAGTGTTTGGTTAACAATAACTCTAAGGCCCAAACAAATGCTTCTGCTTTTATGGCACAGACATTTGAAGAAAACTCTATGGCACCCCTGAGTACTTAAGCATTGGCCAAGCATTTGTTTACTTTTTTGTAAAGTATTATACATCTCGGCCCATGGGTGTGATGTAGCAAATGACACCCTGAATTTTACAAAAACTAAAAGGCAGATATGGAGTCCTTGCTTATACCTTCATAAAGTCTGTTTAGCATTTAGCATGCAGATTTTTGTGTTTTCCGAAAAGAATACGGACGAGGTTGAGGTTCAAAACCACATGGCTAGTGTGATGTGAATGGTTGCTTGGACGTTGATACGCAAATGCAAATTTATTCTAAGGGCCGTGACGAGTGAGCGTCTGTCTTGGCTAGTTTTTGCAGTGTGTTCCACACATCAGCGCTAGACGACAAGTTTGAATCGTTTTGGGGGCCGTCGGTGAGAGAGAACTCTGATTGGCTGTTCATTTTAGCAAACTTGCTACTGCCAATACATTCACAGACATGCTGCTTCTGCACATGTAACATACAATAAACCCCTGTAGCAGATCTATACAGGTGGAGCTGGGGAAGGTGGAAGGTTTCTGAAAGCACACTGCAGAATGCTAACAACAAACAATGCCAAGTATTTGAATGTTGAGCAGCAAGCTCATTGGCTTCTGATGGCTACAGCAACCAATCAGCTGCACTATGAAGATAATGTGATTGCCATCTAGAGTTTCTTGACAGAACTTTGTACTGTATGTTTTGCACTCAAAAGTTGAGGCAGATGAACATGAGCTTGCAGGAGCAGGTTTAAGATGACTAAATAGCCGCGTTTCCATTGTCGGGCCAGTGCAAGCCAGGGCTTTAAACGGGCTGTTCTGGGCTAATAGCATTGGACCGGTAGCACCGAGCCGAAAACCATGCTGGGGTTCCACTGTCGGAAACACACCAAAAATACGAACTGAGGAAGAGGAGCTTTAGTACTCTCTCCCAATACAGTCACATTTTCAGTCAGAGAAACAGAAGAAGCTCTCGAAAAACCAGAGTTACTTTATTTTATGACACATGTGGAGCTAAAAATGGATATCAGAGAGTCCGGTATAAAGAGATGAGACGTACTGACAGATAAAATAAAAACATGATTGTGATAGCCTTATGATTTGTCTGATTTCTTCAAGTGGTCATATTTACCATGTTTACTATGGTAATGGTTGGCGCGCATTGTCTTTTGCATCGCGTATAAATATTTCTGCCTTATACAGTGATCAGAATCCACATCGGACCACAAACAGAAGTTTTTCAAACACTCGCTGCTGTCTGAAAGTGAGTTTTGAGCTAAAATGATGTTAAAAGTCTTTAATGCTGATGCTCTGGTATATGAAATTAGACATGTATAGAAAGGCTAGATAGCTTACCGGCGCTGAGAGCCAATGGGACCCGACGACGTCACACGGCGGCAATTTTAGGACAGGACCGCTCGTCCAGTTATAACATTAAAGTCTATTGTGCATGTAGTGCTGAAATAACTATATTTTGCTCAATTTTCAACCGATTTTCAAACGGCTTGGTGTGTCATAAACGTCAGGGATGCGGCTATTTAACTGCATACTTGTGAAAAATATATATTTTAAACAGCCTACGCCAAAGAACCTCATAACATTATACTTGCTTGCTGGTCTGTTAATAAATTAATGCTTTGTTGCTTCATTTTGCCTCCCGAGTCTTTCTGGTAGAAGTTCCAGTTATGCTATTTTGATTAAATATTACAAGGTCAAAACATCAAAAAAAACATATGCACAGATGAATTGTTCACATAACACACATTTAGTATCCACATAACACTAATGGATACGTGAGGAGGTCAGAAGATACTCGTTTTGGAGTATTTTTTAAAAAGCTAACACAACTTTCGACTGTGTGTTAGATGTAACCCCAGTATTCAGGATGTTGTTATGTGATTGCTAAGTGTGGTGTGAGTGGTTGCATACTGTCCCATGCCATCTCTGTGAAAATCTGACTGTAAATTCAGTCACTTAAAAAAATAATAGCAGAAACACGTGGAAAAGTTTAATACTTGTTGGGTTTGTGAGCACTAATTATAAAAATCTAACTAAACTACAATATGTAATAAAAACAATCTAGCTTGTGTTTTATACACCAAATCTGAGCCTGATTCTTTTTCAAAGACAAATAGGAAAAACAGCCTCAGCAAAAATCAATCAGTGGACCACATCAAAGAGTTTGAGGCAGATATTTATTTGAGTGTGCGCAAGGAAAACCAGCAAACCATACACAGGTGTTAGCTTGAGCACAGACGGTTTACCCCATCATGTAAAAGGCTCACGTTGAGAGGTCACAAGGGGACCAGGATGGGGCTGCCTCTGCTATCAAATGGAGGTCAGCAGGAGGTTGGCCCAAAAGCACGAGTGATTGGGCCAGCCGGCTGAGCCCAGCTGCGAACAAAGGCCCTTCAGACTGCTGGCCATGGACATCAGCAATGAAATCTCCATTACTTTGTTAAACTGTGTCTGAGGCAGTGCCCTCACTATTATGTCAATGTCTAGGTTTAATGCTGATTCATATACTGCAAAAGAAAATCCCAGATTAAGTCCAGATGGCAGGACCCACTTTTAGCTGTGAAACTGCAACACTTAAATGACCAGAGAGGATCCTAATAATTATATATTTTTTAAGCAAATAAGCACATTTTCCATGCAAATAACAGAATATGGGCCTCTTTCCACCTGGCACTAACATGTGTTTTTCTATCCTGATATTATCTGGATATTCTTTAGCTAAATAGCTTTTACATCTTGCATTTCAATGCGTATCGTGTTTCATCAGATAGAGAGCCAGTCACACTTACCCACACACCATAATATGCATTTACAGAAAATGTTTGCATTTAAAAAAAACTTTGAATACAAACTGCTTTCCGTCACTTTGAGAGACAAAAAAGGGGGGATTTGGTCTATTGTGTTTCTCTCTTTAGACTTTAGAGACATTCCCACAGTGAAAGGATTCCAAAAGGGATTAGAAGTGAAGAAAAGAGGAGAATGTAAAGTTTTAAAGCAGCCTATAAAATTAGGCGGTGAGAAAAATGAGTGAATATTTAGAAATTAAATATTCGAATGGTGTTATTTGTGATAATGGTTACACTTTATTTTAAGGTGTCCGTGTTACAGTGTCCTTGTTACACAACATTAACAAACAAATAAATATAACAAACAATAGGATAAAAAAAAATACAATTTCCATGTATTTTCCCCCCATTAAATGACCTTTTGGGATAAATAAGGAAATTTGTTCTCAACATAAACACTTCACAAATGAAATACAACATCTAACCCCATTCACACAGCAATATCAGTTAATTACCGTAAAGTTACCAGAAGGACTTTTCCGGTAAATACACAAATGTGCTGTTCACATAAGCAAGGGTGTTACGTCTTTTTACCGGTAGCCTATACCATTTATATCAATACAAAAATGTATCGGTAAATCAGTGATTTCAATCATCGGAAATGACCATTAACGCTGAGCTACTGTAGATTCTTCCTTCAGCTGGAGGAGCTTCTGACCTTGTACGTGCTCATATCGGTAATCTTCATTCTTTGTTTACACAGCATCATACCGGTAATTTACTGGTAATGTAACAACTTTTCAGAAGCCGCTTTCACACAGAGATTCCGGGAAAAAACCCTGATAATGTGTCCCGGGATCATTTGATTTTGGTTCATTCACACTGCCATTTTCTGGAATCTGTGCGTGCATTCACACACATCCCGTAAGGATCCCGTAAACACACGTTACATCAGGATATGACATGTAATGTACGCGTCGAAAATGCGTTAGCTAGTGTTTCACACTTAGAGCTGAAGAGAGAGGCTCCCGAGATTGATCGATCCCCGGATGGATCCAATTTTCTGGGATTAATGCTCTGTGTAAGGGGCTATACTGGTAAATTGCCAGTATTGAACCAGTATTTTTGAAAAGGTCCTGTTTACACATATTTTAATGTTTGTATTGAAAGTATGGTAAATACTGGTAAAAGTACCAACGATCACACTTAAAAGTAAACACTTTTTGGCATACCATTTTGGTTGGTTGTAACATGACTTGGTTGCATGTAACACGGTGGTCCAGGGAAGATGAAGAAGAAGATGAGGTATAAACACAGGGTGTATTTAAACAACAAAGAACAAGATTCTGAACCTGTGAGACAGTGTGTTATGCACAAACAATAACTGGACTGAACAGAAGAGTTATAAATTCACAGTAAATAAGGACACTAAACGGGAACAGCTGACAAGACTTAACTAATTAGAAACCATAATGACTAACGAGAACTAATACAGACAAGACAGAAACCGAATTAAACTGAACATATATGTGTGTGTCACCTGTAGCCAATCTGAATTATATAACAATTAGGCTATCCATCTCATTGTGAAAACCATGTAGCCAACCAAAATTTCATTAACAGTAGAAGTGAAATCGGTTAAACTTTATTTGAAGGTGTCAGTATTACAGTATAATAATACATTTAAGTAGTGAGTAATAATAATTAACTACATGTAAATACCATAGGGTTAGGGTTAATTGCATGTAATAGCATGAATAGTTTTTAGTTATTACCACAGTAACTACAAGTCACAAATGTTACAATGAAATTGTAAAATAAAGTGTTACCGTGAAATCTTATTGTAGTTTTGAAATCTGGGGACCGTCTTCCGTTTTTAAATCACGCACGGGGGAAGTTTGGTCCCGTCAGCGAGGCACGCAAACATTACAGTCACGCGGCTCTTAGACAGTAAACCTTTCTTTGACTGTTTGCATTTTTAAGACTGTCTTTTTGCGCTCACGATCTTCTAACATTACACTCGGCACACTCGTTTAATGCATATTTATTTGCCTATTATTGCAGGATATTATTGACAAGTAAAAGTCTAGACCCTGAATATAAGACAAACCCGTTTTTTCATATGTATTTCTAAGAAAAAAACATTGTCTTGAAGCCATGATATAAGCAGAATAAATGATAATGAATTGACAACGGGCTGTTGAATTATTGAAAATAATGTACACCTGCTTTTTGTGGTGACCGCATTACCACCTCTGGTGTGCACTATTTTTCAATAATTCAACAGCCCATCGTCAGTCATTCCTTATATAAAACTGTGTGACTTCTGAAACAGTTTAGAGGGTCTTACACACATAAGCTTCAGTATAAATTTGATTGAAAAAGCTAATAGTGTTTCAAGGCAATATCTGAATGTGGAAATACATCTACTGCATATAACATTAAACAAAACATTTAATTTGGGAATTTGTCCCAATGATCGGATCATGATTGGTCTTACACCTGGCATTTATTGTAGTTAACTGCAATCCAACTGTCAGATCACAAAAAGCATGTTAACACAGGTATAAAGTCTAGATCATGGATTAAAATGAGTTTTGTTGTGCAATGTTCCAGAGTAAGCAATATTTTTATGCAAGGGATTTATTTATCTATTTTTGTGTCTCACAGCTTTAACTGATAAGATTTTTGCTTCCAATCCTCCATCTGTCCTTCAGCGTTGACCTCACCAGGGGCCTCATTTATAACCACTGTGTATGCACAAAACAGGCCCTGAGAGAGGCGTACACCACTTCAGACGCATAAGTTGTGATTTATAAAAAAAAAATTGACTGGAAAATTTGTGCACCTGCATGCAAACTCTGACCCATGCGTCCGAACGTTTTGGAGACGGAGCAGTTTGGCGACACCGATGGTGAGCTGGAGTTAATGGCTTTTTGGTCACTTTTAGACAGAAAATGTAAATAAAATTATACATACACAGCAAGATAATACAAATACAATTTCACTCACCAAGCCTATCACATGAAGCAAACATCCATCCCTTCTTAAATGTCCGCGCTAGCGAGCACGTTTGGGCCGTTGAGTAAACTGACTGCATGTAGCATAGCCTATATATCTATAACTGCAGATGAAGGAAAACTGTAAATCTTCATTATGAGTGCATGATCGCAATAACAGTTTAAATAAATAAAATAGTGTTTAAACTATGTTTTACATCTGATATAAACATTTAATTAAATATGCCATTCTCATTAACGGAGTTAACACTTAAATTACATGAAATCCTTACTGAGAAATTACATTATATATATATATATATATCTTACTGAGAAATTACATTATATATATACAGTAAGGCCGATCTGTTTCCATTAAAAATATGAAGCAATTAAAAATACTATTTGGCCAGTGAAATAAAAAAAAATTGTGAATTGAGAAAAACTTTCTCTGAAATGTATTTTATATTATTTGATTAATTTTTTTCAAAAAAAAGGCAAGGATAGACTACTAAATTATCTTTAGCAATGTAATGTGACGGCACATGCATCTCTCATATTTCCCTAATGTCTTGTACCGTTAAACATGGTATCACGTGGATGAATATGTTAAATGCAAATGATATGCAGATGAGGATATGCATAGTAAAACTATGCGTTGTAAGCTCCATATATGGTTATTTTGGGGAGGAGACGCATGTGCGCACAATCCTCCTCTGACTGGGATTTATAAAGGGAATTTAGCGCAGGTTCTGGCGTACGCACGGTTTTATAAGTCTGAATATTTTTTACCGTACGCCATTTTTGGCTTTCGGGCGTACGTACGCTTTTAGTAAGGATCCTACGCACAGTTTTAAAAATGTGACCCCTGGTGCCTGGACTGAATTTTGTTACATTTCCAAGAGAGAGAAGAAATGCTAGGAACGCTTTCTCATAAGCAAAAATAACAATTAGCCCCTTGAACGTTGGGGTGTAGCTTAATAACATTTTCTGCGCTAGTATCATCCTAAATTGACATTGTGACTAACCACTAAAGCAATGGCGAGACTAGGCAAGTGCGAATATTCAGATAAAAAAAACCCTGACAGCTTTCAAAAAGAGAGTATAGTCAAAAATGTGCTCAAGAAGCGCCTTTGAGAAATAAAAAGGCTAATTTTCAAATTAAGCCGAGTGATTTGGGGGAAGGAAAAAAAGGGTCAGTCGCAGAAGAAGTGTATAGTGTGAGAGGATCAGCTGATTTCCATATTAATTGAAGGAGATGTGTGTGAGCCGGAGAGTTGAGGAGCTCTTGGCTGTGCTGCAATATTATCCTCAGCTCCACTAGTCACTAATGGCTGAAGTACCCAAACTCAGCATGACTAATAAGACGCAGGGGGATGGAGAGGGGCTGCGGCACGTCCTCAGAACATAGTGCCATCAATCACACAAAGGAAAAACAAGGCAATTAGCAAGACCACAAAAGAAAAAGAAAAAAACATAAATTACTTTATTAGTTGTAGCAACAACCTTACACATTGGTTATGCTACCAAAGCTAGCGAAAGTTGCTAATATGAAATATTAATGGTTTTTGACATCCATATGGATGTGTTTTGGTATCGCTGCTGTTTACTCAGGTAATTGGGCCAGTGTACCTAAGGGCCATCACTGAATTCAACAGTAGATCTGAGAAAGATCAACAAAAAATGAAAAGTGACCTTGTCAATGTCAATGTTCATGTTATTCCCAAAAATGTTTCTCTGTACGTAACCTTTCAACAGACTTTAAAATGACTTTCCTTTACATCTGACAACTCCTAGTTGTTGTCAATCAATAGTCACATTTTAGCCAATAGTTATGAAATATGATCACGAAACACCGTTAATGAGAAGGCCACCAGTGAATGGTTGCAGGCGAGTGGCAAAAAATATAAATCACATTTGTTATTCAGGAATTTAATGCATTACGTTTGTAAAAAAATAAAAAAATAAAAATAAAAAAAATTATAAAAAAATCACTCGACTAATGATCGGCCAATTTGATTCTAATTAATTTGGAGTACATTTTTAGAATTGACACAACATCATTAAACACAACAATACGCCATACATTTACGACCTCCTGTGATTAAAGGCGACACTTCCGGTTTTCTTCCCACCGGAGCCTCGCTTTCGATTTCAAAATAACGGCTGCGTGAAATCAGCGTATTACTCGATTTTAAAGATTATCTTTTTTTTATGCACCTGTGTGTCATTCTTACCTTGATCTTGGTGTTTACGTTTCAAAGCCATCTCCACCATAATTTTCCCCCGAGAGTATGCCATTCTTCAAACCTAGATGTCAATAATCTAACAAAAGCAATCACTGTGAAACATGTACGTGTGTGTCTGAGGTGATTTAATTGCTACATCATAAGCCCGTAACTCCAGCGCGGCAATACTTTGATGGTCGGTCAGAACAAGGCAGAGTCCCGTAACTTCAGGGCAGCGCACCCGTAATTTCATTCGAGAGTTCAGGAGCAGCGAGAAACGAAGGCATAAAGCCATAACTGACGTTACGGGCTTCTACCATAGTTTCCCCTTGGCTTTTTGAAGTTACGCCAAAAACATCATCTTATTCCCCCCAAAAAACAATCGAATTGAAAGTTGATGTTTGTCTATATGATAAAACTTATGTTTATTGTTCTAAAAATTACAATAACTGATTTTCGCCAAAAATCTAAGTTACGACCTTTTGCCTTAGTGGGGCAGTACAGTATGTGATAAGGTTGATATGTCTTGCAGAAAAGAAATGGAACCCATTTGAATCCATTAAAACATTTTTAGGTTCATCATTATCTCAAAATAATGGCGATACACCTTTCTTTCATCCTCAATGTGGTGGTGTTGGGCTGACAGCTGATGTTTGGGCATGGATAAACACAACCTGCCAGAGCTGTACAAACTCCTGCATGCACTGCACAGCCCATTAGCTAGCTGTCTTTAGTTTTCTAGCCCTGTGAAAGATGTAAGTCTTTAGACGAGTTGTTGCAGTGGTTGCATCTTATGCTGAGAAATGTCTAGTGATGCTTTCTCATCTCCTTTTAATGTGCTGTGGTCAACAGGACTTGGGATGTAAGGTGAACAATCAAGCATAACGTGAAGTACAAGATTAGCATTGTGGCCAAATACTTATTTTTGACATGCATGGTTTGATGGGCAGAACAGTTCTGAATTGATATACATGTATGTAGTAGGCCTATGTAGTGTTTACTCCTTATGTCAAGTGGTTGGTTGCCAGGTGTCCATTTGGAGTCTCCAAATGGCCTTTTGGAAAGGACGCCTATACTTTTCTTGAATAAAAGCTTACAGAAACTACATTTTTGGGAGTATCATCCTCAAATTTGAATCAAAACATGGTCAGACATCCAATTTTATCTTTATGGTGTTTTCAGGCCTTTAACATAAAAGTCTGATAAATTTTTCCCTAAGTGAAGTTCATTCAAAGAAATCGTGAGTCACATTCATGTAAATGTTACCTTGTTTTACTCTCTTCCTATGCTACTTTGAGTTATAATGACTCTTGGGTAACACAGTTTCAAGTGTCTAGTTTAAAAATTCCAAAACAAATTGTTCATTTTGAAAACTTATATGCACACACAAAGAATTGTACAATGTGAAATAAGTGCTAAACTGTCCTCTTTTTCTTGCACAGTACGTAGATGTACGTACATGCATACGTTTTTGCTCCGGGATTTTACCGTTATTACCCAGCCAGTTCTCTAGCCCTCCAGTCTTGCTTGTTATATTGCTTGTATCTGGATAGATAGCACACTTTCAAGTATATTAACACATTAATCTTTCTGATGCCAGATACACTTAATGGAGTGAAATAGAGATCTTGCTCCCTCGCCATGGTCCGCTTCCATCTTGCCTTCTGTCATGTCATCATTTCAGATTACTGATGCTTGGTATTGGATGTAAACATTAGGTCAAATCAAGAAATTAGGATTCAAAAAACTCTGTGACAAATATGACCTTAAGAAGTTCTCGGCTTCTTCTCACTGAAAGATTTATAATCATAGACCAGAAGTCTTATAAAATAGAATTAATTTGTCTGTTGACACAGCCTGACTGCTCGTAGCCAGAATAAATGCTGTTGGCTTTCTCAGTGATAAATGATAGCGACAAAGACTGTATTCTGGAACGTGGCAGCGCTGAGTCTTTCTCCACCTCTGTCTTGCTTTCTATCTGTCTCACATTCTCTCTCTTGTTCTCTCCTCCCTCCCTTTATCAATTTCTTATCCAGAATGACAAATGAGGCTCCTTGTATGGTTTATCTTGTAGCAGTGTTGTGAGGTCTAACCCAGATCAATTCTCTGAGGTGTGCACTGATTGCATGAACACTAAAGTCTATCCATTGTTTGACACAGCTCTTGTCTTTCAGCACCTGGCCTGCTGCTGTCAAACATCCATGGATGATTCACACTGTTATTGAAAGTCTGTCAATCCACAACGTGGATATGATTATTACAGTCACACTGCCAGAACCAATTCATTACAGATCTGCCCAAAAGAGTGAACATTGTAACTCATTATGTTGCTATATGCACAGTATTTTAATGGTGAAATCAAATACATCGCTCAGATCTATAGGTTGAACATAGCAATAGCAATAGCAACTTTATTTACAGTATATAGCACAGTTAAAACAACACAAGTTGACCAAAGTGCTTTACATTGTATCACATAGCACAAAAAGAGGAGAAAAGCACAAAAAGAAGAGAAAATCTACTCTACAAAGACAACATCATATAGGCAACACATGTAGTAAAAAGTCACTGATTAAAAGCTATTGAAAACAGATATGTTTTAAGTTGTCTATATATATATAGGCCTATATGATCCGAAGTAACTAGTTACTCGCTACTTGAGTAGTTTTTTCATTGGATACTTTTTTACTCTTACTCAAGTAACTATTAAGATTATTACTTTACTTTTACTTTGAGTAAATATTTATATAAGTACTTGTACTTTTACTTGAGTACAGTTTTTGGATACTCTACCCACCTCTGCATACTTCTATCAGTCAGATAGGATTTAAACCACTCCAGGACATTCCCTTGAACCCCCACATACTCCTCCAGACGTGAGATCTCACTGATGATGAATTGTGTCAAATGCGGCGGTTAAATCTAATAAAACTAACACCGCAGATTTTCCAGCATCAACAGTCATCAACAAATCATTAAAAATTTCAACAAGAGTTGTCTCAGTCGAGTGATGTTTCTTGAAACCGGACTGGTACACTTCACCGATCTTGTGTTCTTCTAAAAAATTATTTAATTGATAAAAAACAAGATTTGGTTCGGGTCCAGATTTGGTTTCTTTAATAGAGGCTGCACAAATGCCTGTTTCAACATGTTTGGAAATATCCCAGTAGCTAAACTTCTATTTATAATTTGCAGGGTAGCAGGCCCAATCACCTCAATATTTTCTTTAAAAAAAACATGGTGGGACCATATTATCTCCTTCGGAGCCTGTAGGTTTTAATTTACTTACCACCTCTTGTAACCACTGAAATGTTGCCAATTCAAATTGATTAAACACTGCAGTATGCCGAACTGGACTTGATTGTTTATCAGTCATCGGTGAGAAATCCACTCTAATTGCCTCAATCTTAGAAATAAAGTAATCAAGAAAGTTCTGACATAAAGTCAGGGACGGAGTTAAATTTACCTTAGCGGGAGGGTTTACTACAGCATTTATAATATTAAAAAGTATTTTCGGATTATTCGAATTTTTTTCTATAAGTTCTGAAAAATATCTAGATTTAGCTGATTTTACAGCTCTCTGAAATGCTGTTAGAGTTTCCTTAAAGATATTATAAAAAATGTGAAGTTTTTTTCCATTTTCTTTCCGCCTGCCTGCAAGCTTGTCTACAGCGCCGTATCTCATCATCAGTCAACCAGGGATCAGACCTATTTTTACGATGTTTACTTTTTACAGGAGCCACTGCATCCAACACATCTCGACAGTGTAGCAGTTGAAGGTGTTCATCCACTTCCATGTCCTGAAGAGCATTGTCTGACATGTTGTAAACCTCCCTGAACATTATAAATTCTGCATAGGTTATAGGTGAGAATTTGCGGAAATACTGTAAAGATTTTACAGGGTTGTAAAATGCAAAAAAACAGGGATAGTAAACAAAACAGGTTTATGATCCGAGATACTACTTAATTCTAAGTCCTCAACAAGAAGACCATGTGTTCGTACCAAATCTAAAGTATGGCCATGCATGTGGGTTGGGCCTTTAACTGCTTGACTTAGGCCGAAAGAGTCAATCAAACCTAAAAAATCCTTTGCCACGGAATTTTCAGAACAACACACATGAATATTAAAATCACCCAGAATAAGCAGTTTGTCAAACTTTGATATCAAACCTCCAAGAAAGTCTCCAAAATAATTTGTAAAGTCTTTATGTTGTTTAGGTGGCCTATATATGACTGCTATTGCCACTGGGTTATCACTGTCCAATATCATTAACTGCAGTTCGAACGACTGATATTCCTCCGTTACTATTTGTCTACAGTTAAACTTCTCTTTAAAAATAGAGGCCAACCCTCCTCCTCGGCGAGATGAACGAGGAGTATTGTAAAACTTACATTTCTGTGGTAAAAGTGCTTATTTCTCCACTTGTGATCCACGTTTCGGTAATAAACATAAAATCCAAACCGCTCTCGTTAAAAAATACATTCAATAAGAAGGTCTTATTTACCAGTGATCTTGCGTTGATCAAGGCAATCCTCAGTTTTACTGGGTCTTTGTTTACCTGAGATATCCGACGCAGAGGTCTAATGTTGCACGATCTCACACCACCACGGTGAAGTCGAGGCGGGCGATACAATTCCTGCAATCCAGACGAGGTAGGGGAAATCTGAATGTTCCAGGCATACGATGGTTCCAGTGAACGGCGTCTTATGAAATGACAGCATTCCATTTCGTTGACCAAGGACTTCCGAAGGGTATACCTCTCCCGGGTTTTCGCCAGGGTAAGCTTGATCTGAACAGCGACGCCACCTCTTTTCCCTCTATGCCTTCGGCGTTTTCTTCCCGATGGCAAACACGGCACGCGCCGCAGAAAGGATGGCACGGACTTCAACAGCGGTGGTGGAGTGCCATATGCACCCAGCGACACCCGGTGAGATTGCTCATCAACCAGGAATTTAATGTTCAATAGAGTTTGCCGATCATACGCTATTAATGGCAGCGCATTTTGGCTTAAAGCAACACTTGAATTTAAAATCACTTGGCTTAAAAGACTCATAAAACACCATAAAATAAACAAACTTGGAAAAGGTCTCAGGAACGGACGGCCTGCCAAGCACATCGGCGCCATCTTGTAAGGGATGTTTCCTGTTTTCAGGATTCATAGAGAAGAATAACATAAATTTGGTCTGAGTCTGGATCTCACAGAAAGCAGACTGTTTCCAAAACGTTAAGGTTATAATCACCTGAACCACTTAATTGCTTTCAGCATTATAGGGAATTTGCAAGAATGACATGGACCTGCTACATTCTTTGTGCGTGCATATAAGTTTTCAAAATGAACAATTTGTTTTGGAATCTTGAGATCATTCTTGCTTATTAACGTGTCAATGGCTTGTTTCCCACATCAGAAAAGCCATAATCAAAGCTTGTAATGCGGTAGTTAAGCTTATCTAATGACGTGCTTTTGCTCAATTAAACACAAGCTTGACTTCGTATGCCCCTACCCCTTCCAGAATGTCATGCATTACATCCACAGCTACATTGTCTGTCACGTGGTAGAAAGACAGGCTGTTAAGGACACTGTCCCTTTTAAGGCCTGTCTTAGAGGGGTTGTCTGTCTCCAAATCTGCCCTGTGAGTATTGGCATCACGCAAAAGAGCAAGATCTTCCTGTGTCTGTGCTCTCAAGACATCTCTGTGTACTCTACACAGCCGACACACGATTTCTACTGAAACTTTCACTATACCCAAGAATAGCATTTAAACCCAAATTGTCCCCGACTACCTGGACAACTGTGAATTTCACTACTTCTTGAAAGTCACAGGTGTTAACAGTGATGCCATCCTTCTCGAGACACTTTAATTCATCCACGATTGGGCGCAACACTGCATCAGTGCCGTAGGTCTTTGTGTCGTCCGATTTATAAACTGCTAGCAGGAAGTGTGACTGTAAATTGGACAGGAGATCTGTTGGCAAACTCTTCAGGATGAAATATATAAATCCTAACTTGTGAACTACAGTCTTGGACCCAAGAGGATTAACGGTTTCACAACAATCATTGTACAACAACAATGGTACAGACACCTCTTTCGAAAAGAGTGGATGTGATTTACAAAATTCTCCGTCAAACACATCCTGAAGAAAATCCCTCTTTTTCCTTCGCCATTCCATCATTGCCTGTAAAATGCCAGGAAGTTCCAGTATCTTGACTAGAAGAGGCTTGAGCGGAATACACTGATAGGTATCAGCCACAGCAACTTGTCGGACACTGCCATTGACTGAATCCCTCTGCTAAACATAAGAGACGCTTGGTAAAACCTCCTCACTGCTGAATGAAGTTTCCCGATTTTGTGAAATACTTTATCTGTTTTTAGTCTGTTTGTAGTCTGTCTCCAGTCCTTTGAAAGGCTCGGCTGCGTCTGAAAACTCCTGCCGGAGCTCTTCTACCTGTGGGCTCTGATCATGACCTAACTGACTAAACAGTGACATTGTCTTGGTTTTTGGTCTGTTCACAATGTCACCAATTAAACTTGAGGTGTGTTGAACCACATAGTTTATGTTAGTAAATGTATGGGAAGACCTGGATCTTAGATGAGCTAGAAAAAGGGATACTCTGTCTGTAATTCCCTCTTGCTCCAATGCATCCCAATCATCACCTAACTGCTCCGCTTGTACACCTTCAATTTGTTCTTGATTATCATCTTCATCAACATTAAAAACATTAGCAGGCTGATGCAATATATTGGCAGGCTGGGCCAGAGCCTGGTTCTCTTCATGTTCTCTATGTAGGTGCCTTCTATAAGAACGAATGAAGGAAAATATTCTGTTACAACTGCTTTCACAACACTGAAAATATGTTGTTGAACTATTTACATTGTGAACTGTGCGTAAATGTGATAAGAGAAACTTGATATCACCAGGGATTAGCCTTTTGCACTTAAAGCATGTATACGCCATCTGCCTGTTGATCAGCAGTGATGAAATCCCTTAGCGCTCTAGTGGAGATAACTTACAAATTCTCTGAAGAGCCTCAGGAATTTAAGCCTGGGGCCAACTTTGGGGACAAGATTTTTGGTAGCTTCCTCATCTAAGAGAAGAAATGCCTCCTCATCTATGTCTTCATCTGAAAGACAGAAAACAAGACAACATGAGTATTGTTGTATAAGTCGAAACAATTGTGAACCACTCACCAGACACTCTTTGATTATCAAGCTAACAAATAATCACTTTTAACGGAATGCTGTGGCTTTTTTTTTTTTGCTAGTTGACTAAATGTGGATCTTTTTGCAGCATTACCCATTTTGTGTGAATGACAGTCTATACTAGTGGTTCTCAACGGGGGCGGTCCCCCCCCAGGGGGCGTTCAGAGAACAACGGGGGGCGTTGGAAGCAAGATTTTTGAAAGGGGGGCGTTCAGGTGTTCACGAGTTTAAATATGTAAAGCAAATTTTTGTTCATTTACTTTTATTCATTTTAAGCATTTAGTAATTTAGTTACTAAATTGCCCCAGAACCACCCTAGAAAGCCAGAGGTCCACTCACCACATATTTACCAAAAATCCTGTGAGAAACACTGTTATTGCTTTGCCAATGCAGTTTATAGCTTGTTTTTTGAATGAATCACTGTGGAGTATAGTTCAATTATATTAATAAAAGACAATTTTGCACTTTTTTCATCTGTTAACTCTCACTCGTTCCTTGTCGCTCATTAGTTTGGGGGTGGGGGGCGTTCAGGGATTTGGATATTGGATAGGGGGCGCTGGCCCAAAAAAGGTTGAGAACCACTGGTCTATACTGTCCATATTTTCTTTCATTAACAAGTGTTATGACATTAATTCAAAGGTGAATATCTGATCCATTCTTATGCATAATAGCTTAAAGACAAGGCACACGTATCTTTTAACTATAAGGTTTATATAGATATGCATACCCCACTGTCGAAGAAGTTCTGACTTTCACAAAATCTTGCAACGACACATTTAAGCCTTATTAAAGAAAAATATTTAGGTATAGAGAGATGATATAAGGGCAGTAAGAGTAAAATGCTCACCTCTAAAATTCTCTGTCAGCTCATACAGCCGCCACTCGGAGACAAAGTTTATCGGAGACAAAGCTGTCCATTCAAAATGACCTGGAGAAAACATAGCATTATAGAGGTTAGCGACAATTCGAAGACTTGACCGCTTCTTTAACTTTCACCACTTCAGCCAGTAGAGCACTGTATAATATGATAAGCACGGCGCAGCTGGTAAACATAACTCAACTATTGTGTTGCCTCGTCGCTCTGTAGCCGCGACTAAAGAGGGTCGCACACCGGACGAGAAGCTCAGCGCCGCGCCACGTCTAGGACAACTCGAGGTATCGCACACGACGCGCACTTTCTCAGTTTATGGCCGCGCAGCGCCATGTCTTTAAAGTTAAAACATAACTCAACTATAGAGAAGATTATTCTCTATGAGTGTACACACACCGGTGGCGCCATTCGGCGTCTGTCCGCGGCACCCAGCAACGGCTCAGTACCTTGTTCAAAGTCCTGCCGCGCCACAGAGCGCCATTTACATAGTTTTATGTTAAATTGACATTATATTTGTCTCAAATCATCGTTAATGTATATACTGACTTCACCATGTGCTGCAATATACATTTAGTTTTACATTCATTCACAGAAATGAGCTGATTGAATGAAAATTGCTGATGTTATCGGATTTAAGTTATAGGTGAGATTCTCAATTCATTCAGTTAACGGACGATCTGAGGTAAAGTGTTTTGACTGCAGACTTAGCAACGATTGTATTTAATTGTACAGTACAATCAGAACATAGTACAGACATTATCTTAATTTCATAATGTCCTTAAACATAACAATATTGCTGGCCATAAACTGATAAAGTGCGCGTCCAGTGTGCGACCCCCTTAAAGCGGCACGAAGTCGCCACTAGCTGCACTGTACTTATAGTATTATTACCGGTATTCGTTCTTCTTCCTCTTCTTCTGAATTTCTGGCAGACCGATGTGTATGTTATAGGGCAAGGATGTATTATCTTATTTCTTCTATTTCTTAGTTAATATATCCATGTTTAGAGGGTGTGTTACTTTATTTCTCCTACAAATGGTGAAACTGTTTTATCATAATGTACACAATTGATAATGTGATTGTTCATATTATAAACAATTGTTGACATGATAATATAATAATTCCATAAAATACACCCCTCCAACAAAAAATAAATTATAGAGAGAGAGAGAGAGAGAGAGAGAGAGCCAACCCTATAACCCAAAACATGGGTTACTCTTTGAAAAATAATCCAGAAACCCAAACAACCCAGGAATTGGGTCAAAATATTAGCCATATAACCCAGAAAATGGTTACTCTCTGAAACAAATAACCCATTTTTAACCCAACACAAATAACCCAGAAAATGGGTTGAAGAAATAACCCAGGAGTTTTTAGTGTGTACTGTTCTACAGGGATGCTAGGGGGTGCTTTGAATGTGGAAACTCCCTTCTGTAGAGGTTGTCTGTTTGTTGTTGACACAGGTTCAACTACATAACTTTACAATCCCATTTGTGTGGTGGGTAGTTCCACGACCTGACAGTGTCTCCTCCAATATTATATAAGTCAGTATTGTCCCACACAAGTATTGTAGGAACCTTCTTTGATAATCCCTTTTGTCTCTGCCCTAGTTGGGCAAGGCTGGTGTCTAGACTGACAATCGTGTCCCATGATACACAATGTCCTAGTCTATTTAGAAGTGACACAATTTGTGATGAACCTGTTAAATGGCGAACCGTTAGACCAAGACACAATGATTTAGGGGTGTGCCTCCGGCCCATAGATGCAAGATACACAATGTCTTGACAGATAGATATCACTTATAGGTTCAAATCATGTGGAATATCAACATAATGGGCCAGTGTTGGTTCCTCAGTTGCACCAATAATCCAGGAAATCAGATTGTACAGTTCAACTGGCACGACAGATTTTGCTTCGATTGAAATCATCTGACGTGGGTAGCCACGGGCATGTCATACCGGGAGAGTCACATAGAAGCATCTTTAATATTAATGCCGCACTGTAAAGTGTCCTTGTGTCCTCTGCAGTATTGCTGGAGGCCATTGAAGCTGGTCTTTGTGAACCAACTTTTGCACTAGCCCTGTTTTCACCATCACTTTGGCTAGTTACCTCAGTTGACTCGGTTGTTTCTGTACCTGATGGATGAGGTAGCCTGTCTATCAGCTTATCAGCAGACAGTGTCTCAACAAAAACCAGCTCACTGATGTTGCGCTTGTTGGGGCAGTGAAACACCAGCTGGGGGAAATCACGGGCCAACCTCCTCTTCAATTTATCCTGCCTGAATCAACAAGATAGAGTGAAAGATGATCACAATGGTATAAATGAAGATATATTCACACGGAATACACTGTTAACAGATTCTACACGTTATAAAATATGATTGATTATTACGAATCCACTTTTGTTAGAAAAACAATCTTGGAGCCTGAATGTTTTTATGAGCCTGAATATTCGAATGAATGGACATTCAACTGAATATTCGAGTCACACAGTTTCTACTCTGCAAAATATTTCTTGTTAGACATTTAAATTTAGGTTTCAAATTCTACACGTAAAACAAGCTCTAGTATATATATATATATATATATATATATATATATATATATATATATATATATATATATATATATATATATATATATATATATATATATATATATATATATATATATATATATATATATATATATATATATATATATATATATATATATATATATATATATATATATATATATATATATATATATATATATATATATATATATATATATATATATATATATATATATATATATATATATATATATATATATATATGATGGCAGTAACAGTAAAAGTGCTATTGTAATCGAGTATAAACGTAATATGATAACTGTTTCGATTGATATGTGTGCTCTTCGTTAACATTTAGTCTAGCTTTTGTTTTGTTTATCAGTTTTTTTGTTATTTTAAGTCCTGCTTTAAATTGGTAAGCAATTAGTAATTGTTTTTTTTTGGTTTTGAATGTATAGTTTTTGAAACACCTTTTTTACACGATGTATAGCATGGCCTACGTTTATACATTCACTATACTTTCATTGCCTTCAAATTGCACATTGTTTGAAGGACATCATTGGGCAGGATGTGGCATTAAAAAATCGAAATAATTGTTTTTGTTTTTAAATTAAAATATTTGATTTCTTTTAATAATTTGTAATTATTTATTTATTTATTTTTCATCTGATTAATATAATAATTAATGACCTGATTAATTGATTATCAAACATTAGTTGAAGCCCTCATTTTAATTTGTCGCTAAATCACTGTTGATTTCTTCCTTGTGATTGTAGTGTTTTCTGTGAGGCGGTAACGTGTGCTGAAATTAGTTGTTTTTCTTCACAGAACCGAGACCGAAAGCACAGAACGTACGTCTATGTTCTCGTCGTCACTGAGGTTATGGAGGATTGGGAGGACTCCGTGAATATTGGTAAGATTTTGAGAAAAACTAGTAACTGAGCTTGTGCCACAGTTATGATGCGTTCACTGAATCACCATAATCACGAGTTCCGGTTAGTAGAATCCCAAAAATCTGTTCTTGTTTGTCAAAAACGTAGTTATATAATTTAGTTAGAAAGTGGCAGCAGCCTTATTTAGGTTGAGTTTAGATTAGTGCTGTCAACTTTAAAGGATTAGTTCACTTTAGAATAAAAATTTCCTGATAGTTTACTCTCCCCACGTCATCCAAGATGTTCATGTCTTTCTTTCTTCAGTCGAAAAGAAGGTTTTTGAGGAAAACAAAACAACAGGATTTTTCACCATATAGTGACTTCAATGGGGTTCAACAGGTTGAAGGTCCAAATGTGAGTTTCAGTGCAGCTTCAAAGTCTCGACACGATCCCAGACGAGGAATAAGAGTCTTATCTAGACAAACCATCTGTCATTTTCTATAAAAATAAACATTTATATACTTATTTTTACCACAAATGCTCGTCTTGCACTTGCTGTGATGCAACACACATTACGTAATCACATTGAAAGTACCAACCTAGTGTTTACAAAGTGAATGTGAAAAGACTAAGACAAACGCCTTTTACAAATAAAGGTAAAACAACGTTGAAATTGCAGGAGAAAATGAGTTGGAGTTTTTCACCCTACACTACATTTCTGAACCGAACACACGTGATCTTTCAGCGTGATAATGTCGCATCACAGCTGGTGCAAGACGAGCATTAGTGGTTAAAAAGTATATAAATGTTTATTTTCATAGAAAATGACCGATAGTTTGTCTAGATAAGACTCTTATTCCTCGTCTGGGATCGTGTCGAGACTTTGAAGCTGCACTGAAACTCACATTTGGACCTTCAACCCGTTGGACCACATTGAAGTCACTATATGGAGAAGAATCCAGGAATGTTTTTCTCAAAAACCTTCATTTCGACTGAAGAAAGAAAGAAAGACATGAACATCTTGGATGACGTGGGGGAGAGCAAATTATCAGGAAATTTTTATTCTAAAGTGAACTAATCTTTTAACGCATGTGATTCATTTTTTTCAGTTTAACGCATCAAAAATATTTAACACAATTAATGCAGCATCCCTTAAGTAAAGTCTTAAGTAAAGTCTTAAGTAAAGTCTTAAGTAAAGTCTTAAGTAAAGTCTTAAGTAAAGTCTTAAGTAAAGTCTTAAGTAAAGTCTTAAGTAAAGTCTTAAGTAAAGTCTTAAGTAAAGTCTTAAGTAAAGTCTTAAGTAAAGTCTTAAGTAAAGTCTTAAGTAAAGTCTTAAGTAAAGTCTTAAGTAAAGTCTTAAGTAAAGTCTTAAGTAAAGTCTTAAGTAAAGTCTTAAGTAAAGTCGTAAGTAAAGTCGTAAGTAAGTAAAGTCGTAAGTAAGTAAAGTCGTAAGTAAGTAAAGTCGTAAGTAAGTAAAGTCTTAAGTAAGTAAAGTCTTAAGTAAGTAAAGTCTTAAGTAAGTAAAGTCTTAAGTAAGTAAAGTCTTAAGTAAGTAAAGTCTTAAGTAAGTAAAGTCTTAAGTAAGTAAAGTCTTAAGTAAGTAAAGTCTTAAGTAAGTAAAGTCTTAAGTAAGTAAAGTCTTAAGTAAGTAAAGTCTTAAGTAAGTAAAGTCTTAAGTAAGTAAAGTCTTAAGTAAGTAAAGTCTTAAGTAAGTAAAGTCTTAAGTAAGTAAAGTCTTAAGTAAGTAAAGTCTTAAGTAAGTAAAGTCTTAAGTAAGTAAAGTCTTAAGTAAGTAAAGTCTTAAGTAAGTAAAGTCTTAAGTAAGTAAAGTCTTAAGTAAGTAAAGTCTTAAGTAAGTAAAGTCTTAAGTAAGTAAAGTCTTAAGTAAGTAAAGTCTTAAGTAAGTAAAGTCTTAAGTAAGTAAAGTCTTAAGTAAGTAAAGTCTTAAGTAAGTAAAGTCTTAAGTAAGTAAAGTCTTAAGTAAGTAAAGTCTTAAGTAAGTAAAGTCTTAAGTAAGTAAAGTCTTAAGTAAGTAAAGTCTTAAGTAAGTAAAGTCTTAAGTAAGTAAAGTCTTAAGTAAGTAAAGTCTTAAGTAAGTAAAGTCTTAAGTAAGTAAAGTCTTAAGTAAGTAAAGTCTTAAGTAAGTAAAGTCTTAAGTAAGTAAAGTCTTAAGTAAGTAAAGTCTTAAGTAAGTAAAGTCTTAAGTAAGTAAAGTCTTAAGTAAGTAAAGTCTTAAGTAAGTAAAGTCTTAAGTAAGTAAAGTCTTAAGTAAGTAAAGTCTTAAGTAAGTAAAGTCTTAAGTAAGTAAAGTCTTAAGTAAGTAAAGTCTTAAGTAAGTAAAGTCTTAAGTAAGTAAAGTCTTAAGTAAGTAAAGTCTTAAGTAAGTAAAGTCTTAAGTAAGTAAAGTCTTAAGTAAGTAAAGTCTTAAGTAAGTAAAGTCTTAAGTAAGTAAAGTCTTAAGTAAGTAAAGTCTTAAGTAAGTAAAGTCTTAAGTAAGTAAAGTCTTAAGTAAGTAAAGTCTTAAGTAAGTAAAGTCTTAAGTAAGTAAAGTCTTAAGTAAGTAAAGTCTTAAGTAAGTAAAGTCTTAAGTAAGTAAAGTCTTAAGTAAGTAAAGTCTTAAGTAAGTAAAGTCTTAAGTAAGTAAAGTCTTAAGTAAGTAAAGTCTTAAGTAAGTAAAGTCTTAAGTAAGTAAAGTCTTAAGTAAGTAAAGTCTTAAGTAAGTAAAGTCTTAAGTAAGTAAAGTCTTAAGTAAGTAAAGTCTTAAGTAAGTAAAGTCTTAAGTAAGTAAAGTCTTAAGTAAGTAAAGTCTTAAGTAAGTAAAGTCTTAAGTAAGTAAAGTCTTAAGTAAGTAAAGTCTTAAGTAAGTAAAGTCTTAAGTAAGTAAAGTCTTAAGTAAGTAAAGTCTTAAGTAAGTAAAGTCTTAAGTAAGTAAAGTCTTAAGTAAGTAAAGTCTTAAGTAAGTAAAGTCTTAAGTAAGTAAAGTCTTAAGTAAGTAAAGTCTTAAGTAAGTAAAGTCTTAAGTAAGTAAAGTCTTAAGTAAGTAAAGTCTTAAGTAAGTAAAGTCTTAAGTAAGTAAAGTCTTAAGTAAGTAAAGTCTTAAGTAAGTAAAGTCTTAAGTAAGTAAAGTCTTAAGTAAGTAAAGTCTTAAGTAAGTAAAGTCTTAAGTAAGTAAAGTCTTAAGTAAGTAAAGTCTTAAGTAAGTAAAGTCTTAAGTAAGTAAAGTCTTAAGTAAGTAAAGTCTTAAGTAAGTAAAGTCTTAAGTAAGTAAAGTCTTAAGTAAGTAAAGTCTTAAGTAAGTAAAGTCTTAAGTAAGTAAAGTCTTAAGTAAGTAAAGTCTTAAGTAAGTAAAGTCTTAAGTAAGTAAAGTCTTAAGTAAGTAAAGTCTTAAGTAAGTAAAGTCTTAAGTAAGTAAAGTCTTAAGTAAGTAAAGTCTTAAGTAAGTAAAGTCTTAATTTTAAAGAGAAGTGTTACTTGTGTTATGTGCTTACGAATTTAATGTCTTAAACTGCTGATCTAAGTTACCTTGCTAATAAATAGTGTTTCACTATAATTCGGATATTTATATCCGCTGCAGAGCTGATGGTTGCGACCGGTTCCTAGACGAGTCATTTGCTCGGCCGTAATAAGTGATTCTTTCGAATTCCCTATAAATAAATAAATAATTCCTTTTTGAGCTAAATTGACCTGTCAGAATCACAAAATTATCTTACAGACGGAACGGAGACTATTTTCTTTAGCGGAAGCAATACAATCGTTTTTAAATCAATAAACTCCTTTTGAAATCAATATTTTGTGTCAAATTATTGATTTATTTGGTAGGTAGCCATGTAATAAGCGGGATTTATTATTACTCCGCTTCGCATCGGGGTCCTGATCAGCCTGTCGGGGTTGTATTCACTATAACAACCGCCTTGCTCTACATTAACCCTTACATAGTCAATGCATTAATATTAACTAATAGTGCCTAATTCTAAAGCGTTACCAATATAAATTATTACCAATGAATATATAAAAAGTAAAAAAATGTATATCCACTTGGTACACACTCGCGAGTGTAAAAAGATCAATTCGAGAATAATTCGGTTACATGATGCATAATGTTGTGTACCTCCACAGCTGAATAGCTGGATGAGTTTAGTTTGGCAGCAGGTCTGAGGGTCACCCTGAGAAAGGAAATCTCAACAGGATCCCCCAGGCTGAGCTCGACCAGGGCCTCATCATGCCAGAGGGACACCTCCAACACCTTCTGGCCAGTGGCCACACCAGAGAGACAGGTCTCTGATGGGGACCTCCCCTTCAGCCACTCGGGTCATCCTGGGTACCTGCAACTGCATGATCACAAGGGTAAGATTGTTGTTAATGCAATGCAAATGAATACAATAACTAGTGCTTAGACACAATTTATATAACATTGGCTGTGAATCTGATTAAAATGCGTCTTTAAACAAAACATTACCTTAATTCAACCTATATATTAAAACCTTAGTCACTTTTCACGGTAACACTTTACAATAACAGTACATGAATAATCATGTATTAATACCTGAATTAATAATTACTTTACTATGAACTAATGATGAGTTAAGACATGTACTAATGAAGAACTAACCTTAACTACGACATGAGTCATATAACGTACATTCCTGCATGAATGGACCATCTTAACTACACGTTAGTACATGCTTGTTAATTAATGTATTAATTAACACTTTGGGGTAAACTAAATCAAAGATTAGAATAAAATGCTCTAGATTAGAATAAAGATGTATTAAAAGGGCAGTGTAAAATAGTTCATGAATTTGCCACACGCAACTGTCACAAACGTCATTGAATGACACTAGATGTCTTGCAATATTTACATTTAACCTTACTCATTGAACACACAATGATGCATTCATCATTAAAAACAATTTAATCTCATTCCGTTTTAAGTGATTCCACTGATGCCATCAAGAGTGGAATTCTTGACCACTCCCAATCATCTGTCCATGTCTTCTTCTGAATCGTTTTATGGCACAGCGGCAAACTTTCCTCAGGACACGAGCCATCTTAGAGAGAGTTCTGGAACTTTTTGCAATGCCATCTTGCATCATATCAATTTGTCTGATACGCAATCCCTGAGTGAACCTGTGAAGTACACAATGATGACTCAGAATAGAGAAAGAAAAAAAAAAGAAAAATTTAAATGCATTGCAACATTTTACTATTCCTTCTCTGCTGTCTGACAATAGACTCACCTGTAAATTTATATTAGCCAGGACGACAAGTTGAGTTTTGATCTCTCAAGGAGAGACCCTACTCGCACTGATCGCGTGGTTTTCTTGTTTCGATGACTTTTATGTCTGCACATCCTGTGATGGCGATAAATGGCAAAATATGGTTATGCAGACAAAAGTATCTGACCTGGACTAAGAATGTTTTTTTTTTCTTACAAAATTAAAATTTTAATTTCCAAAAAAGTGATAATTTACATGCCTTTGGACAATATACACACTAGACCATTCTAATTATTAGTGTAATTACAACTAAAATGTTGCTCCCGTCCCGTGTACAGATGATAAATCAATGTTTATTATTGGTGGGGGGGGGGGGGGGGGGGCAATAAAAAGGAATTTTTTCTGTATTTAGTTATCATGAAAATCGGACTTTTTCCGTGTTTAAGTGCTATAATCGGGTCCCATGGTGCATATACCGACCCAAAAAATGTGAAAAGTGAAACCCAGTAACTTTGTTTTGGTGAGCCTTTCTCTGCAAGCATGTAAAAAAAATTATCCGATTTCGCTCCCCTTTCTGACGTAGGAGGGGAATCTAATTATAATATTACCGGCCTTTAATCTGCATGCTTACACCCATGGCACCGACATTTGGTTTCGCAAACGACAACAGTGAGAGTTCTAACGCAATGGTAAAAATTCTAGCAAAGCATGAAACTGTTATGTCGTTGAGCACAGACGAACACCGAACATATTGACCAAAACATGTCACAACGGTCTTATAAAGATTTCAGGGAACTGTGTCAGCTTAACATGAATTTAAGCATTTTTTACCAACAACATTAACTTAGTTACAATAGTCAAAGATAACTCTTTTTGCTCACTCACTTTTTGCATCAGTTAGGCCTATATTGCATAGTGTCAACAGCTTGTCTGGCAGGCTGTGATTATTAATCACGTATTAAGACATTATTAATCACGTATTAGCTCAAACTGAATTGCTGAATCAAAACGTGAGGTCTAGCCAATGTGTTTACCTCTTTTGCATAAGTTCCACCCACTGGCGAAGCAACAAGCAAGTCTTTTCTTTAATGCAGTTTTTGTTTTATGAGCTGTTAAAATTGTTACACTGACTTTTATGACAGTTGTTTTGGTCTGAATGGTAATTGCATAACAAAATCATTTAATTTTGTTTTCATTTAGTTTCCATTTAAACTAAATAGAAATAAATTGCAATGCAAGGTCAAGGTAGTCTGTTAGTTTACTTTACCACAACTCCTGATCTAAGCCGTTTATTCAGCACGTGACAGCTAGCGACTCAGACAACGCGAATCGTGCCCGACCCATCACAGTAAAACACATTAGCTATGCGATTTGGGAGATTATTACTCTTCTTTAATACTTTTTGTTTTATTGTAGCTACTTGACTAAAAAGCCCCAAATTATGTTGTTAAGTAACGTTAAAGGATTGCTGCCGCTATGAACTTCCCACAACTGGATTCAGTTCATTATTCAAATATTGAATTGAGAGGCAGAGGCAGTCATGTCCAATTTAAAAATAAATAAATGTTGCTGTTATGTTAGCACAAGAAGAGAACACTTTTTCTCTCTCGGCTCATTTTATGGTAGCCTACAAGCAGGCCTCACAAAAATGATTTCACCATATATTTTTTAATACATTTATATTTTTTAATTAATCTCAAGCTGTGAACCTTTCTAATTATTATAATTAGATATTTAAGAATAATGTTAAAATGTTAATTTATTATTTAAATAAAATATTGTTTCTTTTTTGTAGACCTAAAATATCCCTAGAAATTATTTCAGCAATACATCATGTGAACAACAAATCTTCATTTTTTTAACTCACCAATGAAAACCGTCAAGATGTCTTGTTTTCTTCATTCTCACATTATCGCCACATCTTGAGCACTTTACTCTCCTTGCAAGTAACCGTTTGCTTTGACACCATTTAATGAGCTTCAGTTTCCTAGTTGTTGAGGGTTTTTGGATCGCAAAAAGCAATAATTTTGAATGTAGCATTGCTGCTACTCTTCATCAAGATGAAGAGCGTGCTAACGAATTAAACTCACGTGGCGCGAAAAACACCAGAGATGGCCCCGCCTATTTCCGGTGCAATAAAAACCTGTGCGTTAATCATGCAAGGAGGCTTAAACATAATACATACGTTAACTTTATGGCATTGCACCGTCTTTGGAAGTATATACAAACTGGGATAACTGTAAAGATATCCAAGACCCACCAGAGCTTCACGTGGGGTTTAGAAGTGGAATTACAGTAATAAAGATCCAAACTATGTCATTACTCGACGAAGATGATGGGGTGTACATCAACTTAGTTCGTTCGCGCCAATCAACGGATCATGCAGACCTTGACATTGTCGATAATTTGAGTAAGATGGATGAGAAGAGAAAGGCAACGCGGAGTGGGAGGAAAATTACCAACAAAATCCGCAAATACAGCTCGGATAAATATGGTAAGTACTTCATGCTATTTGTAGTTTGAATGTGGTACTATTTTGTCAGGGTTGCCTGTCTGAAGTGAGATTTTGATAACTCATGTCCCGGTTTCACATGCTTATCCTCAGACTAAAATCCATGTTTGAGCTAATTTAACTGAAAGCAACTTGCAGTGACATCTTATTATGCCAGTGCAATTGTTTTGTAAACCAGTAATGCTTATTTCTAAGTCATGTTTATATTCAAATCCTAATTGAAATAAGGCCAAACGGATCTAAGTCCTGTCTGTGAAACCAGGCCATTATTTAGCCTATACGTCTAACGTTAGTGCTTTAATTATTATGCACTTTTTAGAAACTTGTTATTAACATTCCCTATGCTGATTAGATAATATTACCTAATATTTCCTCGGATGTAATTAGTTTATGATGTTTTACTGGTAACGTAGAATTAAAAAAATATATATATAGTTTTTTTTTTTACTTTTGTAAGAGTGTGAAACAAAGCCAAATGTCTGAGAGCTGGCAACCCTATACACATTTTCAGGTGTTTCTTTAATGCTGTGAACTACGCTTGCTTTCCCCTATAGTTTTACCTACACGCAAGAATGTTCAGACTGAAAATACAGCTGCTGGTCCATCAGAAGGTAAGTAAATTAATCAAATGGCTGTACATGCGTGAAGTGGGAAGAAATTCATTGGTACTCTCCTGTCCTGAGATATCAAACAGAATTTTGTCATTTAGATTATGTAAGTACTCGAAGTATACTTGAGTGAAAGTGTGCATACTGTATCTGCACATTTTCAAAATAAATTAAACTCAGACCTAGTGTGAGACCATATAATCATTTTTGTTTTGCCAAAAATGAACATGTAATTTACCGCAATAACTACATGTGCCTTTTTTTTTTTAAATGCAGAGTATTATTTAATTTATATCTATATATTTAATGTTGACATTTTTGAATGTCAATTTGCATTACAGGCAAAATGCAAAGTAAAATTAAGGGCTTTTAATTTTACAAGGAGAAAATTAGGGCTTTAATAATTAATAAAAATATAATGGCTTGCTCGTCAAAGTTTACCCAACTACCTATCATATTATTCATATCATACAAAACCTGCATACAATACATTTTTTTCAAGTCCTCCTGGGATGGGTTAACAAATAAAGTTACAGGTTATGAAAATTGAAAACATTTGCCTTCTGTTTTGATATGCCAGTTTTATGCCAACTTTAAAACTCTATTGAAACTGCCGGTTTTTTTTCTTCTGTTGCGTTATACATGCATTCATGTGGTGATGCCTATCCTTTGTTCAAATGCTTTTAAGATGTTCTTTTTTTTTGGTACATTTCAGGACTTCAGTCTGCAATACAGCAAACCAGTGAAACAGGAGGTTTGTCTGTAGCCTTTTCTACATTAACCCAAGAAATACGTAAACATTATATAAAAAAGATAAATGACAAAGATAATTGTTGGATTGAAATTTGAATTTAGATATTGTAATTTGATTCACATAAATGTGGCTGCTGATGTGTAGACTTAATTATGTATCTTGAAATAAGCCCAATTCATGTAGGCCACATTTTTCTTATTTTGCTTCCAGCCAAGTTACATACATATATATATATATATATATGTCCATCTATTGACCGCTACGCAACTACCACTTTGACACTTCAAAAATGTCATAGAGAGATTATAAAACGAATCCACATGAATTGAGCAGTTTAGTCCAAAATTTTCGATCACTTTATATGATGAACAGATTGAATTTAGGCTTTTATTCACATATAAGCAGACTGAACGGAACATCTAAACATCCCATCGCTATAAAGGCCAGAGGATATGCAAACTACTTTTCTCAGCTGGATAAAGCAAACCAGCGTCGCTGCTAGGGATGCTCATTTCGGTTAATTTTCCCAACCGACGACCGAAACTCATTATTCGATTATTAACCGTTTACTGATAAGATGGTAACACTTTTCAATAAGGTTTATTCAGCGTGCTGAGGGGGCACCCAAAAATATTCAAATGAAAAATCAATAATTATATTTGAATAATTATAATAAATATATAGCTCACTGATGGCCGCAAATAGTTTCTCCCGGAATCTAGAGCGAGCGAGTGAGCGTGCCCGCGAGACAGAGAGAGACTGTGCTCCAAACCGCGTAGCGCGTCCATATGCCCGAGTGGGGGAGAGAGCAAGAGACCACGCGCGTGTGCCTCATGAAGCACATACATTATCCCGCTTATTACATGGCTACCTACCAAATAAATCAATAATTTGACACAAAATATTGATTTTAAAAGGAGTTTATTGATTTAAAAACTATATTGCTTCCGCTAAAGAAAATAGCCCGTTCCGTCTCTACGGTTAGAATCCTGTGTCCATGCATGGCAACGGTGTGTTATACCAGAGACAATTTGGTTATACTCAGCAGCGTCTGTTATCAAGAAATAACACACCGCATTCTACATTAGAATTCAACCAATCCATGCAATAAATAAAAATAAAATTGACGAGTGTCTGTGACCCGTTAAAAATACAAAACTTTTTTCACGGGTTGATTTTAACGTGCAAACAGCAGCACACAGAACATCAACAACCTGGATTCACATCAAATATTCACGCACCTACTGCATATCTGCAAGTAACGTTAGCTCTTGAAAACCTACAGAAGCATCGAGCAGATTCTCTGCATTTGCATTGAACTTCATCGCCCTCTCTGTCGAAATGGTCCCACACAGTAGGACGCGCCCCGTGAGTTAACAAATATAGGCTGCCGCTATATCGTTTTTTTTTTTTACCAATCCGGAAAAAAAAAACAAAAAAAAACCTTTTAACCTCCATCAGCGCTGCCGCTATATCGTTTTTTTTTTTTTAACCATGCAGCAAAAAAAAAAACAAAAAAAAACTTTTAAACCTTTTAACTGATAGTATTAATCGGTCAAAATTTTTACTTTCGGTTAACGGTTAAACGGTCAATATGAGCATCCCTAGTCGCTGCAGGTCGTTAGGTCGCTAGTGGGTGTTCCCACTACTGGTTGCATAGTAATGTTTGTGAGTGACATTCACGGATGTTACTCCATGTTGTAGACAACAAATCCCTTTTCTTGTTGCTCCAAACAAATATTTTGGAAGGAAAAGTCTAAATATAAATGGAATCAGTACATATAATGCATAATATTAAAGATGAACGAGAAACAGCGAGTGCTCTTTGCCATCGCAGCCATTTAACTGTAGCAAACGGGTAAATACCGGTCTATCTGGGCTCATGAAACCATTCAGGTTCGGAGTCAGCACGGCGAATACCACTGTATGTACTCCTTTAATTTATGAGATATGTCATAAATTAAAGGAGTTTCTGACTGCTAAAATTAGCTTCTCGTTCAACTTGCCTTGGTCAGATTCAGCACTGAAGTGAGTGACGAATCACGCGCTCTCCACTGACTTCACGCCTATTGGTTGTCGCTCCCGAAACTCGCTCTTCATTTGCATAAAGTTAAACAGATTTCAACTTTGTCGCGTCGCCAGACACGCCCCATCCGGTCGCCTGCGGTGAGCCAGTCCGTGGGTGAGAGAAGAAGAAAAAAAGCAGACCTGGACTTTTCCGGCAAATCACGGACTCGCTTTCCACGAC
>FLSR01000434.1:0-11844 GCA_900092035.1 Leuciscus waleckii
AAATGCATTAATCTCTCAATTGGGTATTTATCATTAAAGATATAGAGTTTTGAATCTAGCGGTCAAAATGACCGCTTGCGGCAGTTCTAGTAGTTATGGAATTTTGGCACTTCTAGTGTTAAATGATTAAATGTTAAAACGGCTTGCCATACAAGGACCTCTGTTAGCAAGTTGACAAAGGACTGTCCAATGGACGCGCTGCACCGGATCACTGCGACAAGCCTCTCATTGACAACATCAGTCACATACCTCAAAATGACTGAGTAATGGTCTTGCGCTGTTATGTCCTGTGTTGTATCCAACTGGACAGAAAACATTCCAGCTTTCCGGATCTCAATGGAGATGTTTTGCTGAATTAAGTTCCGGATGGTATCAATCACAGAGTTGACGGTCGTTTTAGACAGTAGAGAGATGAGGGAACCTCTGCCTCTTGATCCTGGTGACACATGCAATGTTTTGCTCTTCTCAATCACATTACTTAGATGCTCTTTTAAACACACATCATATTTTACCAATAAAATGATCAGCTCCAAAAAATGTCCATGGTCGATGCTATCGTTGTCCAGGGTATACGCAGCCTCATTCTCCACATGTCTTTCCTATCACTTTTACGACCTCCACTACCCGTTCCAAAACCTGATGCCTGTTCTTGACCTGATTTCTGTGCTCTGTCAGCTGTCTGCCCCCCAATAGGTTTTTGATGTCAGCTTTTGAGCAGTTTAAAAAATAAGCTTCGGCACGATTTCTGTGTGCCATGCTTTTGTCATGCTCTTCCGCTCTCTGGTGTACATGTCTCCAGTCTGACATTCCATTTATGAAAATGTTGGAGTCAGTTGGCTTGCTGAAGGCCAGACATAAAAAAACAAACAAAGCATGACGTTCATGACAATATGTCAGCCACTTTCTGCTTTTGCCATCTCTACTGGTAAACACCTTCTTCACCACAGGGTTTTTAGCATCCTGTTTGGGGTGATGATTTAACAATAAACATTTATAAAATAAAATAAACATTACAGCATAACAGACATGAACAATCAGCATATGAATCTCAACAATGGTGACAATAAATTAAATATTCAAATAAGCAGATCCTAAAACAGACTACTAACAATCAGTAGACAGTAGAGAGTTGAGGGAACCTCTGCCTCTTGATCCTGGTGACACATGCAATTTTTTGCTCTTCTCAATCACATTACTTAGATGCTCTTTTAAACACACATCATATTTTCCCAATAAAATGATCAGCTCCAAAAAATGTCCATGGTCGATGCTATCGTTGTCCAGGGTATACGCAGTCTCATTCTCCACATGTATTTCCTATCACTTTTATGACCTCCACTACCCGTTCCAAAACCTGATGCCTCTTCTTGACCTGATTTCTGTGCTCTGTCGGCTGTCTGCCCCCCAATAGGTTTTTGATGTCAGCTTTTGAGCAGTTTAAAAAATAAACTTCGGCACAATTTCTGTGTGCCATGCTTTTTTCATGCTCTTCCGCTCTATGGTGTACATGTCTCCAGTCTGACATTCCATTTATGAAAATGTTGGAGTCAGTTGGCTTGCTGAAGGCCAGACATAAAAAACAAAATAAAGCATGACGTTCATGACAATATGTCAGCCACTTTCTGCTTTTGCCATCTCTACTGGTGAACACCTTCACCACAGAGTTTTTAGCATCCTGTTTGGGGTGATGATTTAACAATAAAAATTTATAAAATAAAATAAACAATACAGCATAACTTAGACATCAATAATCAGCATATGAATCTCAACAATGGTGACAATAAATTAAATATTCAAATAAGCAGATCCTAAAACAGACTACTAACAATCACGGCAATAAGAGATTTTTTGTTGATTGTCACCATTATTGAGATTCATGTGATGATTCCTGAATAATGCACTAGCTCAAAATGATTTGTGTGAATCTTTAAATTTCTTTATAATAACTAGTTATCATAACACTGCTGTATCTCAACCTGTAGAATCACAGGGCAACTATAATTAAAAATATTATAGTTAATTGCATTTTAATTATAGTTAAACAAATTACCAACACATTGTCATATTCTAACAAATTAGACATGAGATCAGAGATTCAGGCCACTAGATCAACAGTTACCCAAAATCACCTGATTATATTTTTTCTTGCCTTTTTTTCCCAAAACAAATGTCCCTTATTAACACAGTTACATCAGCCACAGAACAGTAAATGTTGAAAAGTCAGGTCAAGAGCCCAAATAAAGCAATTTGGGGGCATTTGTCATAATGTGTCCCGTGGAGATCAAGGGGAGGTGTTAGATAGGCTCAGGACTCAGATATCATCCAAAGAAGATTTTTATTTAATGCCAGTGGAGAAGTAGGGGTGAATATATTCACAGTGATATGTCAAAAACACAAATTATATACTTGACTCAGTGCAAACTTTGATGTATCAACAAACAAAGGAAAGCAAATTGCTACAGACTGCAAAATCTTCATGAATACTTCAGCAATATGACCCCATCTTTTCAGTGGTGTTGATTCACAGTGGGGTAATTCAAAGTTTGTCATGTGTGTCTGATCCAGAGCATGTGAGCGGAGTGGAGCGGGGGGCGTGTCTAGAAGGGGGGCACGGGGTGGCACCGGCCCCCCCTGTAATATGATTGGCCCCCCCTGGTGCCCCCCCAACATCATTGGGCTAGATTTACTGTCAACATGACAATGCCCAACGCCATTGGATCAGAGCGCTGTCAATCACTGCTTGATTTGCGATTCGCAAAGCAGAATCACTGGTCTGCGTTTTTCAAACAGGAGAGAGAGACACCTCGACACGTCACTGTTTATGGTAACTTATACACACTCAATTACAGTATATATTTTGAGGGAGGCGATTTGAGTGGAGCATGAAGCAAACTGCGTTGAATGCTGAGCGATAATGAGCGGAGCGGCCTGATGTAGCTTAGAGCGGGGGAGCGGAGGGGTGAACAGTTCCGTGAGCAATGAGCTGAGATTCTCACCGCTCCACTCATCTCATATGCTATGGTCAGATCATTACTGAGTTTCTCACTGAACTGTACACATTTTCTGTTTAGCTAGTTTCCGTGTGGCATTGATTGCAAGGTGAACGGCCTCTACGTGTCTGAATCCTTTGCTCTCAGCCTCCTTTATGGTGCTCTCATTCTCCTCAAGGGTCACCACCTTCTCCAGTGCTCTGCGTATATCTGATCCTTTTACAAGAGGATACATAAGAAGTTCTGCAATGAACCTGTCAGAAAAAGATTTCTTGGCTTCATGTCGTGACTCCTCCGCTAAACGCCAGTATAATTGCTGCCATTCTGTTAGAGGGAGCCGTTTGTGCTTCTGTTTCAGCTGCTCCACTTTCTCATCCAAGTTCTGCTTCTGGATCTCCTGAATGCATTTCTCTGTTCCTTTAAACATGTCATTTGTAAAGTGTCCATTTTCTAACATCATCTTCTCTATTTTACTGATCAGATCTTTGAACTGTGGGAAACTGCAAATCATTGTCTAAACAGAAGAATCGATTTCCACAGTTCTGTACAAGGGTTAGAAGATCTGGATCACCATTCTGTAGAAACTGCTCAATGGTTATATTTTTCTTCTCTAACTGATCTTTGTGAGTGAAGAGGATCATGGTGTATTTTTCCATCACTTCTCCAAACACTTCTTTGAGCTCCTTTATTGTATTCTTCTCCTCCTCAGTGAATCGACCCACTTTAATGAAGATCATAAAAGCGTGTGGTCCAGGAGATGTCTAAGTTATGCATTTCATTATTTCGGTTTTAACCTCCTTTTCGTTGAGTTTATTATCATAAAGTCCAGGTGTGTCGATCACTAAGATCTCTTTACCGATCCTCACTGTAGTTTCTGACTGACACTGTTTCGTCAGAGAGTTTGAACTGACTGAAGATTCAAAGATGTTTCTGCCGATGATGGTGTTTCCAGTGGCACTTTTCCCAGCTCCAGTTTTTCCAAGCAGAACCAGCCTGATCGGGTCTTTCCTCTCAGGAACTTCTGCTGGAGACTCTCCTGAAACTACAACAGTAACAAATCTGCTGTTTATTTAAAGCTTAAAATTCTCAATAAACGACAATTTTAAGACAATTTCAAATGCTCTTAATTAATTTTAGCATGAAAAATCATAATATTGTTGAAGTAATTTAAAACATAAAAATAATAACTGTCTCATTTCTGTCAATTCTTTTGTTTGTTCTTTTGTTTAAAACTTACATTTGACATCAGGCTCATCTTTGCTTGATCTCCTTTTCATTTTTTCCATCACAAATTTCCCTCCATTTTCTCCCATCAAAACTTCAATCTTCTGCAGTAGACCATTTACGGTCTTCTTTTTTTTTAAACAATGAAACTTTCCTCCACATTCTGTCACCAGTTGCTGGAGATCTGCATGATCTTTATTTTGTAGCTGTTTATCAATGGTCTGATTCTTGTCCAGTTCATCTCCATGTGTGAACAGAATCATGATGTACTTCTGAACTTCAGGACCAAATAAACACTTATATATAAAGGATCTCCTCCTCATTTTCCACAGGTTCCGCTACAGGAACGGTGAGCAGAACTGCACTGAGTCCTGCTGAACATAGTTTGATCAGCTCTTCTTTCAGTTCCTCCAGTTTCTCCTTATTCAGATCTGGATCCAGTAGATCTGGACAATCAATCACACACACCTGCTTCTCTCCGATCTGTGTTTTATCCTCGCAAACTTCAGCTTTATACTTCTTTTTACGTTTGTGTACTTGAAACTTTTGTTCTCCCAGTATAATGTTTCCTGATGAGCTTTTCCCAGAACCCTTCCTGCCTATCAGAAGAATCCGGATCACTGGATCATCTGAACTGGAGCAGCTGATTGCTGACACCTCTGAAATAAAAATATAAAATAATACATCAGGTCAAGTTGTCATTCTTCTTAATACAGGCAGTCAAGATACTACAAATAGAGAAAAATTTAGTTTGTTTAAAAAGAAACCTGAGCAGGCAATTTCTTTTCCAAGTGAGTAAACGAGTCAGGACTCTGTGAACTTTATTTCCACTGACACCAACTATGTGTAACGATTATATTCAGTTTTGGTTTCATGTTCACTGTCTACTGTCCCTGTTTTGCCAGCCTGTGTTCTTTATTTAGTTTCATTGTTTGTTAATCAGTACATCATACCTGTTCTGTTTCAGTTAATCTTCCTCTGTCTTAAGACCTCAGTTTCTGGTGTTTCATTGTACGGTATTGTTATTATTGTTAGTGTGTAGTTGTGACTTATTCTCCTGCGTGTTCTCTTTGTTCATTAAAAAGGACTCTTTGTTTATCTTTGACTTGTGCGTGTGTGACTACTTGTGATCACTTGATACTATAGAACAAATGGCATTATAATTGTACAGTATAGACTTGACACAATATCATAATTTTCATACCGGTACAGTATCCGTGTTCAAACCGGCTGGATGGACACTATGTGGTGCTGTTGGGTCATTTTAACTGTGCAACTCTGATCCTGGAGGCACACCAACACTACACATTTCCCAACTTTTCCTAATCAAACTGAACTGAACAGAACTGAATCAGTTGGACTCGAAACCACAAATAAATGGGTCAGATAAGGGAGACATAGAAAATGTGCAGTGTTGTTGTGCCTCCAGGAACAGGGTTGGGAAAATCTGACCTACACATTGACACATGGCATACTGATTAAAATTTTTTATTTTATTTTTTTTTACTGATTTTAACTAAAACTAAAAGGAAACTGGTAAAAAATAAAGGAAATTAAACGATTAATTACACACTTAGGGATAGTTCACCCGTAAGACCTTCGTTCAAGAACACAAATTAAGATATTTTTAATGAAATCCGAGAGGTTTCCGAACCACCAATAGGCAGTAGCGTCATTGCAACTTTCAAGGTCCAGAAAGGTTTAAACACATTGTTAAAATAGTCCATGTTACTGCAGTGGTTCAACCTTAATGGTATGAAGCGATGAGGATATTTTTTGTGTGCAAAAAAACTAACCCTTTAATAATTCATTACATTTATATAGTGATTTTCTCTGCACTCAAAGCGCTTTACATAGAAGGGGGGAATCTCCTCAACCACCACCAGGTTTAAAGGATTAGTTCAGCCAGAAATGAAGGAAACATGCAGTGGTGTGTCAGAGTAAAAGTGCCTGTGCAGAACGATGGAGGAACTGCACAATGAGTCCATCACACAAACAATTGAACATTTGTGCATGTCTATTGAGCATGAGCATGTCTAAAACAACATGTAGAAAAATTTAATTTGCACTTGATGTGGAACTTGCAAGTGCCTCGGTGTAGTAACATGGAGTGGAGTAACATCTCGCAGCAAGAACCGGCACATATTTCTCAGTCCATGTGAAGATGAGATGCTCTGTAGCACTTAAAGCAGCTGCTGGACACCACACACTGACTGCTGCTATTTATATTTTACTTTTGATATTGTCTCTTTATTCAGAGACTCATTATTTTATTTATTTTCGTCAAATGTCTGTGAAATTTGTTCAGAGCAAGTGTGTGTGCGCATGTGTGGTGCCCTCTCTCCTTCTCTCTCTCTCTCTCTCTCTCTCTCTCTCTCTTCTCTCCTCTCTCCCCCTGTCGCTCCACGTGTAACATGTGCAGCTGTTTTAATGGGCGGGGCTGATGCTACTCAACGCGTGGATATAAGCTGTGTGGAAGACCTGCTCATCGAGTTCTGCCTCCTGCTTCCTTGTGTGGTAGAGTGTGCGCGCGTGTGTGTACGAGCTTTTACCAAAACAGTGGTGTGTTAATAGCCTGACTACGTCAGACTTCGTACTTCCGCTCAATTTCATTTCGCTTCTGTACTCAGTCTGAGACAGCGTCATAGCTTTCCGTTTTCCTCCGGCCTGAAAACAGCCGGCCAATCAACGAACAGAGGGCGGGCTGAAAGCCGTGACGTAGACGCAGATTGTACCGTGGATGCATAGATTTACTTCACATAATCTGCAAAAGTCGTTCACAGCCATGTTCACTCCGGTATTTCGCTCGATGGTTTAGTTTTTGCATCATACATGTGTTTACAGTGGAAGTTAGATGCGGCTGAGCATGCGCATAACACACGCCATAACCAAACGTTATGTGATTGGCTTACGGGTAACCAATGATTTTAAACTTCAGACAAGCGCCCCCCCGCGAGAGAGAAAACACTTCTCTATTATGCCATTCCAGACTCTGTCTGCGAAGCAAAGCGAAGTAGCAGAGTTTGGTATTACCAGGCTAGTGTGTTAATGGCGTTTGGCTTATTGGCTTAAGAAAATCGAACACCTATTTAAAATAAATATTGATTACTTGACTACTTTGTTGTGTTGTGGAGTGTTTGTGGGAGCAGGAGACGGAAATCCAGGCGACATATTTACAGGTGTCGCTCTCCCTGTTTGTGCATGTGACATGTAACAAAATTGAATAATATAAAAATAATTATTCTGTACAGTTTACTGTAAAAAAATATATTTTTTGGGTCACCGTTGTGCTGAAGAGTAGAGCCTGTGCTTCAGTCCAGGAGAAGATCTACAAACATTGATGATATTCTGCGTGTTGCTTTATTTAACAGGCGGTAACTGTGTAGTTGCTGGTCCAGTTCTGGTAGTGCATTATAAATATTAGTTAATAAATGTAAACGACAGTTGGTCAATTTAAGTCAGTCGGTTTCTGCAAATGAAATGAGTTAACTCGACTGTAACATTGTAACAGTAAAGAACTGTACAATTAATAGTAAATTACTGGCAACAACTTTTAAAACACAAAAGTTTTACAACCAGGGGAACGCAAAGTTTTGCGAATGAGCGCAAAAGCTATGAATTATGATTTTTCCTCCCATCTCATTTTTTACATCACTATGTCCCCTTAGGGGCTCCGATTTATGGACCTTATGACAAAGTCAAAAACTAGGTTTAGACAGCTTGATGACAGAGGAGTCAAGTCAAGTCACCTTCATTTATATAGCGCTTTTAACAATACAGATTTTTCCAAAGCAGCTTTACAGAGATAACAGGAAAAGAATGCAGCAAAGTTTGTGTCTAGAAGCGCTGGAAGGTGTGGTGCTTACTGCGTCCTCTTGAACGTTGTGAAATAGCTTTTCCTTCAGTCAGATGGATATTACTTGTGCTTTTGGTATAAACTTTGTCTGTGATTTCTTTCTTTTTTTCTTATTTGATGTAAAAGAGCTTTAAGACTGAAAACAAAAATCACCAAAAACATATTCTGCACTTTAAGTAAACCAAACCCTATTCAATTAAAGTTAACCAGAAAGCTTCAAATGACCTCAGTGCTTTTGGTGTTCACAATGTAAGTGAGCTTCGAACAAAAGGACCTTTTAGGTGGGTCTGAGATCATTTGGGGTGTTCACATGTTATATCGGCCTTGGAGCGCTCAAACCAAGGTGTAAAAACACCCAGAGGCTTTTCCTTGAAACTTGAAGAAACAAGTAGACAACAACATCTTCAAATCTAATCTTAAAAGGATCAGTTTAGCAACAACATTTGTAAAGAATACTGTGATTGCTTGAGTTTGTGTGAAGATATTTCTTACGTGTAGTTGAGGAAGGTTTCTCTGCCATCTTCACTAAACGTGACTTCAGAATCCAATATAATGCTTCTTAGAAACAAAAAAGCTCAAAACATGAATAAATCATACTTTTTATATGAAATATATTGATTTTTTTTGCCAGCAAAAACCAGAGAGAAGAGCAGCTGGTGAGATGAAATTTATTTCCGTGTTGAAATGCTCCTCGCTGCAGTTAGACCTGTTCTACCTGTTACCTGTTAGAGGAGGAGTGTGATTCCCCCATAACCCTGAACAAACTCACAGTGGCTGCTTTTCAAACAGAAGGCTGCATCCTAGTAAGGTTGCATTTCACATCTGCCACGTCAAGGCCATCTTAATTTGAAGAACCTTTGGATTGCAGTCTTTGCTTTGTGTCCTTCATTCAGCTCATTTTGAAGGATGCATCAAGTGCATCCTTCGCTTCCCTCTGTCACCTACAATCATTTACACACATTACAATTCACAAAAAAGAACTGATGGAAAACGAGTCTGCACTGAGCTTGTCTGAGATCAATATATTATATTTTTCTCATGGAGCACTCACTCACGCAGCCATTCACTCTCTTGGCTGGCTCAAATCTAAATGACCCTATGAAACCAGTTTATTATACGACCAGATCTGGGTGGAGAGTGCAGGTTATTGATATCTTTAATGTGTATTTTCTTAAAAAAAAAAAAAAAAAATTGGTTTCTTTTTGTTATTTTGAGTACTGTGGATTGTTTTTCTTGGTTTCGTTTGGCATGTTTGTTTATTTAGTAAATTGATTTTGCATTGATGTTTGGTTTATTTCCTTTCTAATGCGGTTTCATTTATTTTTGTATCTTGCAGGAGCTGAGCATTCCCTGGTTTTGTGCTGCACAGGCTTCACTTCAGTAGTGGGTTACTATTGCTGTGTCAGTATTTCTGGTCACTATTTGCAGTGAAGTGTGGGTGTGATTTTGATTTGTGTGATTTCTTTCTATGTGCTGGATGCAGAGAAAGCCTCAGTACCTGCAGCGCCAGTGCAATTTATTTTATTTTGTCCCTTTTCTTTCTTTCATTTGACCAAGACAATTTAATGGTGCTGATCTATGGTGATCATGTATTGTGGTCAATTATTTTATCTCTAATAAAATATTGTCTGTTTAAACAGAAACTCACGCCTCTTGCCTCTTCTGGTTATTTCTCTGGTTATTGCCCCGTTATTTTTGGGATGAGCCACATTTTGCTAAATTATTTTTAACCTTTATCTCGTGTGTTGAGTTTGTAAGGAAGGTTATATTCACCATTTACTTTTTGACTTGAATCATTGAACTCCTATTAGTGATGAGTCGTTCATGAACGATCCGTTCGTTGCGTCTGTCACGTGACAAATGAACGAAAGAATCTGAAGTTAAAGTAATTATTTATGTTCCCTGTAAATTATTTTTGACTGCATTATAATGATTTCTTAATTCAGAATATGATCAAGCTTGCGCAGGTGGATGTGTTGGGGGAATTTGCCTGTAAAAAGTATAACATTTAAAGCCCCTTAAATGAACGAAATCACTAACTAATCACTGAGTTAGAATTATATTGTTGATTACAGCATCACTGTGATTCTACAGCATAAGGTCAAGCTTTTTCAAAATAATCCAACGGATTTCTTAAAAATTTCTTAGTTATTTTGAAAATAAAACTCAGCAATGGTGACAAACAGCATATTCAGATAAATAGATAAACTCTAGATATTAGAAAACATATTCATTCCGCAATGTATGATGGGAGCCACAAATGAGTTTTGGTTTTGTGGCACCCAGAATGCACTGCATGCTTTATAATGTTCACCATTGTTGAGATTTACAGGCTGATTATTGATGTCTGTGTGTCCAAATTAAAAAATAAGTTCAAAGTTTTTGTATCAGAACAACTTTTAAGAAATCCTTTGGATTACATTGAAAAATGTTATGCTGTGCAAGGACAGTTCTTCAGGTCAAATAATGATTATTAGTGATGGTGAAATGAAGCTTTGTGAAACACAGGGGCTTTTCCCCTCGACTGTATTGTAAAATGGTTAATTACTCAAAGCTTTTCAACACGATTAAACGGTTGCAAACTACAACATCTTGTGGTCAAAAGGTCATTTTTTTGTTGTTTCATGTAATAAAACACTTTGTGCTCTGTAAACCGCAAAGCAATAAAATAATCCTTATAATTCATGTGTTAATGTTGATGTAGTTATGTATGAACAAACATATGAAAAAATAAAATTAAAATAAATGGGACAAATTAACGTGTACAGAAACAATTCTTATGAATCTGCTTTGATCAACAAATGCAGCCTTATTCACATAAACTTTAGCCTCAGTCCTAATATATATATACATATATAATCAAAATAAAAGAAAATTGTTGTGGAATGGTGAAGTGCTTGTGAACTGGGGAGCTGACATTTTATTTTGTGGGTAATTTAATAAATTAAAGTTTTTTTATTAAGGAACAGGACTTGTTCAACAGTGTGAACTGTTTCTAAGTCTATTTCTTTTTTTATTTACTACTACTGAAGGGCATGACACTTGAAACCTGCTCAAGGGGTTCGCACTATTTCTGATTCTGAATACGAAGCAGTCACGTGACTGTGTGTGGAAACAAAGCTTTGGGACGTCACAGATCACATGGTTATGGCTAAACGAATCAAGTTCCGATGCACTGCTTCAATGTGAGATGTTTCGTTTTTTTGATACAAGCTTCGAAGCCTCGGTGCCGAACGTCACATCACTAACAATTATGTTAAAACACAATCAGCACCATCAGATCACTTTTTCTCTTTGTTCAGCTGTTATAACTCAGTTACAGCAGCCAGACTAAATCTAATCTTAATAATTTAAGGGTCAGGAAAGCAAACACTGATCACCACAATGGCGACTTCAGGGATTAAAGTTCTCCGTCGCTACGACGGATTTCCGTTAATTGCAGCAAGTCTATGACGGATTTCCGTCAATTGCAGGGTTCCAGTCTGTCCTTAATGTCTTAAATTCACTTTTCATAAATTTAAGGCCGTAAATAGGCTTTCATTTCTCAAATAGTGTAATAAATGTCTTAATTTTAGTTTGAATAGGTCTTAAATTAAGGAAAGACGAGGTGTATTCACCCTTCTGAGGGGGATGTGATCAAAGCCTGGAGTGGAGCAAAAGCACGTTCCTCTCTCCACTCTAAGCATTCTGTAATCACTTCGCTTATGGTCCACTCCGGGTTTTCAATTACCGCTCACGGAAAGTGCATGTCAGGCTACAGTTGAGCGCTGAGGT
>FLSR01000434.1:22620-48965 GCA_900092035.1 Leuciscus waleckii
CATTCATCGTGAAGCGTGCTAGCGATTTGCAAAGATTAATATAAAGATTAATATAAAGGTTAATAAAATGTTACACTCAGTTCTTCTGGAGGTGCAGCAGGAACACGAATAGTTGGTACCGATCCTTTTTTCAGGAGCAGCTTCTTAGCAAAACCAGCTTTATACTGACCCTCGTTTATAAAGCAGTCTGGTGTGTGAAATGATTCGCGCAAACATGAAAGCATTGACGTTGATCGTGGGGAATATTCCCTTCGAAAACAAACTCAGCCACTGCGTCTTCAGCGGTTCGGATTTAGGAACATCAAAATGATGTGTTCCTTATTACACCCAAGAACAGAACACCACAATCGCTTAGACGCCATTCTGCTCCAGCGTATCAACAATGGGTCTCATTCATGAAACACGAGCAGAACGAATTTTTGTGTAAATCGTGTGTAAAGTGGTTCTGGCGTAAATTTTCGGATTCATTAAATTGTTCTTATTTTCCAAATGTTAGTTGGTATGAAAGAAATCTACACCTGCTCCCAGCCACGCGTATATAGTGCGTTTAACATCCGAACGTTTTGCTCATTAATAAGGCTGCATTTTAATTCACCTTAATCGGGTACATATTTACATTCTGTCCATTTTATTATGAAATTAAAACAATAAATATCGTTTTGGCGCTTGCAAATGTGACATTTCCTCGAAAGGTAACTCAAAAGTTGGCAGCCCTGTCCTACAGGGATTTTTTGATGAGCTGTGATGGACGGTGTTGCAGGAAAGCAGAAGTAAATGTACAGAGACAGAGGAGTGAAGAGAGAACCAAGAAATCAGCCGTGAACAACATGACGCACTCTCAAATAATGAAATATAACAAAAATAATCTTAACGTTGATTTATTAAATACCCAACGACATCAAAATTAGTTTTGTGGCTTTTAGTTCTTATCTATCAGCTCAGAGCTCATTTATGCTCGTGAACTCCTTTGACATGATAAATATTTAACATGTACACATTCACTTCCGAGAACATGAGCCAAAAAATATTCATGATCTGATGCTACAGTGATTTTTGTCCAATCAAATGCTCTTAACAATGAGAAAGTCCCTCCCCCTAAACCATGTGACACTGACTAGCAAGTACTGTAGCAAAAGACTATTGGGGCGCTTCTCATTTCTTATTTGTGCATCCTCGTTTCCTCTCCCCGCGTCTCAGCTCCACCCCCTGTAGGATGCGAGGAAAGGCTGCAAGGAAAGAAAATGAGTACGGAGGAATCGAATGTAACTTTTTTTTATACATTGGACTACTTGATCACTGGAGCGTCACTTCATCGCATCATCAGCAGCGCTCAGAGGATCTGCCCTTATGTTGTTGAAGTTTGTTTATATAAGAAATTCATAATAAATAATAATAAAGCAAGATACCCTGTTGAAACATGTGAGATGTGTGGTTTATATAAACTGTAAAGGTAAAGTATAAATTAAAATGATTGTGACCGATGTGAAGGGGGAGGAGAATTTATACGTGCGCCCCGTTTAAGTCGATAAAACTCTTCCGCATAGGATACACCTGTGTATCCTCGCTCATGACTCCTCCATCCTCGACTCCTCGATCCTCGACTCCTCGCGGTGCAATTAGAGAATTGAGATGTCCTTCAAGATGGCTGAGCTCGATCGGTTTCCGGGTCATAGGATGGAGGACGGAGGAGCGAGGAGGGATATTTGAGAAGCACCCCTTGACATTTCTAAAAGGAGCGTTTGACAAGTTCTACACAAACTTCCTGTTTCAGAGAGAAATATGTGAGAACAGGACAGAAGAAAGTGCAGATCAGCCGCTCATGAGGCCTTAAATAAAACATCAGAGTGTTTCTAATGTGAATGTAAGAGAGACTCACCATGAATCATGAGCAGAAAGAAGATCAGAGGAAGAGGAGGAGCCATTCTGAATTCTGGTCCAAACTTTCTCAAGCCAACATAAAGTTTGTCTCGACGAACTTTCGCATCTAGTTATGTTTACCATACGCTAACCGTGCTTTGCGCGCGACCCGCAAAAAAAAAAGAAAAGAAAAAAGAAAAGCGGATTTGCATGATTTACGAGAGCGCTAACCGTGCTTTGCGCGCGACCCGCAAAAAAAAAAGAAAAGAAAAAAGAAAAGCGGATTTGCATGATTTACGAGAGCATTTCCGGATTTATCCGGAAGAAAGAATCACACCCCTGCTAAAGGTTTTTACCCTTGTTTAAGACAAACAGTGGGCTACTGTGCAATAAATATAAAGTATTATTCACAATGATTAATAAATTACCTGATCTTGAATCTGTAATTCCACTAACAAGCAGGAGAGTCAAACAAATGAACTTCATCTCTGAGAAATAGGCTAGATGCTAAAAAGAAAATATGAAAAAAGAGAAAACATTACAGAAAAGTATCAGCAGCATACATGCTTTTTGCCTTATAATAATTCATTTTCATTTATTTACAAGATTAAGTATTATATGCATTAAACCTGTTGAACCAACATGGTCCTCAAGTCACACTCGTGCCAGACTTCAGGTAATGTGTTTCTGATTCTTCCATGACTTACCTTCAACTCAACATTCACTGTGTTAATAAATTGTGTCTTAATAAATTGTGTCCATATGAAAGTTGAGTACGATCGTAAGGAGATCCTTCCTGGGCTGGTTTAGTTTCACTTTCTCTTATAACCGAACACCGGAAGAGTGTTCATCCATCATTCAGGCTGATAACCCTGTAGTTTCTTTTGTCACACAGACTGACACTCCTCAGTCCTCACTTTAATCTGATTTTAAATATATGGCAGACAAGTTATTAAAAGAAAATGCAAACACAAATGTGGATGACTCAATATATGTATCCACAAATAGCCTATAGAGAGAACTGACCCCAATACTGACAACACTAGAAATAAATTTCAAAAGACAATTTATCACATATAACATTTATTCTTAAAAAAATATATATATATATAAATAATATAAATCTCATTTAACTATATTTATATAAATTAAAAATAAAATAAATAAGTTTAATACTGTCACGGTTCATGAATTCACTGACTCTTTCTCGCCCTGTGTTGTGTGTGTGTGCGTATGGGCGTGGTCGCTTATCACTTCTGCTGATCAGCGGCGCCAGCTGTATCTTATCACAACAGGTGTTGTGCCGAATTTCGACCCCCGCCAAATGATTACCCCCCTAGTATTGGTAGGTTTAGGATTAGTTGTGGGGAAGGGGTTAGGATTAGGCAATCAGGTACTGACTTCAACGAGGGGGGTAATAATTTGGCAGGGGGTCGAAATTCGGCACAACACCTGTTTGTTTATCGGCATTGCTGCGCTGCCAAGAGCAACTGTTCCCGGGCACTTGCACCACCTGACCACTAACTATTCTGCCGACTTGATTATCAATAAACATCGTTTTTAATATTTTTCCATTGACTCTAATGATTCGTTCACAAACACTGCTGTGTGCTGCAGTTCTGCTGTGGCTTTCGTTGGAGCTATTATTTTGTTGTAAAAAATACTGACAACTGAGTAGAAAATGAACCACTTAATATTAATATTGCGTTTGTTGAACTGTTGTATAAAATCAATGTCACATTTGCAAACGTGTGGATCTTCATATAATGTGATCAACATTAAACACAGGAACTCACACAGGGTATGTCTTTGTATTGAAGAGTATTTGAATCTTAAATCGATCTCCATGCTCAGCCTGTGTCTATATTTGTTCTTCATGCTAGTAAGTGCTAAATCCCTACTTTTACAAAGGTAACGTACACTGTTAACCCTTGCTGTAGAAAAAGGCCAAATTCTGACAATATCATACCATTTTCCATTGAAACAAAAACAAAAATAGCCTACAGGAATTAACAGTGCTCAAAATCGACACTCAGAGGCTGTTTTCCCAATCACACCCTATACCCTCATTCACTATTCCCTACATTAGTTCACTAATATAGTCCACTTGAGTGAATGAAAAGAAGTGAGTGAATTGAGACACTGATGAACACGTGATAAGCAGAATCACTGAAGGACAGACAAACAAGAACAAAAAAAGAGAAACACAAGAACTACAACTGACTTCCAGCAACACCGAGTGTGAAAACAGTTTACAAACCAGTTTAACATTATTTCTTTCGTACACAAGTTATTGTTGAGAATTAACAGATTTTAGTTGTTGATGTTTTATTGAAAATAATAAAGTTATTATCACCATTATGGAGATCAGTATTTGCTTTAGTTGGGCTCTTGACCCTTGACTTTATAACATTAGTTTTTTTCTGATTGCTGTAACTTTGTGTTTATAAAACACATTTGTTATGGCAAGAAAAAAATCAAGAGGAAGGTGATCAGGTGTTTTTGACTGTTGTGATGGTTACATAATCATCCTCGACATGTCTGAATATCTGATCTTAACCAGTGTGTAAGCTTTGGATTTATGGGTATTTCATATTATCACATATCTGTGAATCTACAACATGAAATGCAATGTTTCTGTAGTCAGTTATTCTGAAGAAGATTGAAATAATATAGTGCTTTATAACATTATGAACTCCTGCTTGAGATTGACACACAGACACCAACAATGGTGACAATAAAAAGTTTCACGTCGCAATGCATGCTGGGTTCCAGGATAGTATAAAACTCCCAGCATGCACTGCTGCATGAATAAAAAATAAATACAAATTATTGCCACCATTGATGAGAGACATATGCAGATTTTTTATATCTCTGTGTTTCTACAATACAGTGTAGCTCTGTTTCTTTTTTAGGTTGTGCATGATCTGTTAAAAAAAAAATCATCATCATAACTTACTACTGTAGTTTCTCAGCAGTGGTAATGTAACATTTTTGATACATGATTAAAAACTGAATGAGATTAGTGAATGAACAGGCTATATGATATAACGACATGATATTGTCATCATAATCAATACAACCGAAATCATTCTCAAACTGTGTGTAAGCACAAACACAAATACACAGTTCAAGCACCAACTGATAAACTAATTAAAATGTCAAGGGTCAGCATCCCAACTATAAGGCAAACACTGATCTCTATAATGGTAACTCAAACCAAACATTTTCAATTAAACATCTAAATAACAACTTCTGTAGATGTATGACAGAAATAAAGTCATACTGGTTAATAATAAGTGTAATAATGTGTAATGGCTGGAAGTCAGTTGTATTCTTGTGTTTCTCTATTTTCTGTTTCTCTTTCCTTCAGTGATTCTGCTTGTTAACAGCAGGTGTTCATCACTAATGCTCAACATTCACTTATTTCACTTATTCACTTTGAAGGGTTAGCAACTTATTATTCAACATATTCCCTTAATTATCTCACTGCAACACTGCGTCAATGTTACTTTTTACTCTTTGTAGTGTGGATTTTCCTGTGGGGTTGAAAGGGTTAACAGTGTAAGATAAAAAGTCACACCCACAAAATGTACACTGTTAGACTTTTCTGTAATTTCTACAGTTATTTACTTTAAATTAGGGCTGGGCGATATATCGCATCACATTGTTATGCGCATCTCGTCAGTAAAGCCGGTTCCTCGATTAGTAGTAAATCGCCATCACCTGCTTTCAGATGGAGCGGTGTTAAATTAACACTCCTGGGGCTGGGAGTGCCGATCTGTACTCCCCAAGCACTCCGATCTGTACTCCCCCATTTGAACAAATTGTAGTCTGTTAGTTATGTAACTTTTCATCCAATCTAATGCAACTCCTCTGATACCATACTTTTCCAATTTATTGATTAACAAACGATGATCAATTGTATCGAAAGCTTTTTTTAAATCAATAAATACTCCCACTGCATATTGTTTGTTATCTATAGCGCTGGTAATGTTTTAAATTAACTCCATTAATGCCATTGATGTAGATCTGTTTTACCTAAATCCATACTGACTATCAACCAATAAGTCATGCTTCTCAATAAAATTATCCAATCTAATTACATACAATGTTTCTAATATTTTAGAGAACTGAGAGAGTAAAGACAATGGTCTATAATTCGTGAATTGATTTCTCTCTCCAGATTTATATAGTGGAATGATTTTAGCAATTTTCATATTGCTTGGGAATACACCTGTTTTGAAAGACAAATTATAAATATAAGTTAATGGTTTAACAATTGCACCAATAACATCCTTAATTAAAACATATCAATATCATTCACGTCTGTTGACTTTTTATTCTTACAATTGTTTACGATTTCAAGAATCTCAATTTCCTCAGCTGGTTTCAAAAACATAGAGTTAGGGTTACTGTCTAAATAATCCACTGCCTTCACCTCACCTTCAGTCTGTGGATTTTTAATTACATCAGCCAGCTTTGCTCCCACACTTACAAATAAATTATTAAACCCATTGACCACATCTTTCATGTTGCTTAAAGTCCTCTCATTATCTATAAAATACTGAGGGTATTTTTTATTCATTGGTCCATTCCTTATAATATTATTTAGCACTTTCCATATACCCTTGATATCATTTTTATTATCATTTAATATTTTATTATAATAATCTTTCTTATTTATCCTCATGATACTGGTTAATTTATTTTTATATCTTTTGTATTTATTATCAGCTTCTTTAGTTCCGTGTTTTATAAATTCTTTATACAAGGTGTTCTTTTTTTTACAAGCATTTTTTAATCCTTTTGTCATCCATGGTCTCTCTTAAATTTATGCTTTATGGTAAATTGTTTTAAAGGACAGTGTTCATCATATAATGATTTAAAAGTGGACAGAAATGTTGCGTATGCATTATTGGTATCAGTCTCATCATACAATTTTTTCCAATTATATGCAAGTAATTCGCTTCTGAGTGTATTTATTGATTCAACAGTTCTAATTCTCCTGTAACTAATCTCATTAACTTCCTTATACTTCACATGATCCCAAACACACATCACAAAAACCGGCAAATGATCACTTATGTCATTTAGTAACAACCCACTCTTTAGACTATTGTCCATTCGGTTTGTGAATATGTTGTCTATTAGAGTTGCACAGTGTGATGATATTCTGCTTGGTTTAGTTATAAGTGGGAAAAGACTCATGCTAAACATTAAATCGATAAATTCATCTGTCAGCTTATGCTTATTGGGATTTAAAAGATCTATATTAAAATCCCCACAAATGAACACCGCTTTTTGATCATTCTTAGTAAATAGACTTTCCTACTGTTCATGAACATTTCAATATTTGAACCCGGGGCTCTGTATACACAGCTTACAACTACATTTTTCTTTTTTTCCAAATTAATTTCGACCGTTATTATCTCCATCACATCATCAATGTTAATTGTCATATTTTTCACAATTTTATATTTGAATCTTCTATCTACATACAATGCCACTCCACCTCCTTTTTTATTCTCTCTATTAACATAATTCAATTCATATCCATTCAACTCATAATCAACACCCTTCTGAGAAGTAAGCCAGGTCTCAGATATGGCTATCACCTGGAATGGGTTGTTTAAATGACTCAAGTATTCTTTGATGTAAAGAAAATTTGCATATAAGCTTCTGCTATTAAAATGAATAATTGACAATCCATAATGTCAGCAGAGATCTCAGCAGAGGAGGATTAAACAACTCCACAAACAGCATTACCAGCTTCACTTTGTCATGATCAGGGTTCCTCCCTTCTCTGTCTCCCTCTTGTGGCCACACTTCACACTCATTCAATACACCATCACTTTAGCCTCATCAGTTCCAGCTGTTCCCATTTACCTTAATCTCCGCTCTATCCGCTCACCTGTATCCCTTTTCCCCCCTGATGCTTCCTACTATTTCTAACCCTCTCTTTCTCTGTCTCTTTGTCAGTTTATTCCAAGCTAGGTTATCTCAGGTTTCTGCGCAGCGTAACTGTCCTAGGGATCTCCTTTTTGTTCCTGCTTCCGTTCGCCGCGCTGTCCTCCAGTGGGGACACTCGTCCAAATTGTCTGCCCATCCCGGCGTGCGGGGCTCTCTTGCTTTTATTCGTCAACGTTTTTGGGGGCCCACTATGGGGCGCGATACGCGTCGCTTGTTATTGTTGAGAATTAACAGATATTTAGTTGTTGATGTTTTATTGAAAATATAAAGTTATTATCACCATGATGGAGATCAGTATTTGTTTTAGTTGGGCTCTTGTACCATTGACTTTATTATATCAGTTTTTTATCTGGCTGCTTTAACTGTGTGATTATAAAACACAGATGTTATGGCAAGAAAACATCAAGAGAAAGATGATAAGGTGTTTATGACTGATGTGTTGATTACATAATCATCCTGGACATGTCTGATTCTCTGATCTTAACCAGTGTAAAAGCTTTGGATTTATTTGTATTTCATATTAATCATATCTGTTAATCTATAATGTGAAATACAATGTTTCTGTAATTAGTTATTCGGAAGAATATTGAAATAATATAGTGCTTTGGAACATTTTGAACTCCTGCTAAACTCAGACACACACAGACATCAACAATCAGCACATGAATCTCAACAATGGTGACAATAAAAACGTTCATGTCGCAATGCATGCTGGGTTCCAGGATAGTATAAAACTCCCAGCATGCACTGCTGCCTGAATGAATAAATAAAATAAATTATTGCCACCATTGATGAGAGACATATGCAGATTTTTATATCTCTGTGTTTCTACAAGACATTGTAGCTCCGTTTCCTTTTTAGGTTGTGCATTGTTTTAAAAAAATAATCATCATCGTAACTTATTACTGTGGTTTCACAGTGGTGGTAATATAACAATTTTGATACAGGATTAAAAACTGAAAGACATTTAGTGAATGAACAGCTATATGATGTTTTTTTTTTCATCATAATCAATATAACCGCAATCATTCACAAACCGTGTGTGTATGCACAAGTGTGACTTACAAAAACACAGCAAGGATTATGGGTAATCCTCAAAGCAACGGAGGATTTTCCATGAGGTAAGGTGTCTGTGAATGTCCGTGGACTAAACAATGCTAACTCACTTGAAAAGCATTTAAAATTTAAGCTTTGGTTGAATAATATGTGTTGTTGATTATTTTCGCCATGTTTTTATAAAGTCAACCATCTGGTTATGTGTTTTATAAAGTCTCTCCAGTATAGCTGCTAACTTTAACATGATGCCGTCTTTCCAGACATGCGCTGTTTGTCCACATGAGATGACTAATTCAACACTGTTGTCCTTCTGTCATGAATGCAGGTATGTTACCGTATGTTGTTATAAAGTGTTGTAATGTTTGAACATAAGATTGAGGTATTTTCTGCTGTTTGTCTGCCTCCTGTATGTTGAATTGTAATGAAGTTCCATAATTGTTTACACATAACTGTTAACATAAAATGGAAAAGGTAACTGTAGGAAATCTGTATAATTACATTGTTTTATGTTGTTTCCTCCTTGAAAGATTAAGAGGGACAATTTGGTGTGTTTTAATTATTTAGTTTATATGAGTTTAAATCCACTATACGGTCAATGTGTCAAACTGTAGGTATTTTTGTGTAGAGCTTTAAGCATACAGTAATCTAAAAAAGCAACGGAGGATTTTCCATGAGACATGCGCTGTTTGTCCACATGAGATGACTAATTCAACACTGTTGTCCTTTGTCATGAATCAGATGTGGAATAAACCTGCTGTTACCACAAACCTAACGGGATCCGAGAGATTATTTCAGGCAGAAGACATTACACAGAGGTTACACATGCTTATTATGTTTCCACAATAATGTTAGTGAGTAAATCTACTGAAATGGCCACCATAACAGTGGAGTGTGATGTGTAAGATGAGAAAGCAGAGGTTAACGCCTGTTTCACACATACGTCATGTGGAGTGTGTATGCGGTGCAGGAGCAGCACGCTATAGTGCTTTCACATATGCTGCGTTTGCAGTGTGTAACTGATCCGCGGCTGTACCACAAACACATACTCACCATTTTTATTTCAAATCCAGAACTCATCTTACACATCACAACTTTTGTAAAAAAAAAAAAGTTTTGTCAGCATTGCGATTCTCTCTATACACATACACTCTTTAATAGACGTATTCACGTTTAAACACAATTTAAACAACGTATTATTCAATGCATTACTTATAGATTTATATATTAAGTTGCTCAAGCAAGTGGTAAAATATTTAACCATGTACTTATATTAAAATCGCAAACATTTTAAATTAAAACTTAAAATTGACAAAAACAGCCGACTATCATGCCTTTTCTTTTGCAATTTAAACGATCTCTGCACTGCTGTATACGCACCGCTCGTGGAACGCATTGCCGGACCGCATCCGTGTGCAGTGTTAACATGGGTACAGAAAAAAGACGCACTGCATACGCACTGCAAACTGAGTATGTGTGAAACGGGCATAAGTCGTTTGTCATGGTTGTAAAAAAACAATGGCTATCTGACATCTTTACCAAGCGCAAACCAGTTACACTCTTTAATAGACATATTCACGTTTTAACACAATTTAAACAACGTATTATTCAATGCATTACTTATAGATTTATATATTAAGTTGCTCAAGCAAGTGGTAAAATATTTAACAATGTACTTTTATTAAAATCGCAAACATTTTAAATTAAAACTTAAAATTGACAAAAACAGCCGACTATCATGCCTTTTCTTTTGTATTTAAATTTTAATACAATAAATATTGTATCTCACAAAGAACTTGTTTTTCCACCTCCACGAATGAGAGGAGTGTTGTTTATTATGTGCCTTGTTGAGGTAAATTGTAGTTTTCAGTGCATATTCGGTGCGTATTTTTTTCCGTACCCATGTTAACAGGTCAGAGCTTTCACACTGCACACGGATGCGGTCCGGCAATGCGTTCCAGGAGCGGTGTGTATACAGCAGTGCAGAGATCGTTTCTGCTGCTCGATGGTGTTTTAAGCCCCCAATGGCTCCTTAGAGGCAGCTAACCCTACCCTCAACCTTAAACCTACCCATCCCCTCGCTGCCTGGAAGGCGCCGTTGGGGGCATAAAACACCAAACACCGTCTATTTCTGCTGTGCTGCACGCGCGAATTAAACGCGAATTAAAGTGACAGTGCATGGTTCGTGGCCAAAATGAACACAGATTGACATGAAAATATAATAATCTCACCATAAATGCATGTAATTAAATAAAATGTTGTAATACCACCATAAATGTATTTAATTACATAGGCCTACTACTATTTTTCACAGTCATCTTTTTACTTTAAGACCGGGGTAAAGCAAGGAAAACGGAGTATGTGTGACAGGGGTGTAAGTAGTTTGTCATGGTTGTAAAAAAAACAATGGCTATCTGACATCGTTGCCAAGCGCAAAAAGTAATCAATAAATTATCTGGGAGGGTAATGCCTTTTTTCACAATCATTTTGGAGGGTGATAGAAAAATATTTTGCTGGCGAAGGGAGGATCAAGTCTATTTGATCTCAAAACTCCTCCGGTAGCCCCTTAAATAAAAACGAACAGTCCCTAATGAATACTTGCCTTAATATATTCATAATTTAAACAAGTATATGTAAATCACCCTATTCTTAACATTTCTCATGTAAAGACACGTGTATTATATGAGCAATAATCATCAGTTTCATTTAAGCAAGAGTGTGTTTGTCTTACCGTGTTGAAGCTCATCAGATCAACAGCAACCAAATGACTGACTGTTTTAACACAAGCACTTTAGCTTTACAGTGAAGGACTTTGTGTGGTTAACACTGTTTATTAATGACCAGCGATGGAAATATCACAGTCCCTCCCTCAACAAGAGAACAACATTACTGAACTAAACCTACTTAAAGAAAAACTATGATCTTTTTCTGTAAGTTGAAGATGAATAATTGTGAAGATGAATGAAGATGAATGATAGTGATTTACAGGTGAGGCTCATCAAGGTTGATGTCAGACGCAGGAGATGGTGACCTCTGGTGGCAGTTTGAGGGATTGAACGAGCACGTATGAGACGAGATGTGTCTGACTGCAGAACTATACGTGACTGTGTAGTCTCACACTGAAAAGGGGAACATAGAAATATTACATGAACCAATGAAAATACCAATCATAACAATAATATTCTCTTCTCAATACCTGCTACAACAGCAGTTTCAGGCCAGCAGCTTCAGACCGGATGTTAGGAGCTGACGATCACCTAAAGCCTGCTTTATACCAGAGATGGTCTCATTACTGGGAGAGACCAGGATCTGAGGCTCTACCATTGAAAAAAGTGTAACGGCTAACTTGGATCACTTGTGCCTTGATAACCAATCACAGCCTTGACGTCATTGAGGCTGTGTCTGAAATCGCCCCCTATACCCTTAAATAGGGCATTATTTGAGGGAACAGCCATTTGTAGTGGTGTCTGAAACCATAGTGGACGTTATTGAGTAACTCAATTCGAGTTCACTCATTCAATCCCACAATGCACCGCAATAACAAGTGCACGACAGATATACACTCAACGGCTAGAGAATACCCACAATGCACTGTGAGAGTCGTTTGCCAAATGAATTCCTGCATCTGAACAGAAGATGGCGCCGCAAATGAATCATCCATCCATCCATTTTCCAAACCGTTGGTCCAGTGTCGCTACAGCATAATTTAAACAGGTATAAATTCCTTTTTTATTGATTATTAAACAATAAATTAAGGTTTATACATGCTAGTTTCCATGACAGAGCTCAAGGTGAATCTTTTCATTACTACTGGAGCAAACATGTTTAGCACAGCGTTAGCTAGCGTTGTGCTTTTTTCGGCTAAGGTTGCAGGCTTGCCAAAACCACTAACCCTAACCTCACATTAACTATAAGCTCCAGCATAAAGAATACCCAACCCCACCACTAAACCTGACCTTAATGCTGCTGTAATCTCCACGCTAACGGCCGGTCTGAGACTGCTGGTCTGGCGCTGCTGTGGCGTGTGGCTCTGCGCTGGGCTAGTATTGTATGAGCGCATCACTAATAAAACTGATCTCTTAAAGGGAAAGTTTCAGGAACACAAAGACAGAATAACAGAAGCTGATAATATTGACCATAACATGATAGAGTGTCCATTGTGAAGTGGCACAATTATGATTTTGTTCAGTATATTAGGGTAAAATGATCAATTATTATTTAAAAGGAGAAAAATGCACTTTATCCACCAATGAACATCACTTTAGGTGTTTTACTCCTCTGACTTTTTTTTACACAGTGACAATTCACCAGCTTTTAACCTTTATTTAATTCCACTGTTACATCATTCGTTTTAAAGGTGCTCGAAGCGATGTCGGGAGACGTAACTTCTTGTTGTTGTTGTTGTTTGTTTGTTGTGTCAAACAAAACGGAGGCTAGCTACACTGTAAAAAATAAAATCGTAAAAAAGCGGTCAATGACTGTCAGCTGCGGCTGCCAAACAAAAACCGTAAAAATAAAGTAAAATATCCTAATTTAAATGAAGTGCAAAAAACTTGTACAGAAATTTTTCTTAAATGTTTTACAGAAAAACACTTTTATTTTACAGCTATTTCCTGAATTATTACGATCAAACACCTTCACTGTAAACGTAAACACAGAAACGTCTTCTGTTACGTCTGTTGACGTTCGAATAGTTGTCAAACAAAACGGAGGCTAGCTAGACCCTCCCTCTCCTCATCCCGTCTCCTCCCTCCTCCCCTCCCTTCGGCATAAAGGAAAGTCAAAGTAGTCACTACAAACAAAGTTGAGTTTTACTGATACTTCATTCAATGTGTAATGTCGCTTAGTTGGATAAATGCTTTTATATATTGCAGAACAGAATGCAGAAAAAGAGAAACATTATCTTAAAATCGTTTCGCCCCCTGAGGCTATAACTATAATTATAGCTCCCATACAAGGACGCAATAATAGCAAGATAACGTTAGCTTCGCGTTTCCCAGTGAGCATAAACAACGGTGGCGTCGTAAACAAATTTAGTCAAAGTTGTCAATAGCCTATAAATGTACATTCAAACTCATAACAAACAGTGAGTGAAAACAATCATTCACACAAATTGTCGCCCTACTGTGAATTTGCTTGATCATTTACAATAGAGATTGATCACTAGCTTCTAGAAACATATATGTTGTATTCACCAAAGTTAACGCTGACTGCATAGTTCTAGCTAATTACATCTTTGTGTTGGTTTGGCGAACATGAACGTCAATTTAGAAAAACAAATGGATTTACCCTCCTGTCCAGCAAAAACAGAGCAACTGAATGTGGATTGGAAGCCCTTCTGCCGGCGGAGTTCTCGCCACCTTTCGAAGGCTTTTCCGGTGTAAATTCAGTATTTCGCGCGTTCCTTATCCTTGTCCCTCTTCTTTGCAATTTGTTCATCGGAACGTCGTCTCTTTGGTCGTGTCAGCCATAATTCAAACTTCCCTCTTCCCTCCATTTCATTACTGCATGATGGTCCTTCCCAGTCTATTCCGAAGTCTTCACTCACCTTGCAACAACACGGGGGAAAAAAAATGCAAAAATTACATTTAAAAAAATGACAAACATAACATCACAAACTGTCATATCTACATGTACCTGGTCTGGATCATCAGCAGTTTGAAATGTTGTCCACAACTGTAGAGGGGATTGGCTACCCGTGGTCCTTAATTTGTGGTTATTCCAAGCCTCCTGGAACAGATTAAGATGCCTTGCAACTGAGGCAGGAAAATCCAGTGTAGTGCGTAAGGTGCACCTCATTATCTGGATCCAGCAAACTCTCAGTCTCCATTCCATAGAACAGGCAGTAAAACAGGTCTAAGACCTGTTCATAGACATCCCTCCATAACCTTTCAATTCTACAGAGACAACATTACAACAATTTCATTGAAATTAAATCTATTTAACTTTTTCTCCCACCCACACAAAGTACCTTTGATTGTGGACACTTCTTCCAGTTATGTGTGAGTTGCGGTTCTCTCCCCTATGTGCCACCATGAAGTGTGCCACTTCGATGTTCTCCAAGCCCTTGTCTGAGCGCACTCGAGAGGGGAGACCAAACTTCTGAACTGCTCCAATAAAACTGTCAACAACAGTTGATGCCCGGTTGTTTGTCGCAGCACTTAGGTAAACAATTAAGCGGCTAAAGCCGTCAATGCCTCCATGAATGACAAACCTCCACCTAAATAAGAGATCAGATACATAAAATAAAACATTACGTTTTATGATCCCCTCCCTTCCACCTCTATCCTCCCATGTCAGGGTTTTTTCCTGCATTTAAATTATTAGGTGGCTACCCAAATTAAATTTCTTATGACTTGAGCAAATTCAGACATCCATTTTTAAAACATCTGTAAGGCCCGCTATATTTGGCCCAATCTCCGGTTCGCCAATACACGGGGAAGGTTATCACATGTTCTGTCCTCACTCATGCAAAGTATTGGTTGGTTAAATTTGCAATACATTAATCATATGTATTTATTTGTTAATTCATCTGACTCCATAAATGAAAGGTTATAATAATATCTGTGCCTCACTAAAAGTGAGCGAATGTTTGACTATTCCTTTTAACCATTAAATAAACAATGTCAAACACAGTTGGAATAATCACATTGTAGCAATTTAATATTTCCGATATCAGAGATCAATTCCACAATCAATTCAAATATCTAGAACATGGTTATACATTGGTTACACCAAAGAATCTTACCCAGCTTGTACCTGAGATAGAGAGAGGAAAGTATGCTGATGACCCGCAGTGGTAGGAAAAACCGTGTGCCTGTATGATGTGTCCCAGTGATGTGGTGTAGATGGAGAAGAGGAGGGGACCAAGAACTGAACCCTGGGGAACCCCTGTGGTCAGTTGATGTGCTCTGGATACCTCGCCTCTCCATGCGACCTTGAAGGACCTACCTGTGAGATAGGACTCAAACCAGTGGAGGGATGTTCCTGTGATGCCCAGAGATGAGAGGGTGGACAGAAGGGTCTGATGATTCACAGTGTCGAATAGGGCTGAACGATTAATCACACTTCCCATGTAATCGAAGTGAGTTTGGAGTAAATGCATGTTATTAAATGTTGTCTTTTATTGGACAAGAGGTTCATAAATGATTCTCGTGTTTGGAAATATGTTTGATGCGTGTTGCTTTTTCAAATGCACGTTATAAGTGACTCAAACTCACGGTGCTTTCAGATCATGGAGCAGCGATTACAGAGCCGTACATAACTGGCAAACTGCGCATAAAAAATAATCGCAGCCTTTGCGATTTTAAAATCGCGATAAGCCATCTCGATTTAAGTGTAGAAGTGAGGGCCAACTTTTTTACTTAATGATTGTAGTTCCTTATGAATGTATGTTTTCTTATAGAAAAAATGTAAGGCAAAGGCCAGGTTATTTTTCCTACAGCCAGAGCATGAAAACAAAATATTTTAAAGAGGAAGACCGAAAGGTTTGTAATCATAGATATGAAGGCTTTTGAGCCTCTCGTTCTACTTTATTAGCTTTTGATGTAAACACAAATTATATTACGGTAGATTAAGACCACCCAAAATCATTTTTCACCCAGGAAAAACCCTGTGCAATGTATCATAATTGCACAGTTAGTATATTTGCCTAAGTTTAGACTCCCAATACCTTATTAGCTTGTGGTTTCCGTCTATATGCCACATTGCATTTGGTCCTGAGACAGAGTATTGACGGCGATGACGTGTGCATATTGATAATGCTCTCAGCTGAGTTCCCAGTGGATCGACTCTTCGCACAGACTCGCGCACCCTTGAAGCTTAAAAGAAAAACAAAATGCAAAATATATTTATTTACAACAATACATTAATTAAAACCTAATTACATTTTTTGTTTTTGATTCTGTAATTAACTAGAAATTCAACCCATCTGGTATTTAAGCATTTAAGCATTTAACCAATAAAACCTGAACCTTTAATATAAAACATCCAAATTGCTGGCCGCACACTGAATCTGTGCTGAAGGTAGCAATGTGCTGAAACTTTTGCTTGCTTTTAAATTCACATGCACTTTGCACGATGCAATTTATAGAATAAAAAGTGTTTTGCTAGACTTCTTCAATTTGTGCTGGATTCAGTGTGCGACTAGCAACCTTCTTGCTCGTTTTCAAGTATTCCCTTAGCTCTATGCACCTGAAGATAAAAGATTTCTTGTCAATTTGGAGTGCAACAATTTTTTCTAATTTACAAAAAGTGTAAACTCTAAATATCATAAAATTGTTCTTACTCTGAATATGAAGACCTTGTGCCCGCAGATGACCATGTATAATCCTGTACCCAGCGTTTGGGTAATGTCTTTGTATTTCTGCCACAATGTTGTCTAATACATCATCAGTGACATCAGAGTACAAATCTTGAGTAGAGAAGAGAAGAGAAGAAGAGAAGAAATTATTTAAGAGTCATCAGAAAACTAGCAGCATACATATTTGTATAAGGCAATAACCATAACATAATAACAATGCTATCATCAAAATCCTTTAAATTACAAATTAATTTAAAAAAAGGTGACCTGGAGTGCCAAAAGTAGCTGCCATGTTTTATAGTGTATGTATTTATATTTGTTATTTGTACAGTGCCATTTCACTTTTTCCTCTCTCATTAATACAAATGTATTAAAATTAAGTACCTTAATCCATGCTGTTCCAGTCTTCTACGTATGGTTCGCTCAGATACTCCAAACAGGCGCGCAAGCTGGACACATGAGTAACCACGTAAGAGGAACTAAGTAAGAGGAAATCTGTAGAGGATGCACTGTCATCAACTTGCTGCGCGAGCATCATAAGGTCCTCCACAATTTCACCAACTACCTCCATTGTTTACAATAAATCGGCGTCTGTTCAGGGCATCACCTCTTGACCGTCGACTGTGAGTGACGTCACGTCCCAACACGACACGCCTCATAGCATAACCCCACCCTTGACACTGATTGACAGGTTTCCGTGTAAGGCATCGGAAATGGAAATGCAAAGGGAATTGCGATTCCATTTGAGTTTTGGCTGGCTACATACGCGACGCTGAGAAAGTGAAAAAGCAGACGTGGTAATTGAAATTGCTATTTAAATATGACAGGGTCAAGACTCGTAAGATATGGGAAACACAGTTGCAAACAGACTTTGCATTTCCATTTTAAATTTGGCCGTCACTGTGCGTTCGCTTAAACGAAAATGCAAACGGTAATGCGCGATTTGCATTTGCGTTTGGATTATGTCACATTTTATGCGTCCACAAATTGAAAACGCAATTGCAAATACAATTTGCAATTCCTTTTGAATAATGTCCGGAATATCATTCCATATTGAACAGCTTGTCAGCTGAATTGAAAATGCAAACACAGTTGAATATTTTTCAAACAAAACTGAAAAATTGTCACCATTGTTGAGATTCATGTGCTGATTGTTGATGTCTGTGTGTATCTGAGTCAAGCAGGAGTAAACTTGTTTTAAGGAATTAATTTGATTAATTATTACTCAATTCTAATTTATTAAATTGAATTAATAATATTGCTTGTAATCTGTTGCTAAAATTTTATTGATTAGATATAGCGTATTCTTTTTTAAAACTGATAAAAAACTACTTCAGGTCTACAATGTCTCAAGAAAGGCTTTGCAGTCTTGCTATGCTTTCCATTGGAGCGAGTTGGATAGAGAGCTCGACTTCAAAGATTTGATTAATGATTTTGCAGCTGAAAAGGTCAGACGTTGGACTTTTGTTTAGAAATGTTGAGCAAGGACAAGAGATTAGAAATGATGTGGAAAGAGTAACTCAGACTCATCTATGTTATACCTTGGCCATTCTTTGATATAGTATATTATGCAAGTTCTGCTTAAATTATTAGAAATTTTAAATGGCCATTTTGTTTTATGGTGGTGTTTTCTTGCTAAGATTTTTTTTTCACCACAGATTGTAATTCCTGTTTTTTAAATTGAAGAGTTTTATTTTGAAATTTCAGTATCAGTGTTGAAGCAAATAAATATAAATACTTTTCATTGTATTAAGAGTGCTCAGTGTTTCCGTTACATTTCAACTGTCATGTTAAAAATATTAGGTTAGATTAGATTAACTTTATTGTCATTGCCAGTGTACAGTACAAATATGTACAGTACATACATACAAATATAAATATATGTGAATACACTATATGACACATGTACAGCTATGCACAGTATATACATTATACAGTACTTAAGTAGTGCAGTATTACAGAGGACAAATTACGGTGTGGACATGGGATGGAGTTCAATTGTCTGATTGACTTAAATATATGAGAATGATAGTCAAAATACCATAAAAGCGCATGATTTTATGTAAATTAATATGAAAAAAGTCTCAGCTGTGTTGGGGGCCCTGTCAAGATTCTTTTCATGGGGCCAAAAATCCTTAGCAGCGCCCCTGGTCGTGTGTACTAAAGTCTGTCGATCATCATTAGAGCGCCACCCTCAGACTGAATAACGCAAGGACATTAAAATTCTGCAAAAAGTGTTATACATGTGTTCAGCGATTAGAATATAAAGCTTACAAAAAGTTTATCATAAACTACCCCTCCTAAATTTGGAGCCACTACTGCACTTGCTTTAACAACTGTTTTGCAGAGCGTGCCATGTTTGCTGTGTTGCATTGACAAGGCTTTGACCAGCGGAAGGTTTTCATTATTTGAGATTTAAAAACAAAAAACGGTTGTTGTTTTTTTTACTCAACTGTGGTGGAAACCTGCCTCCATAGTACAAGACAACCGTGTGAGTACACCGTTAGACTCTGTGCCGCTCTGCGCCACTAGAGGGAGCGCAACTGTCTTTCAGGAGAGCGGACGTCAAAACGAAAGTGAAAGAACTTAGAAAGCGACGCCATTTGGAGGCTGTAAACCTAGGTAACATTGGGCGTTCAAACGGCCGCATATTTTGTGGTAAGTTCATAACTTTTTCTTCATGTAGTCATAAAAAAAGCATTATTTTGGCCTTCCTTAAGGGGGTATGTTTTTAGACGCGTGCTGGTTGCCCTTATAATATTACTTCCGCATTCAGCATCACCGCACAAAAACAGTGGTGAATACTGTACATCTACTGCATCCAAGTCACCACAGCAGCACGTAAACGGTAAAACTACATTTGTTGTGTCCAGATTTCAAATTAAAAAGTGAATTATAGCTGCTAACAGTGCTGTTCCGTTCCGTTTTAAAATTGCAGTATAGGCTACTGCTGTTCTACTCATCTGGTCTGAATTGCTGTTGTGCTGTATTGAGTTTAATTCTCTTACACTGAACTTTAGCTATAATAACCTTCAAGTACAGCAATTCACTATACTTGTACTTATTTAATGGGGAATGTAATTAAGCTCAGTGGCGGCTGGTGAATGCGTTTCTATAGGTGTGGCTGTGGCATATCAAACTATTTCAGCAAGCGTTGCAGTTGCAGTATGATTTATTACAAAACAGCCAGGCAAAGTTAAAACATCTCCTTGATCTTGACACCAGGTTATTCATAAAATCAGCTTTGATGAGTTAATTTACTAGTTTCAATTAAATGTTGGATATCTCCATGAGCGATTTAAACAAATGAGACTACAAGAAAAATCCGTAACACTTTACAATAAGGTTTCATTAGTTAACATTAGTAAACTACTTCAGTTAACATGAACTTAGAATGAACAATATTTATGCAACATTTATTAATGTGAGTAATGTTAATACGATGGGGAATTGTTTTAATTTGGACTCTGTGCATGCTCTTTGAGATAATGACCATAGACCTGCATTATATGACTGACAGACATGAACGGTTTGACCTAAAAATATGAAAATTGAAACTACTGCGGAAAAAAAGATACCTACATCTTGGATGCCCTTGAGGTAAGCTAAAACATACCAAAAATTAATTTCAAAGTGAACTATCCCTTTAATGCACTGTGAAGTAACATAAACAAACAACGAACAACTGGATTTTTATTAACCAACATTAAGAAAGATTAATACATACTATAACAAATGTATTGCTCCTTATTAGTTCATGTTAGTTAATACATTATCAAATGTTAACAAATGAGACCTTATTCTGTAAAGTGTTACCACAAAAAAAATCAATGTGTTGAAAAAGCCTGCATGTTGGTCTGGGCCCAGCTGTGTTACCTTTAATTTTTCTGCCAAAGTTCTCTTCTTTGTTTTAAATGACTGTGTCCGCCTTTGTCATGTTAAAATTGCGCCTATAGATCATTCTGATTTTAGCAGTGGCTCGTTTTGGCGGATGGAATAAGCGCCCTGTATTAGATTTGAGGACGCTGATTAGCTAAAATGTATGTCATATCTTGAATACGTTTATATCTTGAATCAGTAATTGGCTAAACTTCTACCAAGTCTGTACTGTACTACTTAAAGCGATAGTTCACCCAAAAATGAAAATTCTGTCATCATTTACTCACTCTCATGGAATTCTCTATTTGTATGTCTTTCCATTTAATTTATTTTTTGCTCGCTTTTATTTTTGCTTCTACAAAAAAGGTCTCACTCTTTTTAAGAAAGGAGGAGGGCAGTGCCTCCAAAATGAGTCTCACTGAAGAGACAGAAGATGAAGACACTGCCTCTAAAATGACTTCTCCATTTCCTGGATCAAGCTGCAATCAACCCATGAAGATCCTGCCCTCTGCTTTCAGTGATGCAACAGTGACCTCTGACCCCAGGTACAACACTAGTCGTTCTTGCATTTGCAGATGCTTTCATCCAAACTGACTTACTGTGTATTCCAGAAGCCTGTGGTCAGTGAGTGAGTGGGTCACGTCACAGAGAGGCACAAAATCACTTTCCTGAACCTTCGCTGTTACTGTTCCTCTTATATATTCTCCATACATTTACCATGTATTACTTTCATTTCTTTTGTACTCCTCTGAACAATCTTATACAGCACTTCTCATTTCACTGAATCTCTTTGTTGTATTCTTTGTTTGTAAATCAATTTGGAAAAAAGCTTCTTCTAAATGAATAAATGTTAATCAAGTGCTGTTTTGTTTGTCTTTGGTCAGTATCAACAGGAGGCAGAGATCAGAGTCTCCAGAACCCAGCGGTGTGTCTCTGAAGAGTAACAGATCCATGGTGCCACCGCCTGAATTCAGTGATGGACCAGTGACCTCTAAACCTCTGTAGTATAAACATTTACTAGGAGGCAGAGATCAGAGTCTCCAGAACCCAGCGGTGTGTCTCTGAAGAGTAACAGATCCATGGTGCCACCGCCTGAATTCAGTGATGGACCAGTGACCTCTAAACCTCTGTTAGTATAAACATTTACTTGCTAATTTAAAGTAGTGCATCTCAGATGAATAATGCTCTCAGTGAAATAACACAAAATGTTCTCCAAATAAAAATGGCAGCATGCAACATCCCAGCCAACATGTCCATGTGGGTTTTTGATGGGCTGTTACTTGGGACCTGCTTGGGCAACCCAAATAGAAATGTGTCCATCGGCTCCACATGGGCCCCATGTATGTTATCCCATAGGGGCACATGATGGGTCCATAGTGGGTTCTAAGAGGGGCCCATTTAGATGTTCATTATATGGGTTCACTGTGGTTGCCAATGGGTGCTAATAATGGGGCTAAGGTGGGCTGCACACAAAAACCTTATGGGACCCACATGGGTGATGCCATTGGTCCCACAAATTGGTCCCCCATTATGGTTTTATTAAGGGGATACAGTGGGAGAAAATCGGGTCCCATTGATTAATTTATTTAAGGATTCCAGTGGATCAAATAAAAAATAGTTAAAAACCAACTGCCATTAAAGTTTATAAACAATTATTTATAACGTGCTGATAATCTGAGCATATTATTACTTTGAACTATTTAATTTGAGTACAGTAAAAAAATATTTCTTGAAGTAAAATAAACTGAATTAAACAAAGCTCAATGTTGCCGTTATCTGATTGGCTTAGGTAAACGGTGGGTGGAGTCAACTTATTTGCGGATTTGTCTGCATGTCGACGCAAGAAGTGTTTCAAAATCCAGAGATCCGTGAGGGCATTTACAAATGCACAAGAAGAGATTCACAAATGCGTGCAGCAATTTACAAATGCACAGAAAGCGCTTCAAATAAATGCCAGGCAGAGTTGTGTTTGTGACATAAAACACAATTATATTTATTTTTGTTTCATTTGCAAATATTTTCATTTAAATATTTTTTTTTCATTTGCAAATCTCATTTCATTTATTTGTGAATTTTATACATCTTTGTGAATCTCTTTACATTTGTTTGTGAATCTCAATCTATTTATTTGGAATAATGCAACAATACTAACTCCATAGAGTAGTATTAAATAACTCCACAAACAGCATTACCAGCTTCACTTATTACTAACCAGACTGACTTTATTTCTGTCAGACGTTTACAGAAGTTCTTACTGAAAATGAACAGAGGTTTAGATGTTGATGTCTTATATGTAGTTTGACATTGCCATCATGGTGATCAGTGTTTGCTTTAGTTGGGCTCGTGAACCTTGACTTTCAGACATTATATGTTCTTTGGCTGCTGTGATTCTGTTTGTAAAACACATTTATTATGGCAGGACAAGCCAAAAGAGAATATATTTAGGTGATGTTGGTTTGTTATACATGATAACAACATAATCGTCACCTAGAATCAGAATGCAGTCTTTGAGTGGTGTTGGTAATTTCATATTTCAAATTAAAATAGTCCTGTGATTGACACTGTTGGGTCTCGTACTGTATATTTTCATTTATAAAGGATTTTAAATGCTTAAAACGACACAAAGATTTGAACTACTGTGTCATTCAGACACATAGATACATCAAGAATCAGCGTATAAATCTCAACAATGGTGACGATCAAAAGCTTCATGCTGCATGCATGCTGGGTATCTAATCTTTGTGCACTTTGACCTCACATTGTGTCCATACTATGAGCACACAGTGAGGGCGCTGTGAGGATACACTTTTAGCTCACTGTGAACTCAGATTGTGAACACATCACAAGTATCCTGAGAGCTCATGGTGAGATCACTGTGAGATCAAATTGTTGACTGGGCTGTGTATTCCAGAAGTCACGTCACAGACTGAACCTTCGCTGTTACTGTTCCTCTTATATATTCTCCATACATTTACCATGTATTACTTTCATTTCTTTTGTACTCCTCTGAACAATCTTATACAGCACTTCTCATTTCACTGAATCTCTTTGTTGTATTCTTTGTTTGTAAATCATTTTGGAAAAAAGCTTCTTCTAAATGAATAAATGTAAATCAAGTGCTGTTTTGTTTGTCTTTGGTCAGTATCAACAGGAGGCAGAGATCAGAGTCTCCAGAACCCAGCGGTGTGTCTCTGAAGAGTAACAGATCCATGGTGCCACCGCCTGAATTCAGTGATGGACCAGTGACCTCTAAACCTCTGTTAGTATAAACATTTACTGGCTAATTTAAAGTAGTGCATCTCAGATGAATAATGCTTTCAGTGAAATAACACAAAATGTTCTCCAAATAAAAATGGCAGCATGCAACATAGAGCCCAACTAAGCAAACACTGTCCACCATAAGGGGAATTACAAACTTTATTATTTTCAATAAAACATAAACATCTAAACCTCTGTTAATTATTTTTACTAAGAACTTAACTGTTCTTTTACTGTTAAAAACATTTTAGTGATCAGTGTTTTCTTTAATTTCTTTAATCTTTAAGTGTTTTTTTTTCTTTCTTTTTTTTTTCTTGTGTATTTACAAGGCACATTTGCTATGGCAAGATTGATTGGGTGAGTTTGGCTGTGTCACTGTGTGCCAGCCAGGCACAAAACTCCCAGAATGCATTGTAGCATGAATACATTTTGCAGCTGAATGGTTTTGCTAATTTGTTTTAATTTGCTTGTATTTGTTGCTGGTACCATATCATCATCAATACATAATAATCAGAATTCACTGTTTGTTTTTACTCTCTGTTTGCTTAATTTATTTTGTGTTAAAAAGGTTACAATGTCCTTGCATTTAGTTGAAAAAAAAAGTTAGGTGAATTCAATAAAAGAAGGGTAAATGCTGAACAGAAGTCTTATTTAGCATTTTTGCACATAATAATATAGTGGAGATCGGTTAGTGTTTAATGCTCTGTTGGGATTTAAATGGTTTCTGTTGTCTGAGTTTTGTGGGTCACCATTGAGCTGATGAGTAGAGCCTGTGACAGCCCATCAAAAACCCATACAGGATCTGTATTTGAAATTTCGGCTGGAATGGTATAAACAAAACAAACTGCAAAAAAATACAATAAAACAATGGTATGTATATATATCTTTATATATATGGCCCACATGGTATTTAAAATAAGCAATAATGAACAACATAACTGGGGCCCACTCTGACCCCATTCCCAGGCATATAACACAGATAAAACCCATGTTGAGTGGGCTCCACATGGGAGCCAACACGCATATGCATATGCATATGCATATGCACTGCATAGGGGTACCAAAATCATGGTAGCCAATATATTTATGATGATCTCCTGTAATTTTTGTTGCTCTTTTCTTTATAATTCCAGCAGGGGAGACACACATGAGCTGATAAGGTCTGTGTCGTCTTCAACATCCCATTATCAGACCCACATCTGGCAGGACAAAACTGAAGCAGTCCTGCAGACACACACACTGGAGACTGGAGGCCTGCAGATAGTCAAAGACCAGCACAAAACCAGCATGAAGAACAAGTATGAGAGATTATTTGAGGGAAACAAACTCCAAGAGAATCAAACCCTCTTGAACAGGATCTACACACAGCTATACATCATAGAGGGAGAGAGAGAAGGAGTGAATGAAGAACATGAGGTTTTACAGATGGAGAAAACAGCCAGAACACAACACTCACAAGACACTCCAATCTACTGCAATGACATATTTAAAGCCTCACCTGAACCAGGATGTGAGGAGAAAGACCAAATCAAGACTGTTCCCTTTCAAGGGAACTCACGTTGCGTCGGAACTGACGCTATGGGGAACGCTTTGCGTGATGACGTCTTGAAGCACATGTAAAATCAGTCCAATGGTGTGGCGGAACGTCAGAGGCGGGTGACGTCACGTACCAGGAAGCTATAAAAGCCGGCCCGAAACAGAAAACGAAAGCTTTCTGAGTCTTCAGTTGCGCTCTGTGTGAAATCTGTCTCTGTATATTTGGTGTTGTCTGTCTATATCATATATATATATATTCAGTATGGCGAGCAAGCAGCAGTTTAGAGTGTGTGTCCATCCCTGCCCGCGTTATTTAACGGGAGGTGATACTCACACTCTTTGTGTTGTTTGTTTGGGTGAGGAGAATGCCCAGTCAGCTCTCGAGGGTAGTGCCTGTGTGCATTGCGACGCGCTTCCATTGCGTACGCTCCGATCCCGCTTGGCTCGGTTCAATCCCGATCGCGATCGCAATCCCGATCGCGTTCCC
>FLSR01000435.1:11829-41657 GCA_900092035.1 Leuciscus waleckii
TGTGTGTGTGTGTGTGTGTGTGTGTGTGTGTCTATAAATTTATATATATATATTGCATAAATATCCCACATTATGAAAGTCAAATGGGTAGTAAATAAATGGGTAGCCTAGTAAATAAAGCTAAAAAGCTAAGCGTAAAACATGCTGATATTCCTGACGCAGACGCCGTTCCTGGATTTATCTTGAAGTGTCACATCTCTGATGTGTTGTGTTCGACTGGCCTTGTCATTACCGCTCAGACCTAAATTATTGATCGTGAGAGTTCATCAGCATCACAGTCACGTCCTCGAGCTCCTGATCCGTCCCCAGTACAGCACTGAAATAATTAGAGGATTTCTCATTAAGGGAGGATGAAAAAAGAAGGAGGAGAGAAACAGCGGGGGCTGTGGGTGTTAAATATCTCCCCCTGAGAGTCCAGAGCGTTCGGATCATATCCGCTGAATGACAGGCCCTCCACCGCAAAACACACACAGAAACGGGAATAAAACATCAATACACAGAGAGAGAGAGAGAGAGAGAGAGAGCAGCTCTGCCAAAGTAATGAAGAGCGCTACAATCTGAAACCAACATTTATCAGCAGTTTATGTAACAAATCCTGTCGCTTGAGTGCTCATGGCCAGCAGAAAATACTACTCAAACTTTCAAGCTTTAAAAGCACATACTGTTTAAAAATTAAGGCATTTATAAATGTTTCAAAAGATTCTTATTTCAAATAAATGCACTTTCCATTTCTCAAAGAAGAATGCTGGAAAAACATGCATCACGGTTTATATTTAGCAGCGCAACCGTTTTCAACATTGCTAATATTTAGAAATGTTTCTCGAGCAGCAAATCGACATATTTGAATGATTTCTGAAGGATCATGTGACACAACGCCTCATATGACATCACGCCTGATATGACTGCCATCATTATTGCTGGGTTCACTGCAAACGGAAGATGCGTCAGTGCTATTGTGTGACTTTATGGCACAGCTATTCCAGACATACAGAATGTGCATATGGGTGGTTGACATATTTGGCTAAAAAAAAATTTAAGTCAAATGTAAGTCATGGAACTCATTGGGTTATATTCTACCAACTCTTATATTTCCAAATATATATGTGCTCTTGTAGATTTTGTCCTTAAACGACATTTATTCACTAGTTTACCGTCTCAGTGACTAAAATTGTCATATGGTGTGACATGAATGTTATTGTGTATTAAATTAAAAAGGGGTGTATAATGTGATAATGTAAGTCAATTTATCCTGATTCTTTATCATCACTATATAAAAGTATAGCATTTCTTATGTGCAAATATGTTGCATTATTTTACTTTATCAACACTCATAGAAGACGTTTACTCGTAACTTTCAATATGCAAACTGCACTGGATAATGTGTCCCACAATGCACTGGACCTGCATGACGATGAATGAATTAATTAAAAGTAATTAAAAGTTTCCTCTGTGACTCATTATGTGATCATGCTGCAAAATTATTATGCTATTTCAAGGGTTCTTAATTTTGTGTTGGAGTCTCCTACACTTTACATGCATCCAAGGTTAAAACCAAAAAACACTCTCATTGTATATGGTGTCATATATGCATTATATATATACACACACACACATATATATACTGTATGTATATGTATATATAACTGTTTATTTACATTATTTTTATGAGATTTTAAAATAATATCTAAAATAATGTGCTTCACGTTCTATTTTTTGAAAAATAATATAGACAAAGTATACTATGCAGTGTTCAGGATGTAGTAAGCTATCACTTGATTCTGAACACAACCTGAGTCTTCATTACCAGAGAGGAATCTCTCTATATCTCTAAGCCCCGCCCCCAACGTCCTTCAACACACACACACACACACACACACACACACTCCCAAAGGAGACACACAACTCTGATGAATTGATTGACACCATTTCCATCTGCTAGTGCTGTTAGAGAAAGAGAGAGAAGGAGATACAGGGGCCATTTCTGCTTCATTTCTACACACACACACACGCATGAACAAAACACACACCACACACACACATACCAGCGTCAAAAAACTGAAATTAGGCACATCATTAAAATACAACTGCAGGATTTTATTTTAAGTTCTGTCCTTACAAAATGTCCTATATGGTGTCATGAAACAGAGATTGAATGGTAATCTGAATAAAAACACACTGGTTGTTCTTCTGAATATCTTGAACTAGCGTAAGCTGATCTACAGTATCTGGACCGACTGGTCTGGGTTGATGGTTTTAAAGCGGTTTTGGGCAAATTTCAGCGAACGAATGACCGGCTAGACCTGCAAACCACCTTTAATCTGTTTATTTTCAGCAGGGAAAGCAGAACTGAAACGTCACCGCACAACTCAATAACACGTCCACATCCGTCACGCTTCTATCATGACAACTAAATCAGCCCAATTAGCACGCCATGTAAGCGCTAACTATTCCACAAAAACAGACAAATGACCTAAATCTCACTCTATGAAGAGGAACTTCAGTCTCTCATTTTATGATGAACAGAATGTGATCTTTAAATACATTGCTTTTGACATTTATGATATTAATGAGAGAAGCTAATTTTATTGTGAATGCGTCTCAATTTGCTCTCTAGCTCAAAACTATATACCTTACATTTCTAATGTCCAAATTTGTGTTTATGATGGTTAGTGGTCTGATTAAATAAACTTCTGAGTAGGGATGCACAGATATGAACATTTTGGACAATACGATAACTGATAATTCTTTGTATTTTGAAAGCAGAAAACCAGTATATTTGCCAATAAAGTTAAATCCAAATTTGTATATAATTTTTGAGAGCCTGATTACAAAAACAAAAGCCTCACCATTAAATGTCCCAAGTACACATTTATAATGTTCTCATTATAAATCTAAGTAGCCGATATGACAGATTTGCGCTGCTAATGTTGCACTTTACCATATTTTCCTTATCTGAAGTGATTCCAATCATATTTCAAGCAATTCTAAACCATAATGTTGAACAGTGCACATCTGAAGAGTCTCAGCTGAAGGAAATAACCCATTATTAATCGGCTTTAATATATCGGCCAAATTTTCTTATCAGGCCGATAACATTAAAAATGAAAATATCGGCCGATACCGATATGGTGGCCGATATATATCGTGCATCCCTACATGTGAGTTTACAAATAAGTGTATTCCAGGGCCAAAAGTGTCTGTATGCAACACTAGAAGATGAGGGAGAGGAATGAGACACAGCCAGGAAAACTAGTCCAGTGCGTTCACAATATCTCACTGCGACTCCTTCAGTAAGCGTCTCTAAATCCGTCTAAGCCAGGAACTCATTACTTTTTGTGCCACAATCAACATCCTCAGCCCACTAGGACCATCAACCTGACTCATTCCTCAAACACCACCGCAATTTCCAGCCTAGCAACCACACGCTGTTGATTATTGACCACAATGTTGAAGCCCAATGACTACTCGCCCACAACACACACACACACACACACACACACACACACACACACACACACACACACACACGCGGTTAATAAAACAACACACATCTCAATATTAAAATAGGCATTACACATACACTAATGAACAAACTCTCTCCTCAACATACTTGAGTTTGGGTTTTGGGGTGCTGAGAACGCTTTCATCATCATCCAGATCCGGTCCACTGTCACTCGGATTCTCAAACTCCAAACTCTCTAGATCCAGATCTAGATCTTCCTCTACCTCTGGATCTCTCTAGATCCAGATCTAGATCTTCCTCTACCTCTGGATCTCTCTAGATCCAGATCTAGATCTTCCTCTACCTCTGGATCTCTCTAGATCCAGATCTAGATCTTCCTCTACCTCTGGATCTCTCTAGATCCAGATCTAGATCTTCCTCTACCTCTGGATCTCTCTAGATCCAGATCTAGATCTTCCTCTACCTCTGGATCTCTCTAGATCCAGATCTAGATCTTCCTCTACCTCTGGAGGCGGCTCGGCTGGGTCCTGCTCCGAGTCCAACACCTACAAACATTTAAACATGTATTCCTCATTTGAACTGCATGGGAGACGGCCAGTAGATGAGACTGAGACAGAGACAGAGGGTTAAGCATAATCTGATAAAACAGAAAGTGCTCCGACTCCGCTGCAGGGGAATCGATCCCAAAGCGGCATGTGATGTTCCTGAATAATATTAATGAGAGAGGAAATCAGTCAAGGACTTAACTTGCAACCATAAATGGTCAAGTGTAAATCCAGCTTCTTCAAATATTAACAAGCTGCTGCTGATTGAGCTAAATGAGCTAAAAACGTCATTTCTGCATTAGATGTTATAAACTAAATGATCATTAAATAATGTCTCAAAACAAATATTAACCTTGTGATGACCAAAATAACTCAATCTTCCAGTGAAACGTCAGACTTCTCTCTGGTGGCGTATGCCAGACTTCTCCAATCATTTAGTCAATTTTGGGTGCATTTTTAAGTGCAACACCCACATTTCAGGATCCAATCGACAACTGACGGACTGAATCAAGTCCCCAACCAACATTTGCTTATTTGTCAATAATCCGTTACACTCAAATGAATCGCATCTTACATACAAGTTTGTGTTTATATAATGTAGTGAACAAAGTTGCATACTGTACAAAAACATACTGATATGTTAAAATAACACTAAAGCATGTGTGTGTACATATGTGTATGTGTGTGTGTGTGTGTACACACACAAATATGTATATATAAATATATACTGAATATATGTGTGTATATACACACACACTTATAATATATACTGTATGTATAAATATAATCATATATATACACACACACTATATAAACAAACTTTTATATTAGATGCGATTAATCACGATTAATCTATTTGACAGCACTAAAATATATAGTATAATGTTACTATAGAGCAAAAAAGAACATGCAATAGCCTAATGCATAAAAGCTTTACGATTCAGTGGAAATGCATGTTGCTTTTTTGTACATATTATGTGTGTCTGTACTGTAATCTCTCCTCTGCTTTTCTCATCACTGTTGTGTTGGCAGTCAACAAGACAACATCCCTCAAACCCAACATCTGACTTCAGTGACGTGGAGAACTAGCGGAGGTCAGCGGAGGAGATGACCTCTCTTTCCCAACCTCTCATCCTCAGACGCTGAAGGAACGGTCTTGACAGTCAGGATAACCGGACTAAAATGACGGATGTGTACAGTAGACACCTGTCTTTCTTCAGCGAGACGATCGGCACTGAGCGCTGACAGGTTTAACAGCGAGTCAGAGAGTAAAGAGATCAAACAGCGCCGGCTGTGACATTTAGAAGAATATCTCCAACCGTCTCATTCACCTTCCTAATGAATTAAGAGTCGGCTCTTGATTTATTAGGCGAAGAGTCATATTGGCAAAAAAGTCAACTCTAGGTGTAGGTCAGGCAATTCAACGCGTGTTTGGCTTGGCTGTTCCGACGACTAGACGTGTTTTAAAAGGAATTTCACATTCGCTGAACCCTTCCAATACGGCAATTAAGACGTCGTGAAAAATCTCCCGGCCGCATATTGAAGGAGTATCGTATGGAAGAGTGAGGAGATGGCAGCACGAGTCTCTTTATCCGACCACACCACAGAAAGTGACAAATTGGCCTAGTTTTGTCTTTAATTAATCACAGCAGCCTGCAGCAACCTGAGCTCGACTGCACATTAGTGCTACCGCTACCGGTGTGTTTGGGGAGTTTGTGCTAGAAGACGATTCTGTTCATTAACTCGTCCAGTTCAACAGATCAGAATAAACACACTCCAATATGACATCTTAAGGAGGGTTTTTTCATTCAAGTAGATCAAGTAAAAGATCTAAACTATATTTTGCTAATTATACACCTTATTTTGTAAGCCATTTTCTGTCAATGTGCGAGACTTCTGATTCATTAGCTGCTATAAGCGTATAACTGAGAAAAACAAAGTGCAGTAAAATGTAAAACTAACCAATGTGTTTAATTACGACAAAACATTTAAATTATATGATAAGACATAAGTTTGCAATGGTGTAACAGTGCCGTCCACTTTTTCTGCGTTTTTTGTCCCGGAAGTGTTTTTTCCATTAATTTCTCCCATAGGGATTTCAAAGAAGTATTTGTTAAGCTTTTGTTTTAAGCCATTAACCAAACCAACCAGATATGATTCATAACATCATAACATCACTTTGATTTGAAGCAAAAAAGTATTTGAAAATCGGACAAAAATACAAAGGTACAAGGCTGTGTGCTTAACGGCTTTAGTGAGGGAAAGAACTACAATCCCATGAAGCATTGCAAACAGCATAGTCGAATTACAAACTATGGGAAACTATACATTTAAAATGTTGATTATATATAATAACAATATATTTTACGTTTATTGCAAAATATGTATTTTGAGGGTATTTTGAGGGTGTTGGGAGATTACATCATTCGCAGGGCTTCATGTGAGTGGGCGGGGCTAACAATATCTTTTGTCACGTGTTCCTTGTTCCAACTCTGTGATTGGTGAGATTTTCTCTACAGAATCATGGGTAATGTAGTTTACTATGAATTCCACTGTTAAACGAATAACTTTAAAACTACGTTGAAATAATGCAGGCTAAAGTCTTCAAGAGAAGCAAATGCCATAGATTAACAACATCGGAGCCACAGTAAGGTTGTCTTTAAAGGTTTTTAAGTTATCGTTAAAAAAATACTTTCCTATGGAGGAAATGAATGAAGTTTTACTTTCGGAACCAGACTCTTCTGCTCTTTATCAAGAAGCACAACAAGCTCTTTTAATGTTCTTATGTTCAAAATAAGGTGGATAAAAACCAAGGTAATTGGGGCTTTTACAAATACCGGTTTCGCTATCATGTGTGAGAAGGCCTGCACTGTTTTAGCCTAATTGCATTTTTAAAAACGCATCTCAAAACCTGTCTTCTTCTCATTTAGTCAGCGCTGTGGCTCTGTGGTCGGATACTATTGTGTGACGTCTCACGTTTTTAAAATCACGAGCATGTTCTGTGTGAAAGGCCCCTTACGCCTGTCACTCAGAAGTCAAATAAAATGTTGTCTAATTGGACAGATCATCCAGGCGAATAAAGAAAAAGTCATTACCGATGTTTGAGATCACATAGTTTACCATTATATTTGTGCAAATGTTATTTTATGTGCAAAACAGCAGAGAACAGCAGATATGATGTATTTACCGGAAAACTCAAGCCAACCAGAAACAACTTTGTCAATTAAAAGGTGGAATGCAAATTGATACTGATCATGATTAATTTTAACTGTGAATGTTCTCTGTATAAGTATGTTTGTACACATATTGTTCCCACAATTATCAGTGGAAGCACAATAATGATCAAATAAAGCATCAATTTCACACCTAATCCACATAATTTACTCGACATTTTGGTGAACTAACACTAAAAATGTCTAGGTCTTTGTTGGGAAATAGAAAGGGATGACATTTCCCAACACTTCCAATTTTTTCTGACCAAAATTACGAACAGCACGTCTATAATTATGATTTCCAAAATATTTTTAAGCAATACAGCAAAATTTGTAAAAATATGTGGATGTAAATCCATCTTATCGTATCATATTTTACAAACCTTTATTTTCAAACAAAATTATATTGCACGTACAATTATTCTTGTAAAGCTCATCAGAATCTTAATATACCATATATCAATGTATGTATTCCTCCCAAAATTGTATTCCTCACCTATGCTATTTTTTGTTCTTTCACCTCTACTGTTATCCAGCAACCAACAAATGTCCAGGTTTAGTGCCAATTAAACATTCTTCTCTTCATGCTTCTGACCAGAGATCACAGACGTTCACTGAGACTTTTCCACTCCATGCTCTTTCAGTTTCAACAGGCAGCGGAGGACCAATCACAACAATGAGACATGTCAGTGGACAAGAATAACAATGAAACGTGTCAGAGCTGATTAATAAAAGTACCGTCAGCACGCCGGTCCTCAACACCTACTTAAGGACGGCCGTAACTCACGTCCTATAAAGGGAATGTGACTTCTTAAGAACATCATTGAGATTCTGGCCCGGTGTTGAGAGGCTGGATGGTGGGACGTTGAGTGACGGTTTGAGGGACTGAAGGACAGATGGACAGGATCCCACACATCACAGCCGGGGCGCATGATTGACATCTCCTTCTTTATTGGCGTCATCCCATGAACAGGAAAGATCAGGGTTCATCCCCGCCCACCTGGACAGACGTGCTCAGAGAGGCGTCATGAAGCATGAATAAAGAGACGGCGAATCCATCATCTGAGGACCAGGAGATAAATCCCACCAGACTCACGTGTTCAATAGCTTATAGCTCACGATGAAATGATCAGTGTACACTGGAAGGAAGTCTCTTCTGCTCACTCACGAGGCTGCATTCATTTGATCAAAAATACACTAAATATAGTGAAATATTATTATAATTTAAAATAGCTGTTCTCTGTGTGAATTTATTGTTCAAATGTAATTTATTCCTGTGGTCAAAACTGAATTTTCAGCATCATTACTCCAGTCTTCAGTGTCATAATAGAAGCATTTCTGATTATTATCAGTGTGAAAACAGTTGTGTGGCTTCATATTTATGTGGAAACCGTGATGCAATACCATAAAAAAATTTGAAGTGAGTAATATTTTTAAAAAAAGAAAAGAATTACTACTTTTATTCAGCAAGGACGCATTCAATTGATCAAAAGTGACAGTAAAGACATTTATAAATAACACAAATATTGATATTTCAAATAAATGCTGTCTTTTGAACTTTCTATTTTTCAAAGAATCTTGAAAAAAAATTAGCACAGTTTCCACAAAAACATTAACCAGCAAAAACCGTTTTTTAAACATTGATAATAATAATAATAAGAACCATAAGTGTAAAATATGTCATCAAAATTCTGCTGTACCGTACATCCGCCTTGGCCGTACAGCAGCTTTCAAACTTCGAAAAGGACGCATAACCAAATATATTCCCAGTTTTCGGAAGTCATACGACAGCTTTGTGTGACAAACACTCAAATCTAAGTGTTCCTGGCACAATCATGAGAAGTAATGTGTCCAATTTATGAAGCAATCTGACCTTTTTAATGTACAGTTGATTCAATTCACAAAATGATTAAATCACTGCGCCAATTCTCACAGCAAAATGATAATTGCACAAAGCCACTGACCCTAGAACACCTGGAGTATACAGTAGTATAGTCATATGGATTAATTGTGTGATATTTGCATGATATTTCATGATCCTTTTTGAACATGCATTACAATTGCATGATCAGAATTTCTCCTGTTGTAAAGAAAGTTGTAAAAGTGTGGCCTTCATTCTTTCCTGTGTGATCGTCATCCAACAGCTGGACAGTACCTACAACAGCTGTAGTGCTTGAGACATGTATATACACCATGTTTATACAATCCTTATAGGAGTTTTGTAGGAGAAAACACAGGTCTTCTCATGCATATTGTGCGCAAAGACATTTTTCAGTGTGGCAATGCTCCAATCTGATTGGTTATCCGTCATGTTCACAAGTTTCTAAACTGCTACAGTGATGGCTTACGGGGAGAAAATTGTTGCTAGCCCAATGCATTGCAAGCACACCCTCTTATTGTGCATGTTTAATGTGCATTTTTGCATTTTACTATGGCAGTAACAAACCTTGCGTACTCAAAAGCGGCAATAAACTGCAAAGTGGCTATAGACAACAGGCATAAAGTCAGGCTAAACAAGACATTTAGTCCAAAAGTGTTGAATTCGTGACAAAAAAAAATGTGAATTAATGGGGTCTTTAAAATGCTCTACCTTTGACTCTCTCATAAAAAAAGATGGCGTGGGAAAATGGCTCCAAATAAGCAGCATTAAAATAGATGCAAGCACACAAATAGCTTCAGCACAGCTTGTGCTGACAGACCTGAAAATGAAAAAGAATGTTGCCATGTAAAATTTCCTACACGCTGTTAATATTTTATGAGCGCTCGTTTTGACACCAGGCTGTATATTCCTAATTTGTGTTGCTGGCTGGCAACACAAATGGGTTGTGAATAGAAAAGAAGAGGGGGAAAAAAGAGGTGAGGTGGGTTTACAGCAGAGGAGAGATGGGTAACGAGAGGAAAGAAGATAAGAGGCGACTGAAAGTGCTGGAAAATGGACTGCACAGGCACGACGGGGGAGGTTTCGTTCTCGGTGTGCTACACAAAACATCTGAAATGGCCCATTTAACTGCTCCGTATATTGTGTCGCTCTCGACGGCTTCATTTTCATACTCCATGATGGTGGAAGACGGATGGAGCACATGAATCTCAGCGAGATGAGCTCTTCATCAAGGTTACGTTAACCTCCAGCCTTTATCTTGCAGGAGATGAAGTTAGAGGCGAGTAAACAGGAGAAAGCCATCATCAGATGAATTCAGTCAGAGCGCCAGCGGATAATGGCACTTTCATTAAGAACACTGTCTGGTTCTCCTACAAATGCAAACCAGAAGAATCCTGCAGATGTTCTCAGTTATTGCCAACTTTTAATGTCTGGAGCTTTTCTCTTCATTGTCAGGCTCAGACATGAGCACATCTATGGATCGCCAGAAGGCGTCTGATGCATTCTGCACGCAAAAAGATTCAATATCAGTGACTAAACATGGGTATTAAACAACATGCATTATACATTGTTAGTCTACCAACTGTGGACCATAAAGATCACACAAACCAATCAAACTGGGATCTGGGGCCTCAGTTATAACACTTATTTATGATCGGATTTGATCCTAAATTCAATGGATTTCAACTCTGGAAAAAATCTGGATTTATAAATGAAAAACCGACGTGAAAATATGTGTACACATTCTTTGCGCTGATATACCTCTGAATAAAACAAAACGACATTGATTATGGAAATGTATAGATAAATAGGCAATCAAAATACGCATTTACATCATTATATACACAAACGAGAACATTGAAACTGCTGTGTGATAATTACGTCAGCAAAATTATTAATGATAAAAAAATAAAAATAAAAAAAACTATTAAAATGAGAATTTTAGGAACTTTTTTTCTGGTAATTTCTGCTTATTCGTTTTCGTTAAATTCTATTAAATTGAAGAAGGAAAATAATCAACTAAATCTTAATAAAAATGTGTAGATCTTTAACTAAAATTAACCCTTTCTCTGCCGGCGTAGAGCCTCTGCTTTCACCTTCATGCATTATTTTTTTTAATCAACACCTGAATTGTGTAAGTTTCATAAAAAAGCAACATTTTGATCAAAAAAATGAGAAAATTGTGTGTTTGTCAAAGACTTCGTCCGGATTCAGAGCGATGATCAGAACACAGATGGAGTCGATCGAGTCCATCAACACCTCAAAGCTTCACAGTTGTTTCCTCTTCATGTGTTCAACATTTCATTTCACTGATAGACAGTTTTGATTTATATGATGTTTAATGTTTGATGGTCGCGTTATTTTACATGTGCATCTGCTGAGATCGCTTGTTTCTGCTTCTTCTTCTCCTGTGTTTAGATCAGGAGCTTCTCTACTCTTTCAGAAGATGTGTAATAGCGCCACCTACCGCATAACAGAGAAAACATGGAGAGCCGGAAATGTCAGTCAATGACGTGGAAAGAGTTCAAGTGAAAACAGAAAATATAACTGGTGCATAAGGATGATTTATAAATCACTCATAAGAACAATTCGGAAACTGTCACACGTTTACATTAAGGTCTTTACTGACACACATTCAGGAAACATTCACACACGGACCACATGAACTGAACTCTGACAACAAACAAACCCCTCCAAAAGACTTGGAATAAATGGGAAGTTTTTGTAGATGAATCTTCTTGCATTTACATTAGGCGAGTGAAATCACAAAGGCATCAGTCATTGAGCAGAATCTGGCGGTGTTGGATGCGCTAAATGAAGCACGGCGGAGCAGAGAAGAGCAGCAATGTGTGTGTTAGTGCTCATCTCAGTCCGCATGACTCATGCCTGTATTCTGGGACACCAGTCAGAAAGAAAGAAATAAAGAGAAAATACTCTGCACACAAGTCACACAACTAAACTGACTCCAGAAGAAGAACTCAAGCACATCTTGTACATTAAAAACTGTTTTGAAGGAATCTCTCTGAACAGAAAGGAGACTTACACATTTCACAACTGCTGATCAAAGGCTGTAGTTTCACGAAACACGAAGTCTGTCCTTAGTTGACCACTCAAATGACAAGCGGCGGATTCATCTTCCACATCCCTGACAGCACAGAGGTTTGCATGAGGACTTCAGAAGTGCTGAGTTAGCTAGAAAATGACAACGCCATTTTCCAAAAACTCCTAGGATTTAACTGAGCATGACTGCTGCTTTCCAAAGCACTTCACAGCAGGATCTGGGAGGAATTATTTCATCACACGCGTGTAAGAAAGGTGAGATGGGATTGCGGGCCAGCATTAAGCAACATTAAATGTTGCAACTATGCATTGCATGCGGTTCTGCTCGAAAGCGGTTCTTGCATGTGCAGAAGGAACTTGATTCTTCCGGAGCCTGTGATGGCACTCGCGTCTGTACCGGGAAACCGGCCAAAACCGCCGCTCTCTGCTTCTCCCAAACATTTGTTTCCTTTCAGGGGGCACAAGCTCCACATGCTTCCTTAAAAAAACATTTCCGTGCCACGAGCACTGTGTCCAGGGGACTATTTTAAGATGCTGAAAGAGACACATGAGACCAAACACTTTCACAATGAACTAGTAAACTAATTGGTGCAAGTGTCCGTAGATTTATTGTCAACGATATGTCAAAAAAGAAAAAAAATTCTCCATAAATATCCGCTTAATTTGAATGCTGTCTAAAAATGCAACAACAAAAAAAAGAACAGTACAATTAGTGAAATGTGCATAAATGATGCAATTATTGAGAATCGTTTTATGCAAGCTATGTGTCACGTCTGTGGGAATGACAGAGGGAATGACAGAGGACTGTGGGAAGTGTTATTTTAAAGACACATTTTTCGCTGGACACAATGGAGAGACTGGCAGACATAACGACAGACTGTGGCTTATTACTGCCATATATTAGCATGTCTAATTATGAGCGATTTGCATAGCCAGACAATCCATACAGGAGGAGAGAGAGAGAGAGAGAGAGAGAGAGAGAGAGAGAGAGAGAGAGAGAGAGGGACAGAGACGCGAGGACAGACACATGTCAGACATCGTCATAAACCAACGTGGTTGAACGACCACTTTGTGACAATACAGTTTCGAGAAACAGTCGTGATTAGCTATCGTACTATGGTAGTGAAGAAAACACACACACACAAAAAAAACACATCTTATTATTTATTGGAAACCATGATACATTTTGTGGCTTAATATTTTGGTGGAAATTGTGAGGCATTTTTTTCAGGACTGAATTCTTTGATGAATAGAAAGTTCAAAAGGGCAGCATTTATTTGAAATATACATTTTTGTAACATTATAAATGTCATTACTGTCACTTTATAAATATAATTTCTTTTATTTATTGTATAATCTAACTACCCCGAGCTTTTGAACAGCAGTGCTGATTGTTTCATAGATTTTTTAGTTATATTTAGACAGTTTCCAGCACTGTAAATCTCTCTTGACATCAAATCATTCATTGCACACCAATCAAAATCCAATAAGAACTAATCAGAATCAGAAAGGGGCCTCAGTGTAAAACTTGTGAAACCTGAGAGACTCCAAACTCATTTTAATGGCTTAAAAACAACCTTTTAACATTTAAAGATCAAATTTCATGACTTTGACAACACACTTTCAACTTAAGAAAGTGCTTTTAATGTCTTTCATGAAAAATGTTACATTACTGTTTGGGTTCTTAGAGATCCCAGATATAAACATGAATGCAATGAATTTTCTCTTGCAAACAATCTCTAATTCTGACAGCTGTTTATTTGGGTTCCAATGCTGTCGACGACAAACTGAAAGGCGTCGAGAATCATTTTGTAATTGTATTGTGACTCAAAATGAATCATGTGAATGCTGTTTAAATGCTGTTGTTTTGAACAACTATTAATAGAGAATCCTGGGGGGGGACTACAGAATTATGAAGCAGCACAACTGTTTTCAACATGATAATAATCAGAAATAAGTAGCAAATCCTCATATTAGAATGATTTCTGAAGGATCATGTGACACTGAAGACTGGAGGAATGATGCTGAAAAATTCAGCTTTGATCACAGGAATAAATTACATTTTACTATATATTCACATAGAAAACAGCAGTTTATTCTATTTTTGGTTAAATAAATGCCGCCTCGAGCAGAAGAGACGTCTTTAAGAACATTTTTTAAATCTAAAAGACCCCAAACTTTTGAACAGTTGCCACAAAACACAGATATACTTGATTCTAAACATATTCAATCCCACTAACACACACTTTCAAGGGACCCATGCGTTAGATGCAGCGTTTTACCTAGTTAACTATCAGATGCAAATAAAAAAGGAAATCTAAGAGTGCTTGAAAGAGGTGTGTATGCAGAGAGAGAGTGAATGATGTATGAAGGAGCTGGATGAGGGTTCAGATCCTTGCATCCTGAGAGCCCGGGGCAAAAGTGGGATAAATGTTGATTTTGTCCACGGAACACCCGGCAACTGACAGTGGGACTAAACTGCAGCGAAAGCTCTCTCTCTCTCTCTCTCTCTCTCTCTCTCTCTCTCTCTCTCTCTCTCTCTGTGACGGAGAGGGGGAAGAAATGAGATTCCCAACCGCGCATTAAAGACACACGACTCCTCCGGGGTTGGTATGGCAACGGCGCTCGCGAGAGGCACTTCACGTTCACTTTAATGCGCATTACAAATTTTCAGATTTGATTAAAGTCGTAACATATCAAGAAAGCTGGCAGTAACGGAGGGCCGAGCGTGTCTCCACCTACCAGCTTTACGACGCGCTGTTGGGAAGCAGCGACACAAAGCAAACGGCCCGATAAAATCACCTCAGCGTCTCGCGCGAGCGCCATCTCGTCTAATGTGATGCGAGCCGGTCATTCATATCTCAGTGAGCAGAGCCCGTCTGAGCAAAGATACCATCTATTGACAAAAGAACCGATCCGGAGGCAGTTTACCAGCCGCGCATTGGGTTTATTACGCCGCTCAACGCAAATCTGACATTTTCTAATGGGTTTGACTCTGCGGGCTGGCCAATAAATCATATATTACGAACTGAAAATATTAGGTCTGCAACCATTTATTGATAAAAAACTGACAGTAGTAGACTATGAATTTGTTATTGACTTTTTGTAAAAAATAAAATAAAATAAAATCTCTTCTGCTCACCAAGGCTGCATTTATTTGATCAAAAATACAATAAAAACAGTAAAAATTTGAAATATTATTACAATTTCAAATAACTGTTTTCTATGTTGAATATATGTTAAAATGTAATTTATTTCTGTGATGAAAGCTATATTTTCAGCTCATTCATTACTCCAGTCTTCAGTGTCACATGTCCTTCAGAAATCATTCTAATATGATGATTTGCAGCTCAAGAAACATTTATGATTATTATTAATGTTGAAAAGTCATTTTTTTGTGAAAACCGTGATACATAGGATTCTTTGATTAATAAAAAAGTTCAAAAGAGCAGCTTTTAGGCTATTTGAAATATATATATATATTTTGTTACATTCTAAATGTTTTTACTGTCACTTTTGATCAATTTAATGCATCCTTGATAAATAAAAATATTAATTTCTTTAAACAAATCTCAACATTTGAAAGGTAGTGTATATGCATACATATTTCATAGTTCTGACTCTTTCAGCTATTTTAAACATACAACAGACTTTCCAAATATGGAACCAAAAGTGATTTTTTTAATATTCGACCTAAAAATATTCTCTGAACCAGATCGTAACCGCCAAGCCTATATCAAGGACTTAATAATAATATATACAATATATAAAATTATGCAATCACTTGCAATGTTAGAACGTTTTATTCATCATGCATTTTATTTCATCATTAGATAAACTTCACAGCATGAGCTTGAGAATGTTAAAAGAAGGAAATGAATAAAGTCCAAGTGTAATGTCTCTAATTCAGGCACAGACACTCCAACATCATCTTCAACAAGCAGCTCAATCACAGCAGCCCAAACTCGCCGTCGTGCTTAATTACCAAATAGCATCACAGTTAAATTCAAGCTATTAAGCCTCTTAATATGATTAACACATCTCAATTAGGCCACTGACAATTTGCATAATTCATAAGGTAATGTGATTGTGCTCCAGTGTATACTGAGAGAAAACGATGACAGATCTCTCCGTAGCTGCTGTTGCATGCTCGCCTAATCTCATTTCTGCAAAAGCCTGGCGGAGTCGTTCCAAAAAACGCCACGCCGGCCGCGCTGCCAGTCAGTGTGTGTGCGCCTCTATTATGTGCTGGATTAGGCTTTAGCGTTTCCGCTTGAAGGATGATGAGCCGCTCCAACAGATGGATTCTCATATCCTGCTTGTTCGCGCTCCGCAGGATGCTGCATCAGCATGTTTAAAAAATAAAAAAACACAGGATGAAAGACAAAGCAGCACATATTAGCACTGAGACCACCAGCCGTGTGTCAGAGAACATGGACAAAACCATGAAAAAACACATAAAACCAGATCTCTTAGATTCAAACACCAGAGGTTTATCGGGAAGCACGAAATTCTGCACACTTGTTAATGTGGAATCGAAGGCCTAAGGGTCAGATCTGGAAAAGCAATGCTGAATGCAAGCAATAAAATGCAACTAACCGTTGTGCAGGCAAAATAAACTTTCAAAAGGAAGCAGAAAAGAGTCCCATGACTTTCCTCGTTGACATCAAAGCATGTGCATCCACTCAAACTAAACTGACTGTATTACTGCCTACTACTCTATAAATAAATGCATGGTAGAAAGTGAAAAAGTGGGCATTAATTAATTCCAAATGTTTCAAAAAGGCAGTTTTCAGCACTTTCTGCATTTTGCATGTAAATGGTATATAGTCTTCAAATAAAGTCTTGGAAATAAGTCTTCAAAATAAAGTCTTGGATAAAAATCCATTAGTTTTGCATTTTGCCAGTCTGATCAATACGAGTAAAAAAAAAGAGATGTTAAAAATCATGGATGATCTAATATTAAATCTTAAAACGGAAAGAGTGCATCGCATTTTAGAGATCGCAAACTGCACAATTTGGCAATTTCTATGCAAACAGAAAATTGGGTTACACTTCATTTTACAGTGTCCTTGTAACACGTTACATGTGGTTACTGTAATAAATTATGCATAATTACATGCAGCTAACACTAAACCAAACCCTACATGTATTTAAGTATTATTACACAGTACTAATGCATAATTACACTGTAACACGTACACCTTAAAATAAAGTGTAACCAAAAATTGCTATAGTGTACCACAGCAAAAGTACAAATAGTAAGGTATTCTGAGTATAGCCTTGGTATTAGAAAATGAAGAAAAACTGCACAAAATTCCACCAAATGAGGTGTTTTTATATCCTCTTGAATCTATTTGTGACATCAAGCATGTCATTGTTAACGGCGCGACACACTCTTAAAACGTGTTAAATGAACGCCTGTCTGCTGGTTTGAAACCGAGCTGCCGTAGATGATTTACTCCGTCTGTAATGAGCTATGGAAGTGTGTACTGTGTGCACTGGTGTGTTCAGCCTAAGAAGCCGTAAGGAGTCGAGCTTCCCACAGGACAGAGAGAACGGCGTGCTGAGCGCTCGCAGTAATCATATATCTGGCTCGTTTCAACACTGTCAAATATTCCTGCCCTGCCCTCTGCTCACCTCATTCTCACCCATCAAAAAACAACATTACATCACCCCAACCCCCAGGCGCTAAACCTTACACCGCTTACACACATGCCACAAGAAAACTAGCCTTTTGTTGAGGTTCGCAGAGAGAGAAGACTCTGCGAGTTAAGATCTGTGAGATTTGACAGATGTTTAGAAGATTGAGATTTACAGTCGTCATCATTTACTTGCAGATGCTTGTGAAAAAACATCATTACAGTGTTGAAACTAATAACTTTTTATTTCTGTTTTTTTTTTTACAAAGCATTTTACTGATTTAAAACATGTAGAAAAAAAATACATGTTAGCTAAAAAATTATTAATCAACAAATATTAGCTATTAAGAAAGGAATGCATTACCATCACACACACTGTAAAAAAAAAAATTATATGATCAATAAGTTATAACCACGTGTGTTTTTACATTGCTTTAACTAATCAAAATAAGCCATTTTTAACTTTTTTTTACAAGTTATATGAGATTTAACTCATTTTATAAAGTTAGCTTAATGTAATTTAAGTTGAAATGACTTAATTTAAGGCAGCAAAAAAAAATACACATAAAATAAAACAAGGGTTTTTGAAGTTAATTTGTACACAATGTAAAATATCAGTTTGAGACTCTAAAAAAAGATTAACTCGTAATCTAAATGACCTATTCCAATTTTTTGTGACGTGAAATGTGAAAAGCGTTTGATAAAGCAAAGCAGAAAATTGTGATCACTTAGAAAAGAAAACCTATTCTGAACAGAATAAACAAATATCGTAAAAACAACAACAACAAACAAGCCAGTGAGAGCATAAACAGCTTCCATTAGGGCTTCATTTGGAGCTTTCAGAAGCTCACGACTAAAATCCCTGACAGGCGCTCAAACCCTCGCACTCCTCACCGCTATACTGTGTCTTTGTCAAAGCTGAAGGTTCAAGGTGGTGTCACTGAACAAACTCTGACATTCAGCAATTAGATGCCGTGACAACGTTCTGAAGTTCCAAGAGATCCAAGAATTCCTCTTCCATCGAGTCGACTCTCCGTGTGTCAGAGACACTGAGATGAAACCGAAGAGGGGAAGAAAAGAGATATATTTGCACTGCTCCTTTCAAGTGCTGGCTGGGTTATATCGTTGTGAAGAATAATGAAACGAGAGTTTGAGTGGTGGTGTCGGGTGTGTGTGAGCCAGCGGATCTGGCTGGAATTGTTTGAGAGTGTATTTTTGGAAAGCCATTTGGTGCCAGAGCCTTTCCAACATGATTCTGTGCTGCACGCCTCAAAGATCACAGACGCTCGGACAACACACTGCCATTGTTTCATCAGCGGATTGCTCTGGAACATTTAGTTTTGAAGCTCATCGCAAATTAAAATAAAACTGCATTTAAAGTGCATGCATTTAAAAATTTGTCATTCTATGCCAGCAAAGAAATTAGTTTAATAGTTCAAGTAAGTATTTTTGGTACTATTTTGCCTGTTTGATCGGAAAACAACATCGCTTGCATTACAGCGATTTTACCATGGTAAATGTGTACCAACCAAGTACCTAATACCACCTTAAATAAATGCAATCAACATTATGTGCAAAAACAACAATACTACAAAAGACACCAATATTCAATACATTTTTAAATGTATTAATATTATTAATCTGATTAATCTAAAATTAAAATGAAATGTGCAGTGTGTGTTCATCAATACACACACCATGCAAAGATGACAGTGTAGACATACAAAATACTCTAAATCCACCTATATGCAAACACACACGACGCATTTGCACAAACATTTTTGCACGCACACTTGAGTCTTTGCAAAGACACATTCCTCAGACAAGAAAGAAAATATGAGGGGAATGAAAGCAAGTGAAGACTGAAGAGCGCCTCGAAAATACGGCAGCGTCTCTCAGACGTGTGGACTAAAATAAAGTCTGCATGCTAGATTCCCCCATACGCCCGCCGTTTCCTTATATCCCAGTAAAAACACAGCGGGGTCAAAAGGTCGGGTCGTGACCCAGGGACGCCCCCCCCCACCCCCCCGCAGGTGTCAATCGGCACACTGAGGGGAACTGTAAAAACACATATGATCTGCTGACAGGACTGTACGTGATCTTGAGCTTTAAACAACTATTATAACTAACTACTGTAAACTGTAGCAAACACAATCAGATCTTTAGTCCCTCTCATTGTTATATTGAGACTTTATGTTTACAAATTAAAATAAAAAATGTTACAAATGCATTTTGAGATCTAAATTGCATTTCTTAAAAAGTTACGTGTATTTAACAAGACACTTTTAAATAAAAAAAGTAGGCATGTCTTTAAACCTAATAATCTAACTTTTTTAACTAGCTTGATAAAACAAACAAATCATGCATTTTAAGCACCAAATTGCAAATATGCTACAGTACACAAATTGTGTTTTTAAGATAAATAAATGATCAAATGCAAAATAAAGTAAAGGTGATCCTTTTTATGAGAGCTGACATTACTACTACTCAGGCTTCAACTATAATCACTATCATAATAGGATATGATGGAATCAAGAGTATGCAATTACTAATACGTTTGAAAAGAAACAATCTTTTACTTTTTTTGTTAATCGCTAATATTATGCCAAAAAACTACAAAAATAAATTTCAATTTTACAAATCATTAGCAAATGTGCTCACAAGCTAAATTTGAGGCAATTATATTTAATTGCAATTTTAGTAAAAGAAGTTTGACCCAGTTTTCAAACTAAATCAAGTAGCTTTAGGTTCTCCGTTGTGCTAAACTGATTCAAACATCATTCCGTGGAGTTTTGCCACTGATGTCAAACATAATAAACAATTCTCAAGAGTTATTTTGATTCCTGCATGATTTCAAAACAAATAAAGTAAACCAGCGTACAGTTCAGCATCTTCTGTCACTTAAAGCACTGAGTGACCAAAACACAAACTCATATTGATGGTACACTTTTAAAATCCAAAATATTTTTAGACCTGAGCAATGATCCGAAAGATGTAAAATAGGGTTCATAGAGGCAGCAGAAGAGGGACGAAAACTTCCTTACGCTCTCGCAGAACAAGCAAACCTCGGATCTAAACACTCCCAAGCTCACGCAGAGTCAAGCTCAGGCTCCACGTTTTGGCCTTTCATATTTTCGCAGGAAAAGGGCAAAGAGGAGCAGAGCACTCTGGGATACGTCCACATCGTCCGGCGTTCCCTTTGAGCTCGAACTCTGCGTGAACTCGAAAAAAGAAAAACAAACAGAAGAAGAAACGGCGGGGAGTAAAACTCCACGCATAACTGTGTCAGTCTCCTCTCGGACGCTTGGCAGAAACCCCCCCCCCGACGAGAGCCACCCACGGCTGACAGCTGGAACACAGCAGTGACGAGAGCCACCCACGGCTCACAGCTGGAACACAGCAGTCCCACAGATAACGCCGAACAAATCTGCTTTATCCTTCATCTACTCCTTTTTATTACATGCACTAATGACTGTGAAACACGCCGGAACCGTTTCCACATCAAACCGCGGAGCGATAGCGTCTCAATATCTCTCCAGCACAAACCCTTCGCAGAGATCAGACCAGCAAAACCTCGGTTACATCCACCGTTTTAATCATTCAAGACGACGCCGGCAAATTAAACATGCCTTCCCTCCAAAAACGCACAAACACGACGCTTCAGCCAAACACAACTAAATAAACATTTCAGCTAAACAACTTATGGCGGCTGGAAATTGAATCCTGCACTTTCCTAACCAAAACAGAGCTGGATTTCTGCACACACACACACACACACACACAGAAGAAGAAGAAGACTGGTGCAGTAAGATGATTTAGCAGCGAGAGCTCAAAGAGGCTGAACGTTTTCTTCATTTCCTCACTGCGATCGCCACAAAACCACATTTACCCACTGAGATCCTCGCTCTGAAACATCCACATCCAATGCACAACGTAGAGGAACAGCACAACACTTTCTCCTTCCAGCTGTTATTGAGAGCATTTACACAACTAACATGTGCAAACACACAATACCAATGCATTTGATCCAGCTGATGTCCAGTCGTGTGAACGAGCATGATCTCCTGAAGGTAACATCACTTGCCTGTTTTTTCCTTGATCTCACACAGGACGTTGAAGAGCGCCGGCTTCATTCGGTGGCAGTTCAGCGCATGTTTCCTGAAACACAACACAAGGCCGCGGTGAAGCGTCTGGACAACACAATATTTCACTCTGCCAGTAAAGACTGTGATCGTGGTGAAATTAAAAGCACATATTGACCATTAGCCAGCTCATTACAATCATATTTATGCCTATGCATAACATTAGTAACTAGCATTATTTCAGTAGTTAATAATTCATGGTTTTGTATCTTTGTATGAAATACTATAAAGGATATAATTATTGAACAGCATGTTTTTATTGAACACATCCATATGCAAAAACACTATGATTAATTCATGTATTCATTTAGCAATGGTTATGGTTATGGGGCGATTACATTTTTAGGTAACACTTTACAATAAGGTTTAATTTGTTAACTACATTAGTTTACATGAACTACCAATACTTCTAAAGCATTTATTCATATTAATGTCAACATTTACTAATACATTATCTAAATCAAAAGTTGCATCTGTTAACATTAGTTAATAGACCTGATATTACATGAACTATCCATGAAAAATACTTCTAAAGCATTTATTAATATTAGTTAATGTTAATGTCAACATTTACTAATACATTATCAAAATCAAAAGTTGCATCTGTTAACATTAGTTAATAGACCTGATATTACATGAACTACCAATGAAAAATACTTCTAAAGCATTTATTAATATTAGTTAATTTAATGTCAACATTTACTAATACATTATCAAAATCAAAATTGCATCTGTTAACATTAGTTAATAGACCTGATATTACATGAACTAACGATGAATTTTTATCAAATAAATAACGTTCACAAAGATTAACAGAGACTGCAACAAATGTATTGCTCATTGTTAGATAACATTATTTAATGCATTAACTAGTGGAACCTTATTGTAATACCCATTTTTAAACTACAATACACAAAAAGAAAAAATGCTCAAAACTATTTGATGAATTAAGACCCTGCGTTTGGAACAATATTCATCCTAAAGGGACACCGTGAGAACCGGTGCTGTCTGTCAGATTTTATCTTGGCATCTCTTTCATTTCTATTGACAAAAAATGAGCACTGTGTGTCAGAAAAATGATGTCAGTCACTACACACCACATGTGTTTGGACACACTGACAACAGCAATCGTCTTATCAGTCCATTTCTGGAAGCATGCTTGTCAATAACTCCTGATACGCATCTAAACATTTGCTAATTGCCAATTATTATAAAGATGTCTAACATATTACCTATATTCCCTTACTATAGTAACCAAAATCCCACAGTTATTGTCACTACAATAGAAGTGCTTTTGTTTTTCCACTTGATTAGTGAAAGAAGCTTAGATGCCAACTGACATCAAAACACAAAATTAGACAATTTCTTATTAATTAATGAATTAAGAGTTTACAGTTGCAACAATAACTGTAGCATTGTATGGTAGTTATCATAATTTGACAGTATAGGTATGATTACAATTAAATTAGGTTAATTAAATATTTTTGGAAGTTTATCTTTAAAAGTGATGGCGAAGTAATATACACTGTCCTTCGGATGAGACGTAAAGCCGAGGTCCTGACTCTCTGTGGTCATTAAAAATCCCATGGCATTTCTCGTAAAGAGTAGGGGTGTAACCCCGGTGTCCTGGCCACATTCTACCCATTGGCCCTTACCAATCATGGCCTCCTAATAATCCCCTTCCATTGAATTGGCTCTATCACTCTCTCTCCTCTCTCCACCTATATCTGGTGTGTGGTGAGCGCACTGGCGCCGTTGTACTGTGGCTGCCGTCGCATCATCCAAGTGGATGCTGCACACTGGTGGTGGTTGAGGAGAGATCCCCTGATATGATTGTAAAGCGCTTTGGGTGTACAGTAGTACATATGAAAGCGCTATATAAATGCCTCATTCATTCATTCATTCATTCATTCACTCGTTAATTTATCCATTTATTCAGTCATATGTATTAGGAACACATCAGACATTTTAAAACGAGGGACATTCAGGACGGAGGAATACACTGATGTGTGGAACATGAGCTAAATCACAGAGTCTGACATTCAGGGTCTGTCTCACTTTCCCCTTTTGACCAGTGATAGACCTCCATTTTCTCGGAGACTCCATCTCATTTCCCAGCCCGCTGCCAAGGAATAGATAAATTTCACTCCCAATCAAAACAATCGACCTTGTCCTTCATTCATTCCAGTTATTACCCGGTTAATGTGCTTAATTCAGGATTAACGATCAAATGATTCTATCCTTCACTTCAGTCGAGGAAATCCCAGTGAATAATGTTGAATCCTTACATTTTTCAAACTGATTTCCTCTTTTAATTAAACAGTAGCAAAGATTTGGTGAAATCCACTTAAATGATTTTATGCATTTTATTGAAACGTCTTGTTTGAGCATATAGTGTATCGATCTGTTTTAACGCGGTGTTTTGTCAGGTATGTTCCAGCAGCGCGCTTGACTGTGTTCAGTTGGGTTATTCTAATGTAAGCCGGTGACCCATGGTGCGCAGCCAAGCAGCAGGACCTCAGTGTGTGTGTGTGTGTGTGTGTGTGTGTGTGTGTGTGTGTGTGTGTGTGTGACCAGGCTGAAAAGAGCCTTCCAGGTCTGAAGCATCCACTCTACTGCTCCTGCCACAGGGAAAGAGGGGGAGGTTACACACACACACACACACACAAACACACGCACACACACACACACTGGATCCAGTGTGTATGATTGAGAAAGGCCTGCTCAACTCAGTCGGGATTCGGGAACATCCAGTAATCTCAGAGCAGAAATAAATGTAAGACACTTCAGGCCAGTTTCCCTGTTCCAAACTGAGCCGTGTCGGAGCCGTGTCTGAGCCGTTTCCCTCTGGCTAACACACGCATTTCTTGGAATGTATTCGGGAATGACTTTGCAGACAGATCCCTGGTTGTTCTCTGTTTGTATGGGTAAAAGGACAGTTCTGTACCTGGTAAGCAGTGTGTGCACTGCGGTGGCGTCTCTGTAGTGAGCCTCCATCTGACAAGCCTCACAGGAATCCCTGAGAGATCCTTTACGAAGCATGAGAGACGGTCACACTGTCCAAACATCGGTCCTGACCAGCGCATATTCACACACCAGATCAATCCAACAAGCTTTTGAAGTGCACACTTCATGGAACATTCAAAATATGGGTTAAAGTCCCCATGAACTCCAAATATTCCATTTATTATGGGAATATTGCAGTATTTATCGATGCACATCATTATTGTTTTAAATTCATGTTCCTCGTAATCTTGAATCAGAATAAGTTCCTCTTGCAGCATCTCTTCTCTGATGATGTGGGCGGGGCAACCTGTCAGTCACATGAGATCAGCCAATAGCAAACCACAACCATCCAATCAATTCCTCACAGACAGAATCAAGCCCCGCCCACATTTGTTCTTGTTCCAGAAGCGTTTCACTCGGATATACGTCACAATAGAGAAGAAAACACTAGTGCAACTTCTGTTTCATGCTGACTTTAAACTGGTGGTTGCAATATAGGGCCTTGTTTTTTGACTTTGGAAAACTTTTAGTGTTCAGAATCATCACAAAATCCTGGATGTTTATTGTAAGTTAAAGACATTTTAGCAAATGGAATAATGTAAAATTATGCATGGTGATTCTCAGCTGGTGGGTCACGACTCCAAAATAATAATAAAATAGTAAAATGTGACTAGATATAATCGTAAAGATACACTCTTAAAAAGAATGGTTCTTTATAGCATTGATATTCCACGAAGAACCTTTAATATCCATTGAATCTTCCCATTGCACAAAAGGTGGGAAAAAGGTTCTTTAGATTTTATAAATGTTCATCACACAAAGAAAAAAAACTGGTTCTTTTGAGAACTGTTCACTGAAGGGTCTTCGGGGAACCAAAAATGGCATTGCTGCGAACACCCCTTTTGGAAACTTCATTTCTAAGAATGAAGCAAAATAAAGGAAGAAGAAAAATATTACAGTTTCTGAAGCGCTAAAACACATTTCTTGAAACCATCACTCACTTTCTCAAAACCTTAAACACAAAACCAAATGATCAAACCACATTCAGAGAACCTCCGACTCTTCTGGCAAAAACTATTTTATCTGCTCAAAATCAAACAATGCTCTCAGATCATACACACACGAGTCAATATAAACACTACAGATCATTCGTTAGACACTACATCAAAAAATGGAGAACACAGAATCCAAAGCATGCAGTTACAGAAAAAAAAGTCTATTGTAACAAAGTAAACTAATTTTGCAATTACGGTATGTAAAAAAGTATAGTAATGACAACTTACAGTACAATATACAAAAAATAGTTTACTGCATGCACTGCAAGTGTAGTATTGTACTGAATATTGTATAGTAGGCCTATCGAATGTCTGTATATTCAACATTTGCATTCTGTGAAAATACAGTGACAACGGCATAAGCAAAAGGGTTACAGTAGAAATCTCTAAATGAAAAGCATGTGACAGTCAGTCAGAAGAGTTGTGCAACTGCAGGATGAAGGTCAGAGAGAGATTTATTCTGCTTCAGCGTCACGTCTTCATGTTGATCTGGCCGGAGGATTTCTCCACATCACAGACTCTGTCATCTCAGGCAAAGGGGAAAACCCTGAAGCAGATCCAGCCTTGACAACACTATACCACCTGCTCTTCCTCCTCCTCCTCCTCTTCCTCTTCCTCCTCGTCACCACCTCTTACACACCTGCTCTTCCTCCTCCTCTTCCTCGTCCTCCTCGTTCACCACCTCTTACACACATACTCTTCTTCCTCTTACACACATTCTCTTCTTCCTCTTACACACATACTCTACTTCCTCTTATACACATACTCTACTTCCTCTTATACACATACTCTACTTCCTCTTATACACATACTCTACTTCCTCTTATACACATACTCTACTTCCTCTTACACACATACTCTACTTCCTCTTATACACACACTCTTCCTTCTCTCCCTCTTTTATTGTTTCCATACATTGTTGATATCAACATTCAGCGCAACATTTTGAGTCAGTTTTGTCTCTGAACTGACTTGTATTATGTACAGTTGGTTGGTCACATCATCAGAAAGAAGTGCGAACAATTTTGAGTCCTTGTTGTAAATGAATTGTGTTGTAGTTGTGTTTAACTTTTGTGAGAATGAGTTTTTCAAAAAGAGTTCATGAGATTTGCAAACAGTGTTTTAACTACCTGAACTTGTTTCATGTTTTACAGAAAGAGTGATTTATTCAACAAAGTGGTTTAGGCTGTTGAGAATTTGGTTCAGAGAATAGGGTTTAGTGTTTTAGCAATTCAGAAAAACTGTTACATGTTTTTAAAGAAGTATCTTCGCTTATTTTCATCAAGGCCTTACTCGATCAAATATGCAGTACAAACAGTAATATTGTGAAATATTATTGAAATTTAAAGTAAGAAAAATAGTTTGCATCCAATTTTGGTGCAAACCAAACCAGTTTGAAACCACTGAACTTTTTATCACCTCTCAGAATATCAATGTATAAAAGTTTGATTGAGGCGGCCATAGTTTCCTCTCAGTGTTTATGATGAGGCTCAATATTGCCACCCTAATGTGATTTTATGTCATACATTCACAGCTATTAAAAGCAACAGAGTCCATTTCAGATTACAATGTCAAATACAACACCACCGTGGGGAAGAAGCTTTCCTCGTCCTGCTTCCATATGGAAAACCACTGGATCATCTGTCTATATAATTAAAATGCCAACAGTTTTCTGCACCAATTCTGGATGAAACGTGTTCGAATGAGCTGAAGGTATTGTCAAATGTTAATATATAAAAACAACCACGCACAATGTGGAAGGTGTGTGGAAATTTGTGAACGATATCTGTAAATCTCTCTACCGAATTCTGCGGGCACATACTGTATAATGCCATAAATAAAAGATCCTAATTTACAGTATTAATACCATAAAAAAACAACCAGGAACGGCTATTGACATACGACTTAAGACAGCATGGAGGATGTTCAGCTGCATATCAATACAGACATGAATTAATGCCAAATCATATATCACATTTTTCATCAATGAAAGAGCTTTACAGTAATCACTTAAAACCTCACTCTACACACACCGCAATCACACTATCTGTGCTGTTACACGTACACAAACACACACACACCTACCCCCATTACGCTTGTGTTGTGTGTGTGTGTGTGTGTGTGTGTGTGTGTACCTACTTAACTATATTTTGTTCCCAGAAGTGACCAAAACCTAACAAAATCTCCAAAATCTGTTGTAAAAAAAAGAAGTAATTAAAGGTTTTTTAAAAATGTAAAAATGCAGAAAGTACACTTAGTGGTAGCATAGCGGTGTTTGCCTGACATTTTGTGTTAATTTGTATCTGATGAAACTATATTATTAATTATTATTATATTGCTTTTTGATTTTCCTAAGATAATAAAAAAACTGTCAACTGTTTTGAAGACAAAAAGCATAAAACTTTGACGAACTTGATATAATGTACACATTTTTTAAGAATTTTAAAATGCAACTAAATCCAGCTAAATTCATGTTAATTATTTGACCAGACAAAACCCACACAGAAGAATTCAACAGAAGGATACGCTGATTTCCAGAGAAATCAGAACGCCAGTCATAAAGTGTGTTCAAAATTGAGAATTCTTATTTTTGTGGAATATTGCAGTGTTTATTTTAATGATTTATCGGTGCACATTATTATTGTTTTAAATTCATGTCCCTCGTAATCTTGAATCAGAATATCTTCCTCTCCCTCTTGCAGCATCTCTTCTCTTCTCTGATGATGTGGGCACCCTACATTTGTTCTTGTTCCAGAAGCGTTTCACTCGGATATACGGCATAATAGGGAAGAAAAGACTGTATCATGTCGACTTTAACGCAAGTTAACATTAGATCTATTCCACATGGGCCTCTAAGTTTCAAATACATTCCAAAACCTCATTAAACTCTATAAGATAAGCAGTTTGATTTGTTGAAGGTGAAGTGTCACGTGTGTGTAATTTCTTCAACATTAGTGGCACCAACTGGAATGTCTTTTCAAACAGGTCTGTGATTGATCGGATAAACAGATTGTCTGGTTGAGTCAGAATCGCTATCTAAGGAGTCAAACATCTTAAAAACATGAACTGCTTTTAGTCCTAGACTCGTGAGGGACGGCTGGCGCTTGGACGCTTGGAGCGTTCAGGTTTCAGGGCATCAATGAACCTCAGAGACATTCTGAGCAACCACCATAGACGAGCCCGAAGGAATCAATACAGCGGAGAACAAAGAGGAGCTGTGTTACAGCAAACACACTGATCACTGGCCCAGAGCCACATCAATGAAACTCACAGAGACTCACAGAGACTCACACAGAGACAAACACAGAGACTTAAGCCTGGAACACACCAAGCCGACGCCGATGAACTAGCGCTGATGAAAGCCGACTGTGTTGTCGCCTCGCCTCGCCTGTGTCGGGGAAAAAAAGCTGCACCTGAACACAATCCTGCTAAAACACTTTCTTTATTCCACTCCGCTCATGTTAATATTGAAATATTCACCAAGGAAAACTCATGTAAGATGACGTACATTAGAACAGCATTCTATCTGTGCCGTTTTGACTTCTTTGCTCGCTGTTTTGCTATTATTCTCGTGCACGGACTCGTTCACTAAGCTGAACAGCCAATCAGAGTTCCCTCTTTCACCGACGGCCGACGCCGATTCAGCATGTCGAATCGGCCAAAAAAAAGCTGACGAGGACCAATTTCAGCCGACGGTGCAGAACACACTGAGAAAACTCAGTCGGCCGACGCACAAAAACTGCGCGACGGCCGACCGTCGGCTTGGTGTGTTCCAGGCTTCACAGAGACTCACACAGACTCACACAGACTCACAGAGACTCACA
>FLSR01000436.1:0-27400 GCA_900092035.1 Leuciscus waleckii
GTGTGTGTGTGTGTGTGTCTCATGGCAATGCATGTCCCATATGTTTCCATGCTTTTCCACTTCAGATCTGCTGCGTGAGATCACGTGAGGCGCTTCCTCTGGCACGATCATCTTAATAACATTTTGTAGTGTGTGGTGCACCGCGATTTTCAAACCTTGTAGTGTGAGCATGTTTAAGATTTGAGGGACGAAAATCTGCAAAGATTCTCCTTAAGTGTGTGCTGCAACCAGATTTCAAAATCGGTTAGGATTTTAAAACTCCTGTAGTGTGAGCCAGGCTTTAGTCTGCAGTCTGAATTCACTTTACCTCAGAGCGTCCGTTAACTGAATGAATTGAGAATATCACCTGAAAATCCGATAACATCAGCATTTTTCATTCAACCAGCTTATTTCTGTAAATGAATGTAAAACTAAATGTATATTGCAGCACAGGGTGAAGTCTCAACACTAAATTAAAGGCCTGTCTCATATAACGTCAGACGCCTGTCTCAAATAGGCTTACAAGCCGGTGCAGTTCGGCGATTTGGGAAAATAAAAGCCAGGGCTATTATTTGAAGTTAATAGCTTTTTTTTATGAGATATACTTTTAATAGCTTTTTTATGAGATATACCCACAGTGTTAATGAAATGTTTTGTTGTTGTTTTCGATATCAACATCGCCTCTGGCTGGAACATTTTTAGACTTAGTATTCATCAAGTCTGTCAGGTGTAAAAAAAAATTAAAAAAATTTGGAAATGTAATTAGGTAATTAAGAGTTCAGTTTAAATTGAACTCAGACTTGAGTAAAGTACAAATACCCCTAAATAATACTTCCATGTTATGTCAAACAGTGTTGAATCATTTTAATGCTTAAATGTATTATTTAACGTGTTACAGTTGCGAGACAACTTTGAGTGAAAAGAGAATGTGAACTATTCGTAGACTCAATGACATTTTTTTCATAACATCAGTTGTACCTTAATCATTATTATGTGTGTGACAGTCCGTTCCAAAGACTTAGCAAGCACAAATACCCATTACTAGAAAAACCCCAAACAAAACAAGCCTCGTCTGCCTTGTCTGGATTGTAGGTTTCCTTGTTCAGGCAGTTTTTAACTGGTTTAAGGCATGGTCTACTGGTGGATCAACTTTGCTGTTCACCATCTGAAAACGAAATGTGCTTTTCTCTCTAACTAAAGATCTTATAAAACAAATATATATAAAACATATGGAACTTTGAGCACAGTAGTTTATTGTGGAAGGAAATCAACACCAGCACATACTGAACTTGCTGGTCCATTTATCATTTCCAAAGGAAATCATTATTTTAAGTTTTACATTGTTCTTGTCACATTGTGAACACATAAGTTCCTTAAGGCCCTTTCACACCAGAAACGATAACTAAAGATTACTATATTAATGTCCACAACAGAAAACAATATTTTTATTCTAAGCCCATGCTTATGCTGTTTGAAATGCTCGAGCTCAATCTTAAAGCAGGGATTCTGATTGGCTGTTAATGTTTTTATCATTCATCAGTTGGAAAAAATCATTCTGAACTTGATTCCAATTATGTATTTTCTTTTTGTTATAGTTTATATTTAGAACAATTTACAGGACTATATTGTTATAGTTTTCACATTTTATTGTGAAGAGGCCTTTAAAGGGATAGTTTACTCCAAAAATGAAATTTCTGTCATCATTTACACACCCTCATATTCCAAATGTGTATAACTTTCTTTCATCTGCAGAACACAAAAGATATTATGGGTTGCACTTTATTTTACAGTATGTGCCCCAGACCACGTCTCAATGAGACGAGGTCTGACGTTAGCCAGGATAACAGCACGCCGCATTTGCGCGTGATGTGCGTACCGCAAGCACAGTACAACGGCTGTCAGCCGTATGACAGAAAAGTTAGTTAGTTTTACTGAAATTTGGCCTGACAACATCTCATCTTACCGAAAATTGCCAACTGAATAAGGACAACGCGCTTTTCTCAGCATCTGACAGAAGTGTCACAAGCTTTCACACACATTTTGTAAAATAAAAGTAGCATCAGAAAAAGAGAGTTACGTTTGTTGTTGACTACACTATTAGACTTACTCAAAACGGTCTTGCAAACCACCAGTTGAGAAAGATTGACTCTATATTTACTATGTGCATATCACTGTCTGATGTTCTGCTGAAGCTCATTCAGCACTTGCACATTTCGTCACTCGTTTGACTTGCGCCTGGCGCTGAGGTGAAGTTGGAGTGTGCGTCTGAAAAGTCTCACGTTTTTTTGTGGTCTTAAAGAGACGGTTCAGCATTTTAAAAAACGCAATTTTTGTCAATAAAAAAAGAGACAGAAACAGCAGTTGTGAGAGGGGTGGCCAAGCTTAGACCAAGGGTGGCCACCCCCTAGCTCCGCCAGTGGCCCACACCAGGCGTGTAAAAGAGACAGGCGTCTATTTGGGACTCGGCTATTATTTGAAGTTTTACGGTATTAACAAAAAGCTGAGAAAATCACGTCCAGGTGTTGTGCTGAATTCGGAATTCTCGCCAGATTTTCACTAGGTTTTTGGAATCAGGCAATCAGATAGCGGCTTCAACGAGGAGGCGAATAATTTGTCAGGAAGTCGAAATTTGGCACACCTGTTGGGATTCAAAAGATAGCTCGAGTCCATCAACACCCCCAAAGCTTGCACAGTCCCATTTCCTCTTTGTGGGTTTGACATTTCATCCGGTAAGGCAGTGTCACAGTGAGGCTCTGTGATTAGAGACTCTTATTATGAAAAGGACTCTTATTTTGACACTGGACTGTGAATATATATGCATACATGAACTTCTCATTGTAACATCATAACATATTGTTCACATCAAAACATCTGTTTACACTGGTGTTCAAATTTGCTGATCATGTATAATGTTTCATGTCAATCCTGTCCCCATCATGCCAAATTTTTTAATATTACCTTTCATGCAGTGTGTAATAGGCCTATAGCTCTCTGTGAATGTAAACAATCCGCAAAGTTGTTAAGTCGAAGTGCACGATAAATAAAGTTATTGTCTCCCAAAAGAAAGAGTTGAGTCTGCATGAACCCAAACGAGTCGTCTGTGATTCGAATCCCACTGCGTTACGGTTCTACATCTCTAGAAAATACATTTGTATAATGCCCGCCTATGTTGTACCTTGTCCACCCGCTAACAGCCTGACCCGCCCTCAAACACGTCATTTTACTGACGACTGCTTCCAGAGACAGGCGCGCTCAGAGCTGTCATATATCACAACTTTTCAGTGTTTTCAACCACATAATGTTTATTTTAGGTTTCAGACATATAAATTCTCATAAGTAGGCTACTAAAAAAACAATACATTTAGAATTTGTAAAATACACACTATGATGTCTATGGAAGAGGTAATAATAATCCTTTCCATTATAATTCGACACGTTTTATTCATATCAGATACACATTGTGTAAGTAACTAATGTTTACTCTATTCTTCTCCCAGTTCACCAGCCACTTACTTTTATGTATTTCGGGAGAAGTGGATGAATGTGAAATTTACACGTGTTGTAAATCCAACAGATCCGATTCTCTGAACTGCGTCTGCGGCACAAACTAACATGGCGCGGCGCCCATCGCGCATACAGCTCAACTAACGCGATCGTTATAAAGGTGTTTAAACAACAATACACTTCCACTTGCATATATTTGACAATCGGAATATCAGATATTTCATGCCATAGCTAACACATTTGTGAATATTCTGAATAAAAAAGGAAAAATGACATAAAAGCAGATCATCATTCATTCAGCGCTGTTGACTTTAGAGCGCTCCGTGGATCGTGGACGCTATTGTTTTGGCTTACGATCGCATGGGGGAGGAATGCCCCCTTAGCATCAAGGCCCATTCAACGAGAGCGGTTGCCTCTCTATGTCTATTCAGGATTTATGTCTCGCGGCTGGCTGGTCTTCTCAGAATACGTTCGCCAGATTTTACAAGTTGGATATACCCTGTAGCATCTCAAGTGCTTTCGGTGAGTTAAGCTTCCCTTATACGCAGTTCACAGTTGTTCTACTCTGCGCATTGCTCATGAGTCATCATGTGTGTATACTGTGTTATCTTGTGCACTGTCACCGCTATGCGTTGATTTGTTCTCTATCGAGTTGTGTTGCCCTGAATATGCTGTCAGTGAACTGGGAGAAGAATAGAGTAAACTTTAAAGTTACTTACACAATGTGTATCTGATATGAATAAAACGTGTCTAATTATAATGGAAAGGATTAATATCATACCTGTCAAGTTTTGGATTTGAAAATAAGGGACATTTTCCGGCGCCCACGGCGAGCAGTCCCACCACCCCAACCAAGCTCCAGTATCCCATACATTTTAAGACAGGTGTACAAGAAAGCTAAAATCACCACTTGTCAACCACTTATAAACTAAAATTGGCTTTATGTACAGCTGCACTACTTCCTGAACTTCAGCCAGCTCCTTTGTTTCCTGTCTGCCATTATTGGACAAACTAATTAATCCAGGTGTGTCTGATTATTGTTGTTGTGACTACTTTTTGGCAGGAGTGCCTTCCGTCTCTATCGTAGTGTCCATCATCCGTCTCTGTTTTTTTTGTTTTTTTCCCCGCGTTGTCACTCATCGTCTGACCTCACACACTAACCTTGCGACAACTGCCACCTACAGTACCTTTAGTAGGCTACTGCAGGTGGCAGTTATCGCGAGGCTAGTGACAGAGCTCAGATTGGGAATGTGTTTTTTTTTACTCTGTCCGGGCCATCAGTGTGTATTTTACAAACTCTAAATGTATATATTTTTTTTTTGTACTTATATGTCTGAAACCTGAAATAAACATTATGTGGTTGAAAACACTGAAAAGTTGTGATATATGACAGCCCTGAGCACGCCTGTCTCTGGCTCAGCGCCAGCCAACGTACGCGCGAAAGCACATTTGAATTTAGCAGTTGATCACGTCATGCACTGAACGTTCTAATCACACTGGTGTGATCTTACGCTCCAGGGACCAGCCTAGACTAATCACACCGATGTGATCGTACGTGCGAAAGGGTTAATGCTGATGGTGAGGAATTACAGTTAAAACATCTCATAATGTACCTCAAACTGAGTCGTCAGTGTCAAGTCGTCCTTGCGATGGAGGTTCGGGTTCAATAACTAGTTCTTCTTGTTACATCATCAGACCCGCGCTCGGACTGATATGGTAAATTTGACTCCATTGTTACTGTCTTTACAGTGTGTACCATTGCTGAGCTTTAGGAAGCCTCAGGAGCTGAAATTCAGTTACGGTAATGGGCGTTTAGCTTCCGACACGCGCTGTAACCGGTAGACCAATCACAACAGACCTGGCCATCTGGCCAATCAGAGCAGAGTAGGCTTGTGGAAAGGAAAGATTTAGAGAGATTGATTCATCCGTCAAGTCGTTTGAGAATCGTTGAAAAATATGGTGATGTGCAATGAGAAAATTAAAGTGTTTTTTTTTACCTCTGATGCATGTAAACCAGTTGTAAGAGACCTGAGACCTCCAAAATGAAATCAGGACCCTTTGAAATATCATAATGAGGCCCTTTAAGGAGTAAAGTATTCTTGCAGCAGATCTTCGTTTGTGTGTGACGGAGGGATTCCTGACGCTGATTTGACTCCTTAACACATTTTATAGCTCTTCACGAGTCCTCGGCTCCATCGTATACCATCATATGTTCGTCAAGTCAAGTCAAGTCACCTTTATTTATATAGCGCTTTTTACAATACAGATCGTTTCAAAGCAACTTTACAGTGATAACAGGAAAACACAGTAGCTGTAACTGCCTGTCGCTAGTTTATTTCTGTATTAGCACTTTTACTATTTTGTTTCTTCTAAATTGAATGTTAAGAGCAAGACAGAGCTAATTATTGGTTCCGCCCAGAGGTTTCCGGCCGGGCGCTTTCGAGCGACGCACGGAGAAAAACTTTACGGCGAAAGAGACTGATTATTCCGCTGTTGTCGTGTTTAAGTGCATAAATTTACAAGAAAATAGATAGAAGAAGATACGGGAGATCTGAAAGGATGTTTAGCACCTCTTTGTGATAAGCAGCAATGAGGTTTGTTAACTGTTTATTTTGCTATAAGGGTGTTTGTGTTGAGTTTTTCATGTGCCTTTTTTGATGTATAACATATAAAGAGTCTAGCTGTATATGTGCTGGATTATAACACAATATGTTGAGACATGCATATAGCATTATTTTGTTAATTTATTTATTTATTTTCTTCAAACCAGTTCTCACGGGTTGACCAACATTAAAGCCCTGTAAACCAAGACCTCTTGCCTCATGCCTGTCACTGGGGGAGCTACAAGCACACTTTTGAAAAAAGATGTGGGAAGTGTGTCAAGGGCGCATGTTGATGTTTTAAGGTGTTGTACGGTTTCTTCCAAAATTTTGCCATCAATTTCTTTGAAGTCAGACATAGTAACTACTTTCTCAGGTGGTCTGATCTGTCTGACCCCAGCGCAACTCAAGGATGTGCTGATCACCTCTCTGATATTATTGATTTTCTCAGAGAAGAAAGAAGCAAACTCACTGCACTTGCTGTCTGAGAGCATTTCACTGGGAATCTGGCTTGGGGGGTTTGTCAGTCTCTCTACAGTAGCAAAAAGAGTGCGTGTGTTGTTTAAACTACTGTTTATAATATTTGAGAAGAAAGTCTGTCTAGCTTTGCCTAGTTCCATATTGAAAGCATGAAGGCTGTCCTTGTAGATGTTATAATGGACTACTTGACACCTGTGATGCAGTAACCAGGAAGATCATCCAAAGTGCAAAAGATCGTTTGGAGACAGCAGATAACGGTGGAGGAATTGAAGAACAAGGCCACAGGGCGACATCGTCTATATTCAGGTCTGTAGCCTCAGACAAGAGAAGTGTCAAATCCCAATTCAATAAGTCCTCTCATGCTCAAGGCAGCTCCAGGCATTCAAGTCGGATTTCTGCTAGCAGACAAGATGCCGCTGCTGAAGTTGCTGCCAATGAAGCTACTCTAGAAGTACTACTAGAACAAGAGTGTTGCATTGAGGAATTGGAAAAGCTTGAAGCTGAAGCTGCAGAGAGACAAAAGGTGCTAGATGCAAAGCGCAGACAACTGGAGCGACTAGAGACAGTTAAAAAGTTAAAAGCTGCTAAGGCACGTCAGCGAGTGTATGATCAGAGTGAGTGCTCAGATGAAGAATTAGCAGTCTACTCCATCAAAGTGTCTGTATTAAGGAAAGGGAAGAAGCGAAACATGAAAATAATCTGTTGCAGCACCATTCCTCACCACAAGACTGGGCACACTCAAAGCAAGATGACAGCACAGCAGCTCTTGTTAGAGCACTTGCAGAGTCCATCAGTGCAGGTCGTCTTCCGATACCTGAACCAACAATATTCAGTGGCGACCCACTCAGATTCAATGACTGGAAGGTTTCGTTTCAGACACTCATTGATCGGAAAAACATTCCAACTGAAGAAAAGATATATTACTTGCGAAAGTATGTGGGTGGACCTGCTAAAAAGGCTATAGAGAGCTACTTCCTGCTTGGTTCAGAGTCAGCCTATCATGCAGCATGGAGGATCCTCGAGGAAAGATATGGGAATCCATTCCTCATAGCCAAAGCCTTCAGAGACAAGCTCGAGGGATGGCCCAAGATAAGCTCCAAAAGCAGTGTCGAACTTCAAGAATTTGCTGATTTCCTTCGGAGCTGTGAGGCTGCTATGACTCAGATCAGAGGCCTCAATGTACTTAATGACTGCAATAGAACCAAAGTTACTTGCAAAACTTCCAGACTGGCTGACCTCGAGATGGAACAGAAAGGTAATAGAAGTCGAGGAAGAAAGTCACACATTCCCAAGCTTCCAGCAGTTTGTAGAGTTTCTCTCACGTGAAGCTAAGATTGCAAATAACCCAATAACATCTTTCCATGCTCTGAAACCTGTTGAAGATAAGCAGATTAAGGTTTTAAAGAACAGAGCTGTAGGAGCTAAAGTACTAGCAACTAACTCAGATGAAAAGGCTTCCTCCACAAGCTGTTTCTTTTGTGAGAAGTCAGGTCACAGTCTACACAAGTGTTGGAAATTTATGGATAAGACCATCTCTGAGCGAATCAAGTTTGTTCAAGGGATGAAGTTGTGCTTTGGCTGTCTGAAGCCTGGCCATCGCTCAAAAGAGTGTGAAAATAGGAAGATCTGCGATACTTGTGAGAAAGGACATCCAACCTGCCTACACGATAATCGCAGCAAAGAAAGAGGAATGTCAACAAGGACTGGTAGGGAAATGGAGCGTGACAAGTCAAGAGAAGGAACAACAGATCGTTCACAAGAAAAGATGACAAGAACACCACGCGAGGTAACATCTAACAGAGTTATCCAGAACGTTAAAAGCACCCATACATCCTCAGTCATTCCTGTGTGGTTGTCAACTACAAGTAAGCCAAATCATGAAGTTCTTGTGTACGCTCTCCTCGATACACAGAGTGACACGACCTTCATCCTTGAAGAGACAGCAAAGGTGCTTCACACTAAAGATGAACCAGTCCAGTTAAAGCTCTCCACGATGACAAACAGAGATCATGTTCCCACACCAGAGACTGCCAAGTCATGGTCTCACCTTGAGCACATTGCAGATGAAATTGCTCCTCTACAGAGCTGTGATGTCGGTCTACTAATTGGCTACAACTGTCCTCAAGCTCTTGTACCAAGACAAGTGGTTGCTGGAGAAGAAAGTGAGCCCTTTGCTCAGAGAACAGACCTGGGTTGGAGTATAGTTGGTTATGGCAACCCATGTCTTGACTTTGGAGATGCTTTTGGAACAAGTCACCATGTCATTGTGAAGCAAGTGATATCAGTTCTTCCAAATCTCCCAAGCGAAGTGCACTATCAAGGAAGTAATCCTTCCAACAGACGTCATCAAGGTGTTGGAATCTGATTTTGTAGAAAGGGCTTCGGAAGATGAACACCTTTCTCAAGAGGATCTTCAGTTCATGTCAATTATGGAAAGTGGCATCAGACTCAAGGATGACGGTCACTATGAAATGCCACTTCCCTTCAAGAAAGGAAGACCAAACTTACCAGATAACAAGATATGTGGCATCCACCGTCTCAGATGTCTGGAGAAAAAGTTAAAGGGAAATGAGCAGTACTACAAAGACTATAAGGCCTTCATGGATGAGACAATAGCTCGTGGAGATGCCGAGCTTGTCCCTGAAGAGGATGTCAGCAAGACTCCAGCGTGGTACATTCCCCACCATGGGGTGTATCATCCCCAAAAGCCTGGTAAGATCCGTGTCGTTTTCGACTGCTCCGTAAGGTTTCAAGGGACATCCCTGAATGACCATCTCCTGACTGGCCCAGAGTTAACGAACACCTTGGTGGGAGTTTTGTGTCGGTTCAGAAAGGGTCGTGTGGCAATTATGTGTGACATAGAACGTATGTTCCACCAGTTCCATGTTAAGAAAGAGGACCAAGATTATCTCAGATTCTTGTGGTGGAAGGATGGAGATCTTAAAGACCAGCCCTCCATTTATCGAATGAAAGTCCACTTGTTCGGTGCAGCTTCATCACCTGGATGTGCTAACTATGGCCTGAAGCATCTTGCCGCTCAAGCACAAGAACGCTTTAGAGAAGAGACCATCAGGTTCATCCAGAAGAACTTCTACGTCGATGATGGATTGACAAGCTAGAATCTGAGACCAAGCAATCCAATTAGTGAAGGAAGCAAGAGAGCTCTGTCGCACAGGCAAACTTCGATTGCACAAGTTTATCTCCAACAGCAAAGAAGTCTTAGCCACAATTCCTGAGGAAGAGTGTGCTAAAGCTGTCAAGGATTTGACCATGATGTTGGGAGAACCACTGATGAAAAGAGCACTGGGGGTACAGTGGTGTGTGACTTCTGATGAGCTGCAGTTCAGAGTGGTTGTCAAAGAAAATCCACTTACACGCAGAGGGGTCCTCTCCACAGTTGCCTCTGTGTATGACCCACTTGGATTTGTGGCACCCTTCATCCTGGTAGGAAAGCAGATCCTGCAGCAGATGTGTCGTGATAAGCTCAGTTGGGATGATCCTTTGTCTGATGACCTTCGACCCCTGTGGGAGTCTTGGGTGCAAGATCTAAAAAACTTGGCTGAGGTGAGAGTCCAAAGATGCTATCTGCCATCAGGCTTCAAGGTCCAGCATTATGAGCTCCACCACTTCTCTGACGCTAGCGTGTCAGGCTATGGAGAGTGCTCGTATCTAAGAGCAGTCAGTACATCAGGTGAGGTCCACTGCTCCTTAGTCATGGGAAAGTCCAGAGTTGCTCCTACTAAAGTCATGACTATACCAAGACTCGAGCTGTCAGCAGCAGTGGTAGCAGTCCGGACCAGTGATATGCTTAACCCTCTGAGGTCGAGAAACGCGCCGACGCGTTTTGCTGGATTTGTTTCACATAGCAGCAACATAACCTTAAATTACTCCGTCATTTATGGTTATACAGAAAAAAGAAATATAAAAAAAGAATCTGTGATATTTCTACTTTTGTATGTGTCCACTTACAATCAAATCAAAACATTGTACTTTTGTAAAATAAAGAAAATAAACAGGGTGCGCGTTCTGCCCCTCCGTCGCGGTGAACTTATTTTTCTTGAGCACGTCTATAAACTGAAACAAAACGCAGCGAATACTTCACACATTTATGAGCCATATACCTTTATACACATTTAAGTGTGTACTTATAAATGATCGGATTCAAACTGAAAACAAATACTCTCTGTTTAAGTAATTTGTATAAAACCAACAGGATGTCCAGTATCTCAAACGCTTGCTAATTACTTTTAATTCGACCACGCCCACTCGCGCAAAAGAGATTCACATGCAAATCTCCACATGCAACGCGAACGCCCTCGTTACCTCAAACACAAAACACCAAAACACTTCAAAAGTCTCTGCTTTTCGTCTAGTTTGGAAGACGCGCTGTGAGCTTACATTGGATTTAACTCAGAAGAAGAAGAACGCGATTTGAAGACAAGAAAGATGTAAGGTAACAAATTCTTACTTATTAGTTTATGGTATTGTTACATAAACTTCACATTGCAGTTGAACTGTTGCTAGATATATGGTGAATAATATACTAATTAGATCCGTGTTTACTGTTAAATACTGTTTGTGGATATCTGCTCAAACATAGATATGTATAACCATAATGTTTAATATTTTGGAGCACGATGGCGTTTGAATGTATCATATTTTGGAGCGCGATCGCGTTTGAAAGGAAAAATGCACCAAACATTAGGCTTTATGTTATTACTATTATCTCATTTCATATCATCATAACGAATGGAAACATTTGAAGTAACATAAGATAATCAATATATTTTTCTCTAGCATAGTTGTTCTTGAAATCTTTTGGAAGATTTAATTTATTGTTATTATTATTTTATATAGAGCTTAGTTTAGTTTATTAGGATAGAATTCATTTTAATTTATTCATGCAATATGTTTGTCTCCAAGTTTAAGAAATCACTTGTGATTTGGTGGGAGTGTAACTGCCTGTCGCTAGTTTATTTCTGTATTAGCACTTTTACTATTTTGTTTCTTCTCAATTGAATGTTAAGAGCAAGACAGAGCTAATTATTGGTTCCGCCCAGAGGTTTCCGGCCGGGCGCTTTTGAGCGACGCACGGAGAAAATACTCTGGAAGAAAATACTGTCATTGCTCAGCTGAAGTCAATTCAGGTTGATTCATCTCATTGTAAAAATCATTAGTTATTAATTTAGTTAATTTATCTATACAGCTCTGGAGAAAACTCAGTTCAGTTCTCATACAATGTTGTAAAAGCAGGCAGATCAGTAATATTTTTTTATATTAAGTGTCCCCGACTAAGCAAGTGTTGTATTACAAATTTATTAAATGTTTAATTTAGGTTCCACTACAATAGTATATAAATTGAGAAAGTTTAGTAGACTGATTTTAGCATTTGAGGTAAAAGATTCCTGCAAGAGATTCCTGCCAGACCTGTTTTTTCTATTGTAAGTTAAATGAGTCAGACTCTCACCTTTTGTCTTTAATGGCTCTTGGAGCCCGAGCCCCAGCCCCAGTCGTTGAATAGTTAGACTGATTGGATTAGCCTCTATGCGTTTGAATAGTTATGCTGATTGGATTAGGATTGGTAACAGTCTGGAGTCTAGGGTGGGTTCCTAAACCTGTATACTTCATTTACATGCTTTGTTCAACCTCAATGTAAATCCCTCCCCCTAAATGTATATAAATTGTAAGGCAACGTTCCTTAGACTAGACTAGTTGGATGACTACAGCAACGCACAGCGAAGTCCTCAATAAAGAATAACTTCTGCTTGAAAGATATTCCAGCGTCTCCTGGTCTCTGCTTTGACGAAGGAAAAGTTTCCAACACAAGCCAGAGGCGACAGTGGCAAGGAACTAAAACTCCATCAGGAGACAGAATTGAGAAAAAAACCTTGGGAGAAACCAGGCTGAGTCATACATACAGTACAAGTAAAGTCAAGTCATCTTCATTTATATAGCGCTTTTAACAATGTAGATTGTTCCAAAGCAGCTTTACATTGATAATAGGAAATTAAAGTAACAGAGATTGTTTTGGCTTTGTAGCAGCTCTAGAATTAAGTTATTGTCCAGCTAAAGTTAGTTTTGATTGATTCACTTCCATCGCAACGATCATTAGTTATTAACTTAGGGAGCGCCATTTTAACAGAAAACTCTTAAGTTCTTTCTGCGCAAACTTCAAAAACGCGAACCCGCGAGAACGCTGATGGCATGCACATGCATATTACGAGTTCAGTCTATAGGTATGCACGTTTGAATATATGTGCGCAGGCGTGTAGTCCTTGCCTACAAACCAACCCTCAACAAACTACTTGTCTGGCCTTAAAATGTATAATACAGAATTTTTATCACTTCCGCGTAGCCACGCGAACCGGAATTATCCAAACAACGCTTTATCTGTAGAGAGGTAAAGGGAGGGGAGGGAGGCCTTCACAGGGGAGAGCCTAGTTGACACTTCAGGACTGTGTTGTCGTCGCGTCCAGGCGCAGGTCCTTCATCAGATCTGGATACACCTTGGATCCGGCGGACTGCGGTAAACCTCGGGATAAACAGAGAGACTAATATTAGCGTAGACGCCATTCTTCGTATGATGTAACGAGTACATAAGGATTTATGGGAAGTGTTCCCGGTTCCGGCTGACCTATTCTATGTAGCCTAACATTGAATAATGGAAGTCTATAATGTGTTATGTGTATGCTAGGTCAAAGAGATGTGTTTTTAGTCTAGCTGCACCTGACTTACTATAATGACATCACCACCACTGAAGGGTCAAATAAAGGTCAGTGAGTTTAACTTATTTCACTAAATTAAATGAACTATTGGACCTCTGAATAGTTAAAGCAGTTTTTGTTTATTTCCTCCTTGCTGTTAACTCATTTAGAAGAGCAGCAAATCACACCTGAGAATTATGATGCTATAATCACTGTTGGACTGAGATCTCGTGATACAGGTTTATTTCTTATCATTTCTAGAGGTTTTATTTAATTATATTTTATTTAATAAGGGTTTAGTTAATTATACATAGGCACTGTTTCAAAATCCAAAATTTTGCACATTTAATGGATGCATTTAATTTTTCATTATTTTGTCTATTTGTCTCTTTTGACTTGCCAGAAAACTATGATGATGTCATCATTGTTAGACAATTCTCCAAGGATAAAGCAGGTGTGGGATTCAAATTACTCTCTTAAATTTCATGTTTTTTTGATTGTTTGTCTTCAAATTATAGTTGCATTTAAACTTATGTAATTAATAATGGACACATTTATAATAGAGGGTGTTCAGGAGGAGTATGATGATGTGAAGAATATCAGGGAATATATGAGTGACATGTTTGGTATGTTACTGACACCTTTTTACCTTACACTGAATGTGTTTAATTTTTATAATTGCTTTATAATATCAATTTCTGTGATTATGATAGCTCATTTAACTTGATTGTCAATATTGATGTGTTGCATATATTGATACATTAATTTGCTCTTGTTTTCTAATAACAGATTATGATGATGTGGGGGAGGAGCCAGGAAAACAGGGAGGGACTTAATAACTGAAACCACAATCACTGCATCAAATATTTTCAAAGCTTTTAAGTGGTCTGCAGTTTAAGGTCTTAGATACTAAAACGTTTTAACTGCTATCCACCATATGTAACCACATGTAATATTTTGCATTGAAATCTACTTAATTACATTTAATCAGTGTTTAACAGGAAAAAAATGCTTAGTTTAAACTTCTCTTTCCAAAAGTTTTTATACAAAACACGTTTTTGTGATCTAATTGCACTGAAACATGATGTAGACATGGCAATTTGAGAGAACAAAAAAAAAGAACAAAAAAATCCCAACATTCAATCCGTTTGTATATAATTATGATTTCAGATGCTTCACCATTTAAAGGTGCTCTAAGCGATCCCGGGAGTCGAAACTTCTTGTTGACATTCGAATTGTTGTCAAACAAAACGGAGGCTAGCTAGACCCTCCCTCCTCCTCATCCCGTCTCCTCCGATTTCTTTCTAAAAAGGAACATAGTTGTGAGGATACCGCCTTTTCTAGTATCTTTGACAGAAAAGGTAGATTCGAGATCGCCCTGTAATTGACTAATTCTGTACGATCAAGTTGCGTTTTTTAACAAGCGGTTTAATCATAGCCAGCTTTAAAGTTTTTGGTACGTATCCTAATGACAAAGATGAATGAATGATATTTAGAAGAGGATCTATGACCTCTGGAAGCATCTCTTTCAGTAGATTAGTTGGTATAGGGTCTAACAAACATGTTGTCGATTTAGATGATTTAACGAGTTTAGCGAATTCTTACTCTTCTATAGCAATGAATGAATAAATTTTTTCCTTAGGGAGACTACAATGCACTGCCTGATGAGATACTGTAGTAGACGGTTGCATAGTTATAATTTTCTCCTTGATGTTATCAATCTTATAAGTGAAGAAGTTCAAAAATACATAGCGAGAGCATTTAGCCCAGCGCACAGCATTGGTTTGGATGTTCTACAAGTTCTGTCACAAAATATATGTCATAAAAGCCTTTTCTTGTTTTTTGTTTTGTATCTAGGTTCATTGTTAAAAGCGAACCAGGACTAATGTATAATTTTCTTTTTTTGGTCCGAACCAAGAGACCAAACTACAAGTGTAACCCAACCTTAGAAACAACATGATTTTAGAAGCATTGAATGTTGTGTAAAGAGACATTCTTGTAGACCAACCCAAAGAACAGCCTGGGGCTGGATTCATGAAAATCTTCTTAACAGGGAAGAAGTTTGAGAATGCAAAATATTCATATCCATAAGGCTATCTGTAGATAGGTAAAGGGAGGGGAGGGAGGCCTTCACAGGGGAGAGACTATAGGTGACATAGGCTGACCTTATCTATGCAGCCTAACATTGAATTATAAAAGTCTATAATATGTTTTGTGTATGCTAGGTCAAAGAGATGTGTTTTTAGTCTAGAGTTACAATATGGTCATACTTCCTGGTTCTGGTAAGAACTCGAGCTGCTGCGTTTTGGACCAGCTGTAATTTGTTTATTAAGCGTGCAGGGCAACCACCCATAATAGCATTACAATAATCTAGCATTGATGTCATGAACGCATGTACTAATTGTTCCGCATTTGTCAATGAGAGCATATGACGTAATTTAGATATATTTTTAAGATGGAAAAATGCGGTTTTACAGATACTAGACACGTGACTTTCAAATGAAAGATTGGTATCAAAGAGCACACCCAGGTTCCTAACCGACGACGAAGACTTAACAGAGCAGCCATCAAGTGTTAGACAGTATTGTAGATTATTACGTGAGGACATTTTTTGTCTAATAAATAGAATCAGTTTTTTCAGAATTAAGTAGTAGGAAATTACTAGTCATCCAATTTTTTATATCACCTATGCATTCCGTTAATTTTGTGAATTAGTAAGTTTCATCAGGGCGTGAAGAAATATAGAGCTGAGTATCATCAGCATAACAGTGAAAACTAATTCCATGCTTCCTAATGATATCTCCCAAGGGTAGCATGTACAGAGTGAAAAGCAACGGTCCTAGTACTGAGCCTTGTGGTACGCCATACTGAACTTGTGATCGATGAGACATCTCATCATTTACTGCTACAAACTGATAACGGTCAGATAAGTATGATTTAAACCATGCTAATGCAATTCCACTAATGCCAACATAATTTTCGAGTCTATTTAAAAGAATGTTGTGGTCTGCGGGTGAGCCCAGTTTGTTTTTGTTGCCGTTTGTGGAGCCTATGGTGTCTAGAGTGACCGCGTTTTTTTTACAGTGTGTTCAGGGAACAGGCAGCTAGCAGATAGTGAGGAGATGTTTGCTGTATGTGACAAAAAATGTTTTGGCCTAAAAAACGCGTGGCATCGCTTAGAGCACCTTTAACTTCCACTGCTCCAGTCTCTAACATTTCACAACTTATAAAAATATCATATTCTTATTGAATGTAGACCCACTGGTGGTGAACATGTACAGTATATTTTGCCAAAGAACGTTGGAATGTACTTTGGGAAATAACTTTACAAACAGCAGCTGTGATCAAGGATCTTTCCCTCAAAAGAATGTAATGACTCTTTGAACTGAGCACAAGAGCATGTTGTTCACTTTATGTCCTGCAGAGGGTTTTTTACAGTCAGACATACACATCATGATACATTTGTTTTATATTCTATCCAATTTTATTGTTTTGAATTAATTTTAACGTTTTCTGTTTATCAGAATGACTATGTGCATGGATATTAAGTCATTATAATTATTATCATTGTGAAATTGGGGAATGTTGCTACACATTATGTTTTGAATGTTTTTTTTGTAAACAAAATGCAAAATTCAATAAAAAATATGAAATCTTGTACATTGTTATTCTGGAATAGAACTTTGATATGTCTCTCTGTCTTCTCAGTGTTTGTTGTCAGCAGTTAGTTATCAGTGCTTGTATCTCTTCTCTGCAGGTGTCAGACTCTGGCGCTGTATGTACACTGAAGTGTTCTCTTACGAGAGGTTCTCTCGTACTTGCGTAATATCTTACGCTAGGAGAAAACCTCGTCATGTCCCGCCGAAAGCGGGTGGGGCTGGGGCTATAAATACGGCCCCGAGAGGCTGGTTTGGTCAGTTTTTTAATCTCTTCAGCGAAGCTCACGCATCGCTGGATCCCGAGAGGAACAAGCCGCACCGTCTGATAGACGCACTCAGCGGGATTAGTGCTGCATCTGAAGCTGCTGGTCGACAACTCGCCGCCTTCCTGCTCACGCTTTCCGGCGTACATATCCTTTTCTCTGCTACTGTGTTTTGTGTATGTGTGTGTTCGCCGCCGCGACACACACTCTCATTGCACTAAAAGAGCCGGGCGTCTTTTTCAAGACGCCCCTTTCCTGAGGACGCGCAGCTCTCGCGCTCGCTGACGGCGACTGCCCTCACTGCGAGCTAGTTACTGCCTATGGTGACTCTGCGGACTCACCTGGCACCCTTCTCCGAGACTGCGCCTCCGCCCCGCCCCCCACCCGCAAAGCTCGCCGGTGCGCCCGCTTGCCTTGCCTGCTTGGAGGATGATACCGGCTCTCCCTCTGTTCGAGCCGCGCAAACCGCGCCGTTCACAGGGGATGTCAGGAGCGGACGGTCACGGGGCTAGCTTTCTCTCTCCCTCAGTTCGAGCCGCGCAAAATGCGCCGTTCACAGGGGAGGCTGGAAGCGGACGGTCGGGGTTAGTTTTTCTTTACGTACAAGAAAGCTACCCTGCCTCTGCGCCCCATTCACGCGTCAATCACCAGCGAAAGGAGAAAATAGCGTTTTAGTCCCGCCGAGGCTGGAATGACCTGAATTTTCTCACACATTTCTCAGTTCCCTGATCAGGCGACTGGAAATATAAATATTGCAGCGCCGGCAAGCAAACGCCGAAGAAAACATGTTGACGCTATTATATGCTCGTGCATCTGAAAGCCTTTGTGTTCCCCCCTGTGGCTCAGTGGCGGAATCTTTGGTTTTTCACACGAGAGACCGGGGTTCGAATCGCAGTCTATCGGCAGATTAAATATGCCTCCAATGCTTCGCTCTGTCAGTTCCCTGAAAGGCGACTGCAGATGTGCATTTTGCAGCCAACGAGCGCGTTGTACAACCCGCTCGCCTGCACCCAAACACCGTTTCTATGGTGTTCCGTGCGTCACTGGCGTAAGGAAAAAAGGGAGTTTTCTGGTCCCGCTGCGGACGGACCAACCTCCTTTTTCCTATACATTCCCCATTCCCCTCTGGACCTCAGGCGACTGGAAATGTCAATATTGCAGTGAACAAGCCTGTTGTAATGCACGCAGGCCTGCAATAAACGCCAGCATGTCGACGCTCTCTGTTTCTATGGCAACTTCTCGCTCGTTCAGTTCCAGTAAATGTGACTGTTCCAGTGTATCATGCAGTAAACAAGTCGGTTCTGTCACCCGCTTGCCTGCACACAAACGCCGTTTTTACGGCTACCCAGATAAATCCCATAAGCGTGAATTTTTCTGGTGTCCCGGCCACGGCCGATGGTGCTTTATGTGTAGAAAGAATGCCCACTGCCCAGTGCCCATCTCTACACACAAGCACAGCCCGTCACACAGGGCTCGCGCACATGAATCGACTCAGATCGATTGCGCTTCAAACATGGTGAATGTGCCCACTACCCAGTGCCCACTAACACCACGTTATGCATGTCTCACGGTTTCTGTAAAAACGAAACCAACGTGCACTCGCTTCAATCAAGCGAACGATGCTTTCGGTGTGATAAATGTGCCCGCTGTCCCGCGCCCACATCCACACATAGACATGACAGTTCCCACGCGAACCGCCCAGCCCTCCCCCTCGCGGTTAACCACCGCAGAGGAGTCGAGCGCGAGCAATCTGCCCGCTGTCATCAGCGCGCCCCATGCCTCAAATGTCACGAGCGACACGCTTGTGTTACAGCACACCGAAGCTTCTCCATCGCTGAGCGAGCGGAGCGCGCTTCGTATTCAACCCCTAGCTATCCATGCAGACGCATGGGCAAAGCTACCCGGGGTTTAGAAGTGGGTGCTGAACATTATAGAAAGAGGCTATTCGCTGCAGTTTCGCCGACGCCCTCGCCGATATGTGGCGCGCGTCGAGACCACGGTAAAAACAGAAGTAGCACATCTACTTCGAGCCGAAGTGACGAAACTATTGAGCAAAGGGGCCATAGAGCCTCTCTCTCAAGATCAGAGCGAAGGAGGGCTATACAGCAGATACTTCCTGGTACCGAAAAAAGACGGGCGTCTCAGACCCATACTAGTTCTAAGGCAACTGAACAAAGTGCTTGTGAAGCGACAGTTCAGGATGCTCACGACCAGACAAATCCTTGTGCAGATTCACCAAGGAGATTGGTTTGTGTCAATAGATATGAAAGACGCGTATTTTCAAATACAGATAGCGTCACGACACAGGTGATATTTGAGAGTCGCCTTCGAGGGCCAGGCATATCAGTACACAGTCCTCCCGTTCGGTTTGTCCCTGGCACCCCGTACATTTACGAAGTGCATGGATGCGGCACTCGCACCCCTCAGAATGAGAGGCATGCGACTGCTGAACTATTTGGACGGTTGGCTGATTCTAGCGCAATCTCGCGCAGTGCTCATAGAACACACGACCATTTTACTCGATCACCTCGAGGATTTGGGCCTCAGTGTCAATTGGGCGAAGAGCTCTCTGTCACCCAGTCAGAAGATATCTTTCCTGGGCACAGAATTGGACTCGCTGTCCATGATAGCGCGACTATCACCACAGCGCGCGGTAGACATTCAACGCACAGCGAACTCATTCCGCTGCGGCGCGTCTGTCCCGCTCAAGAAATTTCAGAAGATGCTAGGTCTCATGGCCTCAGCATCATCAGTGCTCCAGCTGGGACTGCTCCGCATGCGCCCGCTGCAGTTTTGGCTGAAAGCGCGAGTCCCACGCAGAGCGTGGGCATCCGGTTCGCTTCGCCTCAGGGGCAATCAGAAGTGCGTCACAGCTCTGAAACCCTGGAAAGCGAACGACTGGTACCAATCAGGTGTAAGCCTGGGGACTTCCTCGAGGGTGAAAGTGGTGTCCACGGACGCGTCCACCTCGGGATGGGGAGCACTGCTCGAGGGCAGACCGTTCTTCGGCCAATGGTCAGAACGGGAGAAGCTCCTGCACATAAAATGCTGGCAGTAGACAACGCGCTGACACGTTTTTGTCCCCAAATAAAAGGACACCACGTCTTGGTCCGTTCGGACAACATGTCTGTGGTGTCCTACATAAATCGCCAGGGCGGCATCAGATCCGAGAAACTCTACAGGCTGGCAGAACGCCTCCTGGTATGGGCTCAGTGCAACCTGCGCTCGCTCAGAGCAGCGCACGTGCCAGAGATCTTGAATATAGGACCGGACAGACTGTCCAGGAACAATGTTCCGGCAGGCGAATGGTCTCTACACCCACAGACAGTCCAAATGCTGTGGAAGAAATTCGGCAGAGCGGAAGTAGACCTGTTCGCGTCTCAAGAAAACGCTCACTGTCAAGAATTTTTCTCCAAGAGCAGGAGCCCGCTGGCCCATGTGTGGCCCCGCCGCCCGCTCTATGCTTTTCCCCCCGTCTCTCTCCTGCCTCAGGTGATAGAACGGATCAGGGAAGAAGGACGCTCAGCACTGCTGGTAGAACCGTTCTGGAAAAACCAACCTTGGTTCCAAGTCGTGATGCAGTTAGCGAGTACTGCCCCGTGGCCAGTACCAATGAGGAGAGATCTCCTCTCACAGGCCCGCGGCTCGATCTGGCATCCTCAACCGGAACTATGGTCCCTTCATGTCTGGGCAATCAACGGGTACGGCTTCCTCTCAGGATCCAGCGATGCGTAGGCTCGCTGAAGAGATGAAAAACTGACCAAACCAGCCTCTCGGGCCGTATTTATAGCCCCAGCCCCACCCGCTTTCGGCGGGACATGACGTAGAGGGCACAAAGCACCCTCATTGGTTATGACGTCATGAGGGGCCTCTATCGATAGGCTGGTGCAGTTGCCGCAGAGCAGCCAATGGGCGCGCGAGCTGTCTCGCCCATGTCTCGCCTGCTGCAACGCGTTTTACATTATTACAAAATTAAGGATCATTTTTGGCTTCAATATCTCGAGGAAAAGAGGTTTTCCCCTAGCGTAAGATATTACGCAAGTACGAGAGAACCTCTCGTAAGAGAACCCAGAGTTTCCCTCATTTCAGGGTTAACATGCTCGGAGTTTTCGCTTAACCTCCTTTCTGAAACAGGCCCCAGGTTGAAGTGCCCTCTGATGGTAATCCCGGACACTCTCATTGTTGATTGTTACACCTTCGCTACCTTGCTATGCGTAAAAAAAAAAAAAAGAAAAAATTTGATTTTTTAAAAAAATTAAAAGCTTTGCAATAATTTGTATTTTTAAAATAATATAAATGCTTGCAAATAAATTGTACCCCCCAAACAGACTTATATAATGTAAAGACGGCTTTATCCAGCATCTACAGCATCTACTCTCTCAGAAACACCATTCTGTTCAGTTTAGTTTAGTTTTCATGGACTTTCAGTTTGTTTTCATTTGTCATGTGTCTTTGTTCTGTTTAACATCACTAGCTTAACACTCATAACACTAAAGATTAACACTCATCAGTGTCCTTGGTTACTGTCATTATTAGTTCATCCATGTCAGCTGTTAGTTTAATCATATTTCAATATATAGGTCAACTTATCCTCACTCTTTGGTCACCTTATCCGCACTCTTTGTCTGGTATGGTTAACACTATGATTTGTGTTTGAATTATTTGGAGCTGTGCAGAAGGTTGGGGGGAGAAGGGAATGGCTGGCCACCTTTGAGGGGCAGATGCTCAATATACAGATGGCTGTAATCGAATCGAGTGATTTTCAATTTGTGCTCTGATTAGCATCAGGACAATGGTGTCTCGTGTCTATGGGTCTGGGGTCAGAGGAAAGGAGGTCTGAACTTGAAGAAGAAGATCTTTCTGAAAAAGGCAGCCGGACTGGACTCCAGGATGATTGATTAGACTTCTGTGTTATGGACATGTCTGCACATATTACAAAGTCTAGAGAAGCGTTTGACTGTGAGAGGCCGCTTAGGCTGTGCTCCCATGCACACAAGCCAGTACTCACTGACTCTCTTCCAAAATCTTCTGAGCTTGCGGTCAAACGTCTAAAATGAGCTTGCAGCATCCTGACCTACACTCTTAAAAGAGATTAAACCTTTGGGGTTCAAAAAAGAACTTTAAAGTGCAAATATGAACTTCTAACTATAAAAAAGGTTCAAAGTTGAACCTATAGGTTCTATAATGATCCACTGATTATTTGGCACATGTTGTCAGTTAATTTTAGAACCTTTGTTGTGGCAGAAGGGTTCATATAAGAACCTGGCCTGTTGTCAAGTTTCTTTTTGAACCTTATAAGATGGACTGTAAAAAAAATATTATTTTGTTATTAGGCCCTTGCTTTGTTATTAGCCCCTGAACATACAAGAATGGAACTTTTAAATTTGTACACATTCAAAGCACTTGATCATTAAAGATGCTCCATTATTGTTGTTCACCTGTTAGTTTAAAAATACTTTGCACAATTATAAGCAAAACTACAGCCCTCAAACACCCCTGCTTTCAGGTTGATAAATGCAAAAAAATGTTTTATAGATAAGTCAATAAATTATAATTCAGTAAACATTAATCAACAAAGAATTTCAGTAAATTGCAAAGTGAACTACAAACCTTTGCTCTTATATATACATACATATTACATATTACATATTACATATACATATTTTTTTACATAGTTTTCTTTTTTCTTTTCTTTTTTTTTGATACAGATATAGGCCTAGTCTATTGAAATGTTAGGCTATTAATTAATTACTCTTGGATTCTTCTAGCAAAAATGACATCCAAGAAGTAATAATAATATCAATAATAATAATAATTATTATTATTATTATCATTTTTTATTATGCATAACAATAATACTGTTCTGATTAGCCTACTATTTTTTTTTTCATATTAATAATAGGCTAATAACATGTATAGCCTACCTATTATTATTATTATTATTATTGTATTATTAAAAGTTTTGAAAATTGTAACAATGTATTTGTTTCCACCAAAATATCAGAACACATAAACCTCAATAACATATTCATTATTTTTAGCCACTTTAATTGTACCAATACTAAATAATAACAATTCATTAGTAATTTAATTAGATTTTTACGTAAATCACAAAATCTTCAATGGTCTGTGCAAAAAAAACTAAAAACATTTAAACCGTTACTTTGATGCGCGACTCGCGAGACGTCAGCTGATGGACGACTAGAGGATCCACAGGGAATATTTAAAAATGTCAAAAATAAAATGTCAAAATAACTATAAACCTTGATATCTGCGATAATATAATGAGTGTAGTGTGCATAATAAGGTTTGAGCTCATTTTGTGACTCTTCTATCGACAGTAAGATCGCAAAATTGATTGGATTCAGAGCATTGAAAAAAGGTAAGAAAAAAACAAGAACAATTTGTGCCTCTTGTTTGTTCACTGCCTCTTGCACAACCTCGGGCACCATGACTTGCCATCTCTTTTCTCCTCGCTGGCACCACCTACGCTCGCTAGAGGACCTCCTCTGTCAGCCGCAGACACTTGAACTTGGCCCACAGTCCCTAGGTGAAGAGGGCTGCTACCTCCTCCCATGGTGGCCATTGCTGTGCCTCTACTCACTGCATCACAGGCCGTAGGTTCGAGTCACAACTTTGATTCTCTGCCCATTAAGTGATATCCACTTCTTGTAGCTCTCGACAGACCGGCTCAGGCTCATCGCTTCCATCTACTTTCCGGCTAAGCTCCAACTCTTCGGCTTCTCTGGGCTCACAATACCTGCATTCTTGCACTTCTCGCGTTACAGTGAATTCATAACTCTGCAATTCCTTGAGCCAATAAGCCACCTGGCCCTCTGGTACCTTGAAAGTCATCAGCCACTGCAATGAGGCATGTTCGGAACATGGTGAAGTGCCAATCGCACAAGTAGTACTTGAAGTGCCTGATGGTCCAGAGATTGCCGTTAACAGCTCTCGCAGTGTGACACAAACCTCTTTTCAGCTTTGTTTAGCACCATGCTGAAATATGCTACTACTTTCTCTCCGTCTGGCCACAGGGACAAAACAGCACCTATTCCATCCCTACTTGTATCTGTGTCAAAAACGAAGGGCAGTTGGGGATCGGGAGGTGCCAGAATGGGTGAACACACCAGGGGACACCTCTCACCTTGTCCTCCGCCATGACAATCCCTTCACTGCCAGTGCGATGCCCCAAGAAGGTCACCTCTCTGCTCAACCGCTGGCATTTATTGGGGTGTAGCTTCAGACAAGCTGCTCTAATTGTCTCTAGCACTCCCCTCTGGGCTGTGATAGCTGAATGGAATAAGCTCCGATGTTGCAGTGCTCCAAAAACACCAGGCGTTGCAAAGACCAAAACAGAGGACATTATATTGCCACAGACCTCTACCTATGCAGAAAGCCGTCTTGAGTCGAGCTTCTGGCGTCGGCGGCACTTGCCAGTACCCATGCATATCCAAGTCCAATGAATGATGAAAACCAACAAGAGCCAGCCACAAGATCCAACCATTTGTCCAACTATTGTCTTTGGGACCATGACCACTGGGGATGCCCAGCGGTTCTCAGAAGGCTCTATTATACCAGTGCACTGCATCTTCACCAACACCTGCTCTCTTGCCAACCGAAGGGCATACGTCTTGGCCACTATCGTATGGGTGCCACATTCCTGTGTCGATGTTGTTGCACCAGGGAAGTCTGACACAGGGGCCCTTCATCACAGGCAAAACAGTCCTGGAATTCCACCAATAGCTGCGACAAAGTCCGATCATTCGTACAATGGGATTAGCAGCATACGAATGTTTCATAAATCACACATGAACCCCTTCGTAAGATTTTTTTCTGCACTCAGATCTGCGCTCGTTTCTACGTTAGATTGATAAATGTCACTCAATATTACTATGGTAATGCCGTAAACATCGTGTTTGCCCTATGTCATATGTTTTGTTAGCAAGCTAACACTCAGTTTGTACTTACTATTTTATTTTTATTTTACTTTATATTGGTTGTTTTATTACTACTAATATGTTCACTGTGTGGATACGGGAAGCATTTCCACATTGAGACTACTACATTGCATTCTATAGTGGGTTGTTTGGGATTATTCACGCAAGGACTAATGTATTTGTTTGGGAGTACATGGTGGATGGTTGTCGTTTTGGGACTATCGTTTGATGCGCACTGAATCGTATATCATCATCATATCACCATCTTCTCCTCTTGTTAAAAAATGCAACTTGATCAGAGCCGATCCTGACCTCCCTGGGGCCCTAAGCAAAATTCTGTTTAGGGGCCCTCATACCTGACCCGTGAGCCATGAACTATTTGCCATTGCCACACAGTCACACCTGACACCCCAGTGTTCCCACTACAATCCCTCCTTTAACTAGTTCTAATGAAAATGTAATTCCTGATATCAGAAGACATTGTTACTAGTAAAAAGTTAATTCTTAATATCAAGAATTCACATTTTAAATAGTACAAATTGAATTATTGATATAAAAAATGCATATCCTGTGAATGAATAAAAGCTAAAATGGCGCCATAGCATGTCACTGTGTTTTTAAATGATAAAAGTAATTCTTGATACTCTTGATTCTTGATGGTTATTATTTACCGAGGCATGTGCATCCATATTGACCAGAATCTCCAGCCAATCAACATTTTAAATTCAATGGAGCCTATCAATAGTCAATGTCAATACATTGCTTTCCATATTGCATTAGTGCAGAGTTGTAACTAAACCTTAATCATCGTCTTGTTTTAAAACTATAATGAGGAGTGCCATCACGCCCATATTGTACTGGTCCCAACTCACAACAGATGTTTCTGCTGGAAAGTGCGAGATACAGATATAGGCCTAATCTATTGAAACGTTGAAACGTATTGAAACGCTAATTAACTATTAATTAATTACTCTTGGATTCTTCTAACAAAAATGACATCCAAGAAGTAATAATAATATCAATAATAATAATAATTATTATCATTTTTTTATTATGCATAACAATAATACTGCTCTTATTAGCCTACTATTTTTTTTCCATATTAATAGTAGGCTAATAACATGCATAGCCTACCTATTATTATTATTAAAAGTTTTGAAAATGTTAACAATGTATTTGTTTCCACACAAAAATCAGAACACATAAACCTCAATAACATATTAATTTTTGTTTAGCCACTTTAATTGTGCTAATACTAAATAATAACAATTCATTAATAATTTAATAAAAATTTTACGTTAATCACAAAATCTTCAATGGTCTGTGCAAAAAAAAAACCCGTTTAAACCGTTATTTTGTTGCGCGACTCGCGTGACGTCAGCTGATGGACTACTAGAAGATCGACGGTAAATATTTTAGGTAAGTCACAAATAAAATGTCAAAATAACTATAAACATTGATATCTGCGATAATATAATGAGTGTAGTGTGTCATAATAAGGTTTGAGCTCATTTTGTGACTCTTCTATCGACAGTAAGATCGCAAAATTGATTGGATTCAGACATTGAAAAAAGGTAAGAAAAAAACAAGAACAATTTGTGGTTTATATTTGTTTTGTTTGTTTTTACCTCTACCTCCTCATTTTTATTTTAGTAACAATATAACGTTAGTAGCCTAATACATGTATTTTTAGTTGGCTTATTATGGATATAAGGCCTAAGCTATAATATTTTTAATTATTTACATCAGTGGTTCTTAACTAAAATTCATTACTAATTCTAGCTAATTAACATTATTCAGTTTCATTTTAATTTCTAGTTAAAATCAAGAAATATATCAAACTAAATTGAAGATTTTAATCAAACTAGTGTTATTTTTGCGCAATTGCTCAGGGAAAATTAACTTACCCCATAGCGCCATCAACGTACAACCAGTATAACCGTTTTGAACGCAGAAAACTTAACGGTATAACGTTATACATAATACATGTACTGTATAATATCATTTGTTGTATTACAAAATGTTTAGGGATAGTTCACCCAAAAATGAACATTCTGTCATCAGTTACTCAAATTGTCAAACCTGTATCATTTTCTTTGTTCTGATGAACACTAAGTAAGACATTTTGACGAATATTTGTAAACCAAGCAGATCTGGGGAACCATTTACTTCCATAGTAGGAAAAAATATATACTATGGAAGTCAATAGTTCCAGTTAACTGTCTGGTTACTGACATTCTTCAAAATATCTTCCTTTGTGTTCAGCAGAAG
>FLSR01000436.1:63104-77109 GCA_900092035.1 Leuciscus waleckii
GGGGCTAAAAAAAACTTTTTTGTTTATTTTTTCATCCAAAAAATGAGCAAACGCCATGCTTCGTTTGCTCGTTTTGAAGCCATGATGTCTCTCGAGGGAAAAACAATATCGCGCTGGATCTAGATAACACAGTGTAAATTATCTTTAATAAAATCACTACTTACCGCTTGCGGGAATATAACGTTAGTTGAAATTGCCCCTTCGTCCGTTTGAGACGCCGAGGGAAGCCTGGCTGCTTGATATTGTTCCAGGTTAGAAAAACAGTCCGTGTTGAAATGGGCAGAGCAAACTCTATCTATCTATCTATTAAACTGTAGCGGTATCCGATTATAGATAGATTATATATAGATCTGCCATTTTCCCTATGATCCTCCTCCTGCTTGTTTCTTCACCTGCAGAACTTCTGATGATTCGGCTGCGCAGTTTCGCCTGGGCTTTAACATGGGCTGACATATGCAAATTTTTGGAGGCGTACATATTAATGATCCCGACTGTTGCGTCACATTTGGTGTTATGTGGAGATTCGCCTGTTTTTCGGGGGTGTTTTTCAAAAACGAGATTTAAATAAGAAAGAGAAAACTATGGTGTTTGAGACTCACTGTATGTCATGTCCATGTACTGAACTCTTGTTATTTAACTATGCCAAGATAAATTCAATTTCACATTCTAGGGCACCTTTAACTATGCCAAGATAAATTCAATTTCACATTCTAGGGCACCTTTAACTCTTCTTGTTTTCATCAGGCCATGTGTCTTCAGCTTCTCACCGCCATTGGTGCGTTAGCTGGAACTGCCTGCTCCTTATTGGCTGAAGGAGTGGGTGCTGCGGCCACAGCCTGGATCCTCCCCTTCACCGCCGGAGGCTTTGTTTATATCGCAACTGTCACGGTTCTCCCAGAGCTGCTGGTTGGACGGTCTAGTTTATGGCAATCAATGCTGGAGATCCTGCTCTGATTTTGGGGTGGGAATGATGGTGTTGATCGCAGAGTACGAGTGAGAGAGGAAGTGATGTTTGAAAGAAGAAATTGGGGTGTAGAAACCAATGCATCATCACCAGAACCTTTAGAGACTAAAGACCTTGAAATGAGTGTTTTGAGATGAATATTGACATAGTCCACAAAAAAGAAAAAAAAAAGAAAAGAAAAATGAAGTGGGAGAGAGTGAAAGAAAATGGAGAACTGCACTAATTTACCCAGAGACCAACATGAATGGATCACTTAAGTCATCTTAGGCACATGAACCAACCTTCCCAGGGACCAACAGCTAGAAAATCATGTTCGGTTCATTATACTGATAAGGTGGGACGAAATGTGGGGACTCTTCGACATTGACCATTATGATCCCAAGATGTATTGTCTCCAGTCACTGAAGCAAATGCTCATCAGTAGATTGCTTTTAAAGAAATATCGGTTGTGTTATCATTGTCATTTGACTGCTGTTCACACAATAAAGGTTTATGTGATTATTTTAAAAGCAATTTGCTCTTTGCCATGGAGTTTCTTTGATTTTCCTCTGCTGAAATAGTCAGTTGTTTCAGGTATAGCTGTTACTCAGTAATAGTAACTGTGTACTCAATGAAAGTAACTGTGGCTCTCCACAATTTAATACACACACACACATACTGCAGAGTAATCTATAGTTTCACATTATCATTGGTGATGGTTCTTCAGAAGAGACAAACAGTGTACAGTACTTACTGAATTTTAGTTGGTGTTTTTTTTCTTTTAAAGTCTGTAACCTTATTCATGCAGTTGTTTTAACCATGTCTTGAATTTGTTTAGTGTAAACCCTTTGCATTCTCTGTGTAAAACAAGCAGAAATGGAGGAAATGTTTTGTTCAATTTCAGTTAAATAAAACAATTGTGGTTCATCTCTAGCAGTCTCTATTCTGCCTTAGTACAGCAAACAGAATGGCTGTCATGAATAATTGAGAAAGCAATTTCTCATAGGACAAGGCTTCCTGATGAGTATTATGAACTGCTGTCATAAGGCCAGAAAATTCCCTAAATTGTAAAAATGATTTGCTAACATTTCCATCATCTTCACACAATGGGCACAACAGAGTATCAATGTGGGCTAAACTGTTAATCATTTTCCATTGCTTTGGCATTAAATGTGTTCAGTGACTACTGTCAAATTGCATTAATTATTTTCTCACTCAAATACAACCACTGCTAAAACTCTATGTAACTACAGGCCAATATGCACATTTACATACTTATTTCAAAACTTTTAAACTGGTTCAAACCTTCTAACAGGAAAAGCAGTCAAAAAACAGAAGTGTACAGCAGCGTGAACGTTTTTATTTTATTTTACTTTAGTTTAGTGTGGTTGTCGATGCTTGGAAACATTATCTTGTTTATTGTGGTAACAAATACTGAAATCAATGTTGCTTTCTCCACTTCCTCTTTTCTACAGCTTGTTCTCATCTGTTTGTTTTTGTGACCTGTTTTCACTATGTGCTTCCAAATCCCTTCTAATACTAACACTCACGAAGCATGTCACACAATGGAAGCAGCGCAATTCTAACTTGTGTACTTTCCCTATGTCCTTTAGTTCATTGCTCTCTTTTCCTATTCTCTGGAATTGCCAGTCTGTTGTAAACAAAGCAGACTTTATTACATCTATTACTCAGGACTCAACCTCATAGCAATGACAGACCTGGATCAGACCAGAGGACACTGCCACACCTGCAGCCCTCTCCACTAATTTAACCTTTTCACTCACCCCTCTCCTGACTGGGTCTGCCTCTAACATCTTGTTTAGACAACCCCATCACGCTTGTCAGCATCATTCTAAACTCAGGGCTGCAGAGGAAGTTGCTCAAATCAAAAGATTGCACTGACCTTGGTTTTTATCAATCACTCTCTTTTTTCTCTGCAAATGTCTCCACTGCTAAATGACATACCAGCACAACAAAATGAACAATTCGCACACTTTTCAAAAACTTTTCCTCCCTTCTTAGTTCTCTCCCTCCTAATAAAGGCCTTCTGAAGCAAAGCGTGAGTTTGTGAAGAAAAACTTTGCAGTTTTGCCCTGTGCGACAAGATCAGGCCCTTTCTATCAGAGCATTCTACACAACTCCTTGTCCATGCTCTTGTTCTATCCAGACTGTAATGCTCTCTTGCCAAAGTTATTTTCAAGAAACGGCAATTGTCCAACACCTGACCAATTAATACTAGCCCTTACTATTCTATTTTGTATATCTATTTAAAAAAAACAAACAAAACAACCTTGCTATGTGTACTCTGCTAGACTAACTAGGACTGGTTACACCACTTACATATTGTTGGTTTGATTTATTCTATTGTTCTCATTTGTAAGTCGATTTGGATAAGTATCTGATAAATAATCTTAATGTAAAACAAAAATGAATAGATATCTAAAGTAATACCATATTGAAATATATTCCAAATCTAAAAAATTAAATACTATATTGTTACCACTTTAGGCTTTGGTCTAGGGTTGGAAGAGTAACATTGAGATTTTGTAGATATTTGGTGTGGTGATGATGCAAGGCACACAATGCTAAATGAAATAATGCCAAAATAAATTATTTCTTATACAAAGGTGAAAATAAGGGCACAAAATATGTACATTTGTAATAATGATAAAAAAAATATATATATATATATATATATATACACACACATATATATAGGCTATTTACACAATGAATTAAAAAAAACAAACAAACAAAAAATAAACCCAAGGGAAAAGGGACTCAAGCGGTGCCAAAGAAAAGAACATCAAAAAACCAAAGGCTAACTTGAGTTTAATTCTCTAACCTAACTAACAAGATAAAAATATTAAAATCAAGTCTTCAGCGATTGCATGCTCTAACTGAACTTTACTAACTTTCAAAACACAAAACTTACAGGGGGTGTTGCACGATGTAGGTCACGTGACATCTCACCTATCCACTTTGCCCCTGGGACTTGGAGAAATCGCCATCAGAAAAACAATGTGAAAAAATACGAGATGGCAAAACTAAAAGCTGTACAAGTTAAGATTGTCACTGAGGGACAAACACTACAAAAATGTTAGACTACACTATCAACAGAGAAGCAAACAAAGTAGGTGAGCCTAAATAAACCCCTCGCATTCACTCTGGCGTGCTTGTGGGAGACTTGATTGGGAGCAGGGCATCCAAAAGGAGACAATTTAGGACTAATGCTGTACTGAAATGTAAACATATACTGCAGTGAAGAGGTTTCATTCTTACTATGTGAAGAAAACATTGTGTCATGCTATTTGAAAACATGCAAGAAAACATTGTTATTTTTTGTAGTGTTTTTAGGCCATTATTTTATGAGTGATAAAGTGTGTTTTTGGGGGGACAATCTTTGCTTGTGCTATGGAGGAATGAGTTGATTTGAGAGGTATGAAGGTTTTGGTGGTTCAGTGCATTTTGAATGTGAAATGAACTGCATATAGGTAAAGAGAACTGTGTGAAGAGTTTGAAATGGTGATGTTATTATTGAGAAAGGGGTCTTATTGATTGTAAATAATAATAAATATAGCTGCAAGCAGCAATTAACTGGGTTCAAACACTTTAAGGCCTTTAAGCACGTGTAAAAAGGTATTATGCTTATAGATGGAAAAGACCATTTAAAAATTTTTGCTTTTTAACAGTTATTGTGCCACCTTTAGAATCATATGTCACATGTGCTCACTTAATTTCGTGAAGTTTGGAGTTTTTGTTGAGGATTTATAGGCATTTGGTTATATTCGGCCATGCCCCTTTTCTAAATGACCCTGTCATAGCTACCCAAAGGGAAAAGTCAAATGTATTTTTTGATACGTATTGACCATAGGGTCCGGAAAATTAGGACTAGTTCATCGCAAATATTTTTTTACGAGTTGTAAAGCTCGTTAGCGCCACATTGTGGCCGATTTCTTTCAAAATTCTTACAGACCTCTAGGGCCATGAGTCGAACATTCCTACCGAGTTCCGATCGGCCTCCGTTAACCTTGTCTAATAGGTACTCAAAACTTCATTGGCCGATGGCAGCCATGTTTTTTGACAATTTTCAAGTCAATCAACTAACTAGGTGTTATAGCAATTTTCATGTTCTTTTCCTGTGGCACTACCAAGTGGTCAACCGCCACGTTTTTTCTCACATGACCAAAGATTTAGCCCATACACACATGTACTGAGTTTGATGAAAATATCTAATTCCGTTCACGAGTTATAGCCATTTTAGTAAAAGTGGCCCTGGCCACTTTAAAAGTTTTTGGCACCTCTTAGCAACAGTGAATCGAAATTTCAACTTTTTTGAAAAAAAATTAATAAAATCATGCCGGAAATGAAATCGGAGATATATGTTTTGTTCGTCTTGACCTATGGATTCCATTGATATAAGACACTTGAGTCTACGACATACGGTCTAGGAGTTATGACCAGTTTCGCGCTTTTGGTCGCTATAGCGCCACCTATGGGCCAATCGGGGTCATAATTTGATAACCTCTCCTCGATTTTTGTACTACCATCTGGCAAACTTTCAAGGTTCTAGCTCTTACGGTTTGGGCTGCACGAGGCGTTTTACGGCGGAAGAAAAATAATAATAAAAATCAGCACAATTACAATAGGGTTTCAGCACTTCGTGCTTGAACCCCTAAAAATCAGCACAATTACAATAGGGTTTCAGCACTTCGTGCGTCAAGCCACCATTAAAAAAACAAGAAACACTTATCAAGGGACAATCATAAAAGGCAATCTATCACATAAAAAATATTGAAACAGTCAGTTGAGTAATCATACATCATCATACATAAAAATAAGATATTCTGGTTTTATCTGGCCTGTGTAAGTCTCATTTCCCACTTTATTGTTCAACTGGTGAATTTTTTTTTTATACTGGTCATAGCACTATTCTCAACAAGCTACATGACAATTTAAGGTCATTTTAACTGTCAAAAGATTTCTTGAATACCTTAAATCAGTTTCATTGCTGTTCTCTCAGGTTAATGTAATACAGATCATCAGTCTCCTGTGTCTGAACGTGGAACGTGTGAGCTCTTTGCTTTACATTGACAGACGAGTATAAAGCTTGCACTGCAGCCGCAGTAGCAAAGAGAAAAATCAGAGCTGCCAGTCCAACACCTCCAAACATCAACACTTGCTCCATCACATTCACATGGACAGTACCTGAAGATAAAAAAAATAATTAAAAAAAGATTTAAATGTAATTCTCACCATAGGACATATTCTGGCCTACAATAGCAACCCTACTTTTTATTATCAGTGAAGTGTACATCTTGAATCATCAGTGAATCAAACTGGAATTTATGAATGCTTTTTCTTAAAAAGTGCTTTTTCTTTTAGGTTTTCTTAAAAGAACAAAAGAGCATTCTTAAGAAGATCATTGATAAGCACAATATACAGTAATACAATGCATTTATAACATTTTTAAATTAGAGAATTAAAACTAAATAATTAAGAAGGATATGTTGTGAATCCAGTCCCAGGATAGCACAACTTTCCATTTATAAAGCAGGTTTTCTCTTTGTGTCTTTCATTTGACAACCCTTTCATAAATCCTCATTTATTTTCTTACAGTGAAAACACTCATAATGAGGAAGCGAAAATATGAATTAAATGATGATGATCTGGAGCTCTTTATTACACAACAAGCTGGCTCTGAGTTCCATCAAAACACAGAGAGAACCCCAACAGCTGAGCAGTATTTGCTTTTATTTTGTAAAAAAAGAAAGGAAATTAGTTAAGCAGCAGTTAAAATTCAAGAACGATACACATCAAGCGTAGTGTTAGTTCTGGCAGGTCACGTTAGTCAAGCTCACATCAGCTGACCCTCAGCTGATCCACATCTACCTGTAGGAATACGACGCCTATAACCGTATACATATAATCTCCTTCAGTATTATCAGAAGCTATCGCGTTTTGCAGGAGCTAATAACCCTCCTCCATCCCCAGCTTCTCCTCTCGCCCAGATTCCCCTTGAATCAGAATAAATTCTCAAATTATGTTGTACTTTAAAATCTTGAATTAAATATATTTGCAAACTTTCATGTTGGTTCTGTTCGGTTTACCCCAAGGGGGGTTATTGCTGTTCTCCCTGCTCTTATCCATGCTAGGCTGCATGGATGCGCAGGGAGTTCTCGCCCAGAACAGAACCATATCGTAGTGTTAGTTCTGGCAGGTCACGTTAGTCAAGCTCACATCAGCTGACCCTCAGCTGATCCACATCTACCTGTAGGAATACGACGCCTATAACCGTATACATATAATCTCCTTCAGTATTATCAGAAGCTATCGCGTTTTGCAGGAGCTAATAACCCTCCTCCATCCCCAGCTTCTCCTCTCGCCCAGATTCCCCTTGAATCAGAATAAATTCTCAAATTATGTTGTACTTTAAAATCTTGAATTAAATATATTTGCAAACTTTCATGTTGGTTCTGTTCGGTTTACCCCAAGGGGGGTTATTGCTGTTCTCCCTGCTCTTATCCATGCTAGGCTGCATGGATGCGCAGGGAGTTCTCGCCCAGAACAGAACCATATCACCAATCCAAACTGTATGCTAATTGTCTATTGTATTTGACGGTAGTGGTCCTGACAGAATTAATTTCTTACTGACCTTTGAGACATTCAGTCAGATCTGTCCGTTCTGTCCATCTGCGCTGCTGTGTAAATCATATACAGAACATAAGTATTAAATACAACAAAGTACAATTTTGTTCTCATCAATTAATTCATAAGAGAAAAATTATTTTAAATTTGACTGAAACCACTCCCAAGAGACTTTTTTTATAAAGGCTATGTCACAACTGATGTAGTAGTTCTCAGAATGAAGACAAGAAAGATTAAATACTAACTTTCTTTAATAAAAACAAGAATAAGGCAGAGAGAACAATCACACAAACTACTCAGATATAGACGAGAACCAACAGTGAACTGAAAGAAACGGGGTATAAATACACAAGGAACATAAGGACAGACAGCTGAAAGTAATAAGTAACCAAGGAGACTAACTAGCAGGTGATTAAGACTGAACTGAAGCACATAAAACCAACACACAGAAATGAAATTAACTCAAGACACAACGTTATCCTGACAGGCTATATATATATATATATATATAAAATAATACAACAATTGAAATATATATTTTAAATTCATTTTACTCACTTTCATATCAGAAGAAAAGTGTTTGTGTCCCTTGTTGTGAAATTATTTTATAAACAAATGAATTTTTTTTTCAAAATGGTACTAAAATCTCTTGTTTGTCTTTTGACTGTTTCCCAAAAGCACAGTAAGCCTAAGTAGATTTTAGAGACCATTGTGATATTATTGATGTTTTACCATCTTATTTGTCCCCCTTGTACACATTATGCTCTGTTAGGCAAAATTTCATTATGAATTAAATTCATTAGCAAACAAGCAATTAAAAATGTATTCCAAAACTTCAAAATGAAAAATAGCTACAGCCTTTCAACATCCTGGAACATAGATTTAACAGAGAGGATTCCATATTATGCTTTTTTTTTCTTTCTTTCTTTTTCTTTTTTTCAAATCAGTCATTACTTTGCAACCACAAAATATATATTAGCAAAATAGCTGCATTTAAAAAAAAACATTTGGTACCAATTCCACCATGTTATTCCACAACATTTAATATTACATATTGACATGATGTACCATTAAGATTCAAAAAAGTTTGTTTTTCAGTGTATACTGTATCTTGATGGTTTCTTACCTGTTTTCACTGTTAGACATGCCACAGGTGTCCCGTTGCAATAATACAAGCCTTCATCCCAAATTGAGACAAACCAGATAATCAGAGACAGGTCTGACAATAAGTTATGATTGCTATTATTCATATGTCTGATTATCTCTCCATTATCAGTGCTGAGGATGGACACTTGATGTCCTTTCATATCTCTGCTCCAGGTCACTTTCCCGACCTTCAGGTCACCACAGGTAAGAATAGCCATGCCATTGGGTCGGACTCGCTGGTGCTGGAGAGCTGACACAACGCAGAATAACAATTCAACTAATTTAAGACGAGCATTATTAATGGTAAAAAGCAGACATACCATGTGTTGTCAGAATGAACCCATAAAACGAAAGATGGAGTAAACCAATGACACTCATGGTCTCATAGATGTGATCTGGTTGATCTCTCTGAAACACTGTTCCTCTATCCCTTTTTTACTCTTACGTCATGAAACATTTATATGGTGTGATAGGTCATGTGGTCGTTCTGGACAGTCATTGTCATTTTTGTTTTGTTTTTTATTTATAATAACCTAGAAGTATCAATTTGGGATTTAGACAGAATTATTTAAACATGTTGAGTTGGTTGCATCTTTAAGCAGAGTCCCAGCATTAGTTCAGAAAACATGATCATTTGAAAGATAATTTTCTTAGTCTACAGTTTTTTCCGATTGCTAAACGACAGTGAGCACAACTGGAGCTACATGTGCAAAACTCTAACTACAGTCTGCACTACCAACAGTCACCTGAGCTAAACAGTTCACATCACCTGCAAAACTCATTCCAAGCAACACAACTCTTAACACATGGCTCAAAACAGGCTCAGTGCAGCCAAACACTACACACAACCCTCACTGAGATAACACACACTGTCACTCAGAACACACTACACACAACCCTCACTGAACGCCAACATATACGCCCGTTTCTACGCAAGATTGATAAATGAGGGCCAATGAGCACAACTGGAGCTACATGTGCAAAACTCTAACTACAGTCTGCACTACCAACAGTCACCTGAGCTAAACAGTTCACATCACCTGCAAAACTCATTCCAAGTGTGGCATTGAGAGTATTTTTCTTAAAGATCTTCTAGTGTAACGACTACGCCACCTGGGAGTTCTTAACCCAGGAATACCAACCTAATAAATAGGCTGCACAGATTTAATTCCCTCTTATAAGACTAAAGACGTGGATGAATAAATAATTGTTTTATTTTTCTAGTCACAGTAATAATAATTAATTCAAGACAAAGATGATACAAGGAAAATGTTCAAAATAATACTTCAACACTAAGACTTCACAACATCAATACACAATAAATACACAGACAGACATCTCAACTTTTTCAGATGTAGGACCGAGTGTGACCAGCAGGGGGGGACTCAATGAGCACCAAAACACTCAGTAAATAGCACAATAAATGCAAAAGAAAACCAAACACACAATTAATATCACCTTCACACACTGGTGCTCATACACAGCACAAAAGTAATCAGCAAATCAAGCCCCACCCCTTTGCTTTCGAACACTCAACCCAAAATGAAATCAAAAAAAGGAATCACATAGATTGATCAAATACAGTTCACAATAAACGGATACAAAATAACAAGTTAATTAAACAATAAACATTTGAAAGAAAACAATACAATTAGCAAACACACAACACTCTCCTTGTAAACATACACACTCACACGTAGCCCCACACACACACGCTTACACACACACGCTCGCACACACACACTTACACTCTCCTTGTAAACATACACACTCACACGTAGCCCCACACACACACGCTTACACACACACGCTCGCACGCGCCCACACACACTAAAACTACAGGAAGGCGATATTCCTCTCCTTGCCAACCTGCATACAGTTTTAAGCACTAGCAGTTTCGATTCGGCTATAGCCAGAATTGAATGAAGTTAACATAACTCCGTTGGTTTAAATCCAGTTGAAACAACAGCAAAACAGCAGCGCTCCGTGATTAACGAGCGAACGACAGGTTACCCCAGCAACCGAATCCTCCCCGCCACTCGGCAGAATACACTGCCCCTCTGAAACAACAACTTTAATTAAAAGACATATCAGAGCATGACGCACATATACAAATAACCTGCATACTTGGGGTACGAGGAATCCCAGTCACGGCAGTCCAAAGTGCCCATAAATCAATGTGCATGCTGTAACATGAAACACAAGACATTTCAATTTACCCACTGCCCTATAAAGGAAGGAAAGACGCTACAAACGACCACGTTCCTACCTGTGAAGAGGCTGCAAACACATCAACCATGGGAGACAGTACTCGTTCTCCTATATGCCATGGGACCACACAAACAATTTTCCCGCATGCCTCTTCACAGCATGCGGAACCGGAAAAGCAAGGAAGAAGCTCCGTGACGTGACTCAATACAGGGCAGGTATATATATGCTCCGCCTTTAGCTGTGATAGGCTTAATAAATAAACCTGAAGCAACCAATAGTAGCCTGAAGTCAAACACCTATACTGCCACATTCGCACCAGTTATTCAGCCAATAAAGTGTAGGCCTATGTATTTCATAGAAAATTGTGTCTAGTACTAATTTAAATTACAAAGGTTTAAATGGCATCTTTATTTCAAACGACCTGACCGACCGCGACCCGAATATCATTTAAAAATATTTTTGGATGACTCGTAACCGCGGGTAACCGCTCATTTTGGATCAACCCGCGCATCACTGTTGGCTTGTAATCATAGGAGAACCACTTTAAGCGCTATATAGCATCTATATTTAAAGCTGATAGGCTATACAGCATCTTTGTCAAATGGTGTTAACTAGAACCATAAGAGTCTCATGTGGGACTGGAATACTTCCTTATAGGGGGCCTTTGGGGCAAAAAGCTTGAGAACCATGCTATCTTCAGGAAATACTGTACTCTGTAAAAAAATAAAATAATCCAAATTTTACGAAAAATAACAGATTTTTTTTTTTTTCAGGTTGTTTTATTTTATTTAAATTAAAGAAATAAAGAATAAAAAAATCCGTTAGTGCTCGAGCCCCGGGAAGCCACACAAGAAAATATTATTTCAATAGCAATTAATTCGATTAACGTCTGCTTTCTCGTTTGCATGACATTTCAAAACCCCAGATAACGCAATAATCACCATTAAACAGCATATAAATCAAAACTGTCTAATGTTACTGAATGAACTGTCGACCCAGGACGAGCTACAGGACTGTGAAGCTTCGAGGAGTTGATGGACTCGATCTACTCATCTGTGTTTTGATCATCACTGTGAATGTATGTATTATTTGACAAAACAGGACTTTCTCAGTTTTTGCTCAAAATGTTGTTTTTATAAAACTTAATAAAACACAGAAAGACACATATACACTGCAGCAACAGCACTCAACTTTAGTTTTAGAGACATTTTTCTTTTGCAGAGCAGAGAGAAAAACAAAATGTGGTTTTAGAGAAACATTGATGCAGATTTAACATTAAGAAACATTATTTACATTTAAAACATATGAAATAAAGCGCAATGGTACAATACTATACAATAGGCAACAATAGTTTGACACAGTTTTGATCACCATTAGAAGTATAGCATTTCTATATCTCCTTTCCAGACTCACTTTTATCAGGGCCGGATTTTCCTCATATTGTGACATTGGCAAAAGCAAGTTTTGGATGAAGATTATTGTATTGTGGATATGTGGACGCTCATTATTTTCTACTTCTGTTTTTAAAAAAAAATTGTATTACATTTTTATTAATTCGGCCAGAATCTCACATTATAATGAAGCGATACACACAGGCTATTTAGGCTGTGACTCGACAACAAATGCAAGATGCTCTTCTCTGCTCCTCAAACACATAAAAGATTACCCTTTATATACTGTATAAAGCATTTCTTAAGTAAAGAAAACGCTGTATTTATTCAGAGAACCAGTTCTTTATTCACCCTTGTATCGTAAATAAGCAGAGACACTCCGACTGTTCGACTGCAGTGATGGAGTTATGAGATTCGCCCACAAGCTCTCTCTAATACTTCTCTTTAATACTTCTCTTTAATACTTCTCTTTAATACTTCTCTTTGATTAAATATTAGAAAAACCCACTGACAGATGTAACGGATGAGCATAGAAATGATTTATGTTAAAAATGACGATATCTTACATATCATTCCTTTATAAAGTAAGTAATTGTCTTGCATAATTTTAGCATTAAAGTAAAATAATAATATTATTTCTCCTCATTGTAATTGCTAATGCATAAATCTGACCCTGACTATAACAGAGGAGAACGGCTGATCATGAGCTTGTAGCTTCTGTGTTCGGACTCTTTCTGGGCTGGAAACTTTATAAGGAATGAATTACAGAGGTTTTCTAGCAAGAGGAAGGAAGGGAACAACAACTCAGAGGAGTTTTGATATTACATGAAGGATCTGAGTGGCGTCTGAAGGATTGAACATTCAGTCTCAGAGTTTCTGATGGAGTAAGAGACACACAACTAAACATTTACTGACTTCATGATCCTGAGACTCAAACCTCAATCCATCAGGTCAAAGTTAAAGTTATAACACTGATTTCTCTCTCTGTTAATGATCTTAATGCAGTTTAAGATCAAGGTTCATCTGTACTGTTGAAGGTGGTTTACAGCTAAAATTAGATATAAAAGCAAATCACTATTACATGAATACAAAGAACAATGACAATTAAACATATATTTACAGCTATTTACAAAACCAAGAAAACGTACATTAGAAAAAACGGTCTCAATAACGAATGCAGAACGAGATTTAACTCTTAAATCACAGTCAGAAGCTTCTCAGGAGTGTTTCTCTCTGTTGATTATGTTTGTGAAACCACTGAATCCAGCTGAGATTCAGTCCTACTAGTGTCTTGATCTTCATTCAGTAGAGGCTTCATCTCATGAGATTCTGCTGGGTTCTGGTTCTGGTTTGATCCACTGGCTGGAGTTTCATCAGAACCTGCTGCAGTCTGTGTTCAGAATAAGACATGCTTTAACAGGTATTTTCAACAGTATCACAGCAGTGTTTCTCAGTCCTCATAGAAAACACTTCACAGTTTTACCACACAGAAGCATTTGCTGTTTGTAAGTTGAAGGAAATGGCGTTTCAAACCCAGTTTGTGTCAGAGCAGAGGATCAGGATGTGGTATTACAGATATTACAGGTTTTATATACTCAATAATCAGCAGTGTTTTGTGTGAAATAAAGGACAGCGCTGATGTTCTACAGGACTAGGATAGAGAAAC
>FLSR01000436.1:78500-128119 GCA_900092035.1 Leuciscus waleckii
GGCAGACGTGACGTGAACAGTCTCTGGATCGGCAGACGTGACGTGAACAGTGTCTGGATCGGCAGACGTGACGTGAACAGTCTCTGGATCGGCAGATGCGACGTGGAGCACAGGTTCGGCAGGGCCGACGTGGAGATACTCAGACTTGGCCGGCATGACGTGAAGAGATTCAGGAACAGCGGCCATCTTAGGATATGGCCCTGGAACGGTGGTCGCGGCAAGACGAGACCCTGGGACGGTGGTCTCGGCGGAACGAGACCCTGGGACGGTGGTCTCGGGGGAACGAGACTCTGTTCGGGCGGCCCTCTTCTTGGCAGTACGTGCTGACATCAGCGGTGGATCTGTCACGTTGGAAATAAGTCCTGGACGCCCATAGACCAATCCGGTGGCAGGCTTTATGGTTGGCGTGACGTGAAGATTCTCAGGCTGTGCAGGCGTGACGTGAAGATCAGGCTGAGGGGATACTGCGGGTTCACAGAGCTCCTTCCGCTCCATGCCCACAGTAAACGATGAACCGCTCAACAACAGGGTCAGGTCTATATATTGTTCTAATGTCCCATGAGGATCATGGTCGGGCATCAATGACGGAGCGGTTCAGATAATCCTCAGCGGAAAAAGATCATTAAGCACTCGGTGCTCATTAGCGTGAGATGTGCCAGTTCAATCAAGTCTGCGACGTAGTCTGCGATGGACCGATTCTCCTGACGGAGACGCATGATTTGGACGTCTCAACACATGGTTGGCATGGCTGCTGGATCTCGGTGTGGCGAAGTTTTCTGTTACGCAACTGCTCAGAGACAAGATGTTGAGATCCAAATGCAGCTTTATTAGGGTTAATCCAGACACGTAATCCAAGAAACAGGCAATGGTCGAAACACAGGTAAGCAGTCCAAACGAACAAACAAACAAACCAGGAAACACAGGCAGGGGTCAGAGGCAGGAGAATAATCGGAGGAACAGGCAGGGGATCCAGAACCGGGAAATAGTGATGTTACATATGACACTGAAGCTTCGATGCGCGTATCACACAAGCGAAACAAATTCTAGTGAAGCCCCGTATCGGGGTGTGTATTGGTTTACTGGAGTCAAGTGATCGATGACAGACGAAGCCTCACTTTCTGTCCAGTCACATGCGCGTTTCGCTTTGGGTGTCAGAAGGCTCGAACTTCAGATCTTATTTAACGAGACATTGTTGCCTCAGTCTGGTTGATGGGTTTGTGTGGAGAGTGCTGTACTTTGAAAGTTAATCAATATATTACATTTAAATAAGCAACATTTATTTTTCACTACTTAGGCTATTATTTTTTGTTGTTGTGTCTTTTTGTTTTTGTAAAATCTTTGCACTTTTTGGTGATTTTAGGTAATTTGGTGTTGGATTTGGGTTTAGGGTGAAATTGGAGAGGGTGTTGGTGTTTGGTGAAGGGTTTGTATTTAGAGCAATGGCAACAGCCAAAAATCATTTAAAATAATTAAAATAATTAAAAACTTTATCACCTTTCTGTCATTCCTACAGTTAATAAGCACTATCAGTAACAAGTGTCATAAGCACATTTAATGACAGATGATCCTATCAGACAATGTCCTTATTCATTGTGTGTGTGTGTGTATGTGTGTGTGTGTTCCAGATTTATGGAAAGGAGCACTAATCCATCGTATTCCAAAAAAGGACAACATTCCTGATGATCCATCGACATGGAGGGATATATCCCTTCTCCCCACCATCTATAAAGTGTTCATGAAATGCATACTGGCCAGAGTTCTCCCTTGGTTGGTGGAAGCTGACATCTTATCCACTAAGCAAAAGGCATACATTAATAGACAAGGTATGAATGAGCATGTATTTTGCCTCAAAACAGGGATAGACGACTTTAAGCATGAGTCATGTAGACTGTATTCAGTCTTCTTAGACTTTAAAGATGCATTTGGAACTTTGTCTCACGATGTCATGATCAGATCACTGGAGGAAATACAGCTACCTCAACTGTTCATTGACATAGTGAAAGATGTATATAGAGGCTCCTTTATTGAAGTAATCTGTGGAGAACAGCTCACTCAGCCAACACCACTTCAGATAGGCATTAAAACTGGCTGGTGCCACTGGCCAAGGAGTCGGAGCCACACTTCCTCGGCTTTAAAAGAAAATCCAGCGGGAAACTTGACACCCATTCTGCCGGCTTTGGTGTCTGGTCAGATTGGCCGGACCTGAACGACCTTTGCGTCCGAACTGGAGTATCACTGGAGTGGGTGCGGTCTGACTCTGGGACTGTGAGGGTCTCTGAGGACATCATTACTGACCCCCTAACCTCTGTCAGGGCAACAGCCACATACGGTGGTCACAGCCACACGTTAACATCTACAGGTGCCCGGACAACTCTCCTGGACCTACACCAGTATCATGAGAAACAACACTGGACTGGACTGAAACTTCAGGGGAAGCTTGCGTGTCTCTCCTCTGCTGATCACTCTGTTTCCCACTCATTTCTTAAGAATACTGCACTCAGTGAGGACATTGTTATTTTTACAGTAAAAGCCAGACTACAAGTTCTTCCAACTAGACTCAACCTTTCTATCTGGTTTCCAACAGCTCAGGTTCCTCATTGTTTGCATCACACTACAGAACAGATCACCGAGACACTGCCACATATCTTGAATGGCTGCCATGCCTATAAAGGAATGTACATTGCACGCCACGACAGAATAGTGGATCTTATAGTGAACGACATATCAAGTAATTTCTCATCTTCAGTGAAAATGTACAAACATTCTTGTGTAAAACCATCTATGTTTCAGAATTGTTATAGCTCTGAAACTTTTTCTCATGTGTCTGCTAATACACCAGATGTTGTTGTGGTTAATGAGGAGATCAGCGAGGTGTTCATTGTGGAGGTTGCATGTACCTTTGACTATAGTATGGAAGAAGCATTTATGACTAAGATTATTATATATCAACCACTCTTAAACATCATTTCAGAGTTAGGTTATCAGAGCCGACTACTTGTGTTCATATTTGGTAGTTTAGGACACGCACACAGGCTGGTTGTAAGAGGGCTTCAACAACTAGGGATGCCCAAAAAGAGGGCTAAATGGCTAGCGAAGTACTGTGCTCTGTCTGCTATTATAGGTAGCCGTCATATCTGGCGGAGACGGTGCTACTTGTATCCATAACAATTGAGTGATGCTAAATATTGTAAAGATCTGCTGTATGCCACTGGTCCATGATTATGTACATGCATTTGACTGCATCTATAGTTTTATGTCCCTGTAAATCATGTCTTTTAAGTGGACTTAAATAAATATTTAAAATGTGTGTCAGGCAGCCTCCCAGGTTGGAGGCCAGGTTTTCCCGCTAGGAAAAAAAAGGGTAAAAGATGATTAGTAAAAAAGTCAATAATGAATAATCACTTGATAATCAAAGCTGTAATGTTTACATTGTAACCTGTATTCCAGTTTGATTGGAATTGAAGTGGAGGGACATTTAGATTAACCAATGTCATAATAATACCAATTAAAAACACTATGGTGAATTTGTATATAAAATGGTGACAAAATTTGGTGTATATGGAAAAACAGACAATGGTGTTTAGTTAGCAAGGGGACAGCTGGTCAAGCATAATTCGAACAAAAGTATGCACAATGTAACGACTAATCAAAGATCTGAATAATCCACAGTATGGAAATATAAAAACTGGCACCTGACACTCTGAATTTACAAAATGTTACAGCATCAACATCTCAAGTAACCATATTTACTACTTCAGAATGCAAATGAATAAAAAGTTGTCATAAATGAACAAAAACAATATTAAGATAGCAGTAATTAGATCAAACAGATATGCAAGCATGGATTATGGTGTGCATAACATTACAAAAAAGAACTACATTTCTGCATCAACAATAGTTTATAACTTACAATCACTCCAGACAACACTCTCCCACCAATTCCCAAACACATACTGTGCACATCCAATAAGGCAGCAGGTATACAGGTGTGTTACAATATATAGACTGAGTTGTGGTCTACAGTATCTCACAGAAGTGAGTACACCCCTCACAGTTTAGTAAATATTTTAATTTCTCTTCTCATGGGACAACCCTGAATAAATGACACTTTGCTACAATGTAAAGTAGTCAGTGTACAGCTTGTATAACAGTGTAAATTTACTGTCCCCTCAAAATAACAACACACAGCCATTAATGTCTGAACGGCTGGCAACAAAAGTGAGTATACCCCGAAGTTAAAATGTCCAAAGAAAAGATAAATACATTTTTTTACAAAAATGTGAGGGGTGCACTCACTTCTGTGAGATACTGTATGTGTGTACATGTAGCCTACAGTGTGTGATTGCTGTAAGTTATGTGTATGTCTGCTGGAACACCGTAATTTTGTGGATAATTGTGAGTATCTGGTGTGAAAGACAACCAACACACCACAGTTTGCAGGGGAGCCAATCTACCAATTTCTCCATCTTCCCCTGGGAAGGCAAACAAAGACATAGAAAATGGGTGCCTTCTCTTTCTTGTTTTGATCACACATCTATATGCGTGCACCTCCTGGCTGTTGTGGGGACAATCCTTTTCTTTTTTAGAAACTGTTTAGAAACATAAGCAAATAGTGAAATGTTAATCCAAATGTTAACATACAAAAAAGAAAACAAAAGTATATCATATAACTTATTGTACAACAGTCTACAGATTAGATGTATTTGTTGTGACCTGTAACTCCGTAAAGAGGGAGGGGTATGTTGACATCACACATATTGATATTATGCTTACAATTCACATGTAAATGAACTAAATCAATAATGTTAATGTCATAACGGAGACCTGCATAGCAAATGAAATAGCAAACGTAATGGGAATAAAGTGAAATATGGCAGAATATCAGCTTTGAGTTGATTAGGTACACCTTTTGTCCTTTGGAGTCTTTTTGGGGTTTTGTAATTTGGCAGGGCTGGTTGACAGAAGAGCCTCCACTAAAGTTTAGACACAGAATATACAATATGCAAGAAGGTCAGATATAGACGTGTGGCTGCTCAAGCTCATTCTACAAAAACTTCAAAGAAGGCACGAAAAGTTGAAGAGCAAATAACTAGGCTAAGCACACCGAACTGTGGTGCTATCATCGCCACTTGATGGGACTTTGGGTTACCTATCTCAATCTGTGCCCCCTCGTTGGTGTCGGTGGCAGGGCTGGTTGACAGAAGAGCCTCCTCTAAAGTTTAGACACAGAATATACAATATGCAAGAAGGTCAGATATAGACGTGTGGCTGCTCAAGCTAATTCTACAAAAATGTCAAAGAAGGCACGAAAAGTTGAAGAGCAAATAACTAGGCTAAGCACTACGAATTGTGGTGCTATCATCACCACTTGATGGGACTTTGGGTTACCTTGCCCGTGCCGAGCAGTCTATGGTCAGACATAGCATTGGCCTATGCCTTATCAATGGGGACCCTTTTCTAGATCTTTCTGTTCCGGCACCTGTTGTTCTGATTATTTATGACTATCTTTCTGTGTAACACTGGTCGGACCTTTTGGTTCGGTGAGAAGACGATTCGACTGCCGAGGAGAGCTTCTCTAGAGAGACGGCTCCATCAACCACCTATACTATAGACTATTCCACTTAAGTCTGTATCCTGCTGTATTACAACTCTGTAATAAACCAGCTATCTGAGCCTCTGATCCAACCTGTCAAGCTGCCTTAATTTCCACTTCAACGCTTCTAAGACTAAAATACACAACGCAGAGTCAGGCTCAGTGCCAATCCTGCCCCCTCGTTGGTGGTGGTGGCAGGGCTGGCTTAAAGGAGAGTCTCTGCAAAAGGTGTACACACATAGAATATACAATGATAATAATATTAGGGCTGGGTATTGACACAAATTTCACAATTAGATTCGATTTCGATTCACAAGCTTGCAATTCGATTCGATTTCGATTACGATTCGATTCAATTCGATTCAGTATTGTTATTTTGGATATCAGGTACAATACATTGCAAATTTTCTCAAGGAAAACAAATCTCTTAACTATTATTGTAAACTATGGGAGTCAGTTGTAGCCTATAGGCTTCATTAACCTACTATAATACTGAAGGTAAAAATTAACTGATTTGTATACAAACACTTAAAATACACTTTTATTTATTTTTATAATAATAAAGTTATATGAAATTATATAAAGATTTGAATGGTGGCTGTCATAAAAAACTTTCCAGATTTATTCAAACATGCATTAAATATTGAAGAACATTAACAATTGATATGTATATGAATATGTAATATGGTGCATATATTTAACAAAAGCTCCTCTCTAGAGTAAATTTTTCTGGCTGACTGACGAGTTTATGGTCACTGGATATGTTTTTTCTGAGGTAAATGTGATGTTACATGACATTGTTTACTGACGTCTTTCCACGGTTGAAACACTGATTGAGTGATTCCATGTGACATGATACGGACTTCGATAAGTTGTACTCTATCTTTTAACACTTTCAGATGCTCATTCATGTTTATTTTGCGCTGTAACTGGTATTATTAAGGCAGAAGAGAAGATCATGTGCGCTCCGCGCTGCTGATTCTCTTGAGCTGAGCTGCGCCAGAGCAATCTCACGCCACAGCGCCAAAACAGTATTTATGTTTTTGAATTTCGTACGAAAATGGACGCAATTTGAAAGACTTTGTTTCATATCAGTAGTAACAAAGCACAAAGATTATTGTGTTACAGCTAAATACCGTTTTGTCAGCTATATTATAAAACTGCAATTTAACAACATATTGCATTACAACATTTACAGACCGTATTTTTACGGTATGATGCTGCAACCACAGCTGCCAGTAGTTACCGTTTTTTTACAGGATTATTTTTTACAGTGAAACTCTGATTAACGAATTATAAGTAATGGCGCTCAGTCGAATGTGGTAGTTCACTATTAGCTAATCAACAACAACTATTTTGCATACCTCACTGAAGACTACTAAGAACGACATACAGGTTCATAATTAATATTAATAATGCAATAATGTATAATATAAGGCATTAGTAATGAATCGATTGTTACTACATCCTTCTAAAGGAACTACTAATAATCTGGAGCAGTCTTATGCAATAAGACAGTCATTTGTAATGTTGATGACAGGTACAGATACATTTCTGTCACGGACACACACGGGAAACAGTAGATCCAATAGCAGTAGGTTTATTAAAGTGTAATCCAATCTCGTAGTCATCCAGGCAGGGGTCAAAATCCAAATAAGCAATCCAAGGAACAGGAACAAGAACAAGAACAAGAACAAGAACAAGAACAAGAACAAGAAACAGACCTCAAAGTGTAGCAACATTAAACAACGACTCCATGACATGTACTGAAACAGACAGGGTATTATACAGATACTAACAAGGTGACGGGAAACAGCTGTGTGCAATGATCAATGATTAGACAGAACAGGATGATGGGAAATGTAGTGCATGAGAGAATGACACCGTGGGGGACAAGGACCTCTAGTGGACACCCGGGGAAACACAAACCAGACACTGTGACAAAGCACACCTTGTTGTGGTGGTGGGTCTTGAATGGTCTCAAAATTTAAAACAACAATGGTCTCCTCTTCTGGACCCAGTTGCAGATTACCGGTTGAGGCATGGTTTCTAGAAGGGTCCGCCGGCACTGTCTTTCCTGAAAGAATACAAGGAATACAAATAATATACAATATGTAATTGGGTCAAAATGTGAAAGGTAGGAGTGATGCAAAGTAAACCAATATCTCTCATAATACTTGCATTTTGTTATTTGATGTCATTTAGTTTTTACAGTGTCCTAAATTTTTCAGAATTTGGATTGTTTAAAGATGTTATAATGCTTAGTAAATGTGGAATCACCTTCAACTATCATGCTGTAGATCGCGTTCATGTTATTAACACATATCTTCTTCCCTGAACTTAATTCGAGTCCCTCCGGCAGCAGCATCTTGAGCTCCTTGTTGGGGTACTCAAGAAAAAGCATGGGCCTCCAGCCCACTGCATTCAGCTTCTCGATCTGAAAGAAAAAAACATACTCTAAAAACAATAATAAGGGCTTTATGTCTTCGTTAAACTGTGCCAGTGTTATGTGTAACAGACACCAGCTCCACAACAGTATGTTTCAGATGCAACTCAGATGCACACTTTTTAACTTATGGAAGAGCTGATGTATACTGTACAAAAGCTGAATATATAACAGATGATACATTGGGGATGTGGGTAAGGTGTGAGTATATGTGGGTGGGTTTGGTGTGCCTGTCTACTTCATGTGCATGATGCATGCATGAACGTGTAAGTACAGTAGCATAGTAGGGGTATTACTCTTGTCTGGCTTAGACTGTTCTACAGAGCATGACTGAATTGAAACTATAACCCTCCAAGAGCACTTCATGTAAAGAGCCCTACTAAGAGATTAGTTACAAGTTTTTGGTCTACCACACATCACATTCACTTACTCATACACATCATATTCTGTGCAATGAGAGAATCTCACTCAGTAACGTGGTCGCATGGTAGCAGCATGTCTTGGTTAAGGGCCCAGTCAGTGCTTCCCCACAGCTGAATACGCGTGCTCAAACTGGAGCCGCTCCCACCACACCAAACTGATTGACACAGCCCTCAACGACACCTGCCGCATTATCACGGGATGCATAAAGAAAACGCCTGTCCCGTGCCTCTACGCCCTAGCTGGCATTGCTCCCCCCCACATAAGATGATCCATCGTTGCCCAAGATGAGCGGAGAGCACAGGAGATTAACACCAGGCACCCCCTTCACGGACACACACCACCTCCACCACGATTGAAATCCAGATCCAGTTTCCTGCAGACAGTCTCACCTCCAGACAACCAAAGAAACAGCATGGACAACATCTGGAAAGATGAATGGAACCAGCTAAATATACAAGCAGATAAATACACAAGCCCAGGACTGGATGGAGAGAGGAATCATCCCTACTGAATCATGCTCTGGGTGTGTGTATCCACGTTTGCAGTGTGTGTGTGTTAACTACTCACTACTCTGCTCCTAATGTGTGTGCATTAACTTGGATGGGTTAAATGCAGAGGTCAAATTCCAAGTATGGGTTACCATACTTGGCTGTCACGTGTCACTTCAGCTCGAAAAATCCCCCTCTGCTGCTTCCTCTCCCTCTTGGTGGTTGAGGAAGAGTCACAAAAACTCATACCGCTGGATCTATACATTGTGACGGAGTCGTTCTGTCACGGACACACACGGGAAACAGTAGATCCAATAGCAGTAGGTTTATTAAAGTGTAATCCAATCTCGTAGTCATCCAGGCAGGGGTCAAAATCCAAATAAGCAATCCAAGGAACAAGAACAAGAACAAGAACAAGAACAAGAACAAGAACAAGAACAGACTAGAAAACAGACCTCAAAGTGTAGCAACATTAAACAACGACTCCGTGACTGAAACAGACAGGGTATTTATACACAGATACTAACAAGGTGACGGGAAACAGCTGTGTGCAATGATCAATGATTAGACAGAACAGGATGATGGGAAATGTAGTGCATGAGAGAATGACACCGTGGGGGACAAGGACCTCTAGTGGACACCCGGGGAAACACAAACCAGACACTGTGACAGCTTACAGTTTTCACCATCTGGAGAAGAAATTAAAAAGCAAAAACGTCCCTTGAGGTCCTGGTCTTCTTCAGTGGTTTATCTACGTGTTCATTTGGCAACATAACAACAATACTTCCCTGAAGATAGGTGACAGCGTCCCGTCAAGAAGCTACTATCACTACCTCAGTCACACTTGAGCTGTTTCTTTTGTTGTCTTTTGAGCGTAGAATCTTTAGTACTTCGATTACTGCCTCAATCACACATTTAGAACATTAGCGTAGAATCTCTTTCGCAGCTGCGCAGCATGTCTCTTAAGTCCTCTTCACTGTGATTTGTTCTTGTTATTGGTTTGTAATGATCTAAGACTGTTAGTTCTACTGTGTCAAGCACTTTTTGAGTTTGGTTTTTGACCTGAGCATCCGTAGTCTGCATTTCTCTGTACATTTAATGTTGAAAATAACTATTACATAAAATATTTTTATCACCACACACACACACACACACACAAACAAAACATGGTAACTTTATTTTGATGGTCCCTTTTGAACATTCTGTTGACTATACCTAACTTTTCAAAACATGTCAACTAACCTCATAGAGTATTAGTAGACTGTTTGGTAAATATCTGCTAACTCTTTATTGTGATGGTCCTCCAACAGACATTCTACTGACTATAAGTAACTTTGCATCTACTTGTCAACTTATTCCAACCCTTACCCTACCAATCTACTAATACTCCAATAACACTCTAATGAGAGTTAGTAGACATGTAGGTGCAACGTTACTTATAGTCAACAGAATGGGCCCTGTCATACACCAGGCGCAATGGAGCGCCAAGCGCGGCGCAAGTGTTTTTTGCTAGTTTCCGCCCGACACAGTTATCATTTTCATGTCCTGCGCCACGTTGTTTAAATAGCAAATGCATTAGCACCACTGATCTATATAGAATGACTGAATAGCTCATGATGTCAAAAACAGTGAAGCCACCGCACCGCCATATTGGTATTCCCTAGTGAGCTCACGCGTTCTATTGAATCAATAGGAAATTTTATGATTTGACTGAAAAAACATTGCCTAATGAGACAGTTTTTAAATCTAAAGTCTCCCTGTACATTCTCACAACGCAAACATCCTAAGCATTTAAATGGGTATTGGTTTAAAGTCGGAAATTTTTCCTGCTTATTAAAAAACGGCAATTTCTTTGCAAAAGGAATACAAAGTTGTACGAGAACACTAGTCGGCCTTCACTGAAGAGCTATCTTCACAGGTAAGAAAAACAGTTTGCTACTAGCTACTGTTAATTAAATAGTGAATGCTAAAGACTTATATTTTTGTGAATTGGTGAATAATCAGGTGAATATTGTTTCGTGGCCACGAATTAATAATACCTCAGCACGTTAGACTAATTTGTTCCCTCGTTGTGGCCACGTTGTAATTCGTTAAATCAAAATGAGGGAGGGAATTAGTTCAACGTGTCCATGATTTATTAAAACGAGGGAACAAATAAGTCGTCGTAACAACTAATTATTTAGATCAGTGGACAGGGCGCATAAGAACAGAGAGAGAGATAGAGAGCCCCGGCCGCGCGCGCGCACTCTCACCGCCTTCAAACAACATGAGCGCTGTATTGCTCTCTCTCTCCCTACATGTAACGGTAAACGGACTCTGCACGAAGCACTTTTGAAGCTGTCAAATGGTGTCGCTATTGGACACTTAATTGTGATTATTGCTGCTCAGAGGTTACTTATAGGCTACTGTTGACTGTTTTATCGTTGTTTTTTTTGAAGAAGCAGCCGCATTACTCTTGCCTCGGAGAAAACAACACGGGCATAGCGACAATTTTGCATATAAATTACTACTTATAGGGCTTGAATTACAACCTGTGGGCAGTTTTTCTACATCCTTTTGTGAACGTCGTTTTACACTTATATGCTGCACAGCGGGTCATCTTAAAAGTGCCGTTGGCGCTACCAACCTCTGTATAACGGGCGTTGGAGCCCTCTGCTGGTAGGGAATCGTAAGATGGCCGCTCGATCACTTCCGGTGGCTTCACTGCCTCCTGGCAGTTTAGAACGTCATGAGCTATCCAGTCATTATATAGATCAGTGATTAGCACCCATTTGTGCGCCCATGACCGTGCTGGTCTAAAAAAGAGGTGTGTTCAGGCGCATTGTTGGCACGTTGCATTTTGGGCAACTGAAATAGACTATGCCATTGACAAACAAAACATCAGGCATGGGGTTTAAACCAGCATGGTATAAAGCGGTGCAAGTGCAGTTAGGGCATGTTTAATGACGGGAAAAATGGTTGGTCTCTATTCTCTTAATGAGTATTGGGTGTATTTTGGGCATAACGTGCAATAAACCAATCAGAGTCCCATCTCCCATTCCCTTTAAAAGCCAGTTGCGGTCGCACCATGGCGGGTTGCTATTTATACATGGCGGAATTTGCAAGTGGAAAGACTGAACGCTTCTCCAGAGAGGGAACAGATCTGCTCGTGTGCGGGGTTAAAGCCCACCATATCTTTATCTACACAATAATAATCTTTTACATCGTAATCCTTTTATTTTTCATATTTTGCATGTTTGTGTGCTAATGCGTGTCCCTGTGTGTGTAATAAGCAGAGTGTATACGCGCGTTGTGAACCCGCCTATTGGCTCACATTACTAATGCGCCCTTTAAATAAAAAAAAAATAAAAAAATAAAAAATACTGCGCCATTTAGTTTAGTAGACTTTAGACCAGGTTTTTGTTGGTCAGTGGCAGTCTATTTCAGTTGCCTCAAACTAGCAACGCGCCTCGTTTTCAGACCAGCACGCCCATGGGTGCACATTCGCACAAATAGGCGCAAATGCATTTGCTATTTAAACAACGTGGCGCAGGACGTGAAAATGATAACCACGTCAGGCTGAAACTAGTAAAAAACACGCCGCATTGCGCCTGGGTGCATGATAGGGCCCCTTGTCAAGATGTATTTTGTGAATGTGAAAGTTCAGTGTACATTAGCACTTACTAAAATATTAATAGGATTTGTAGCATAATGAAAAGATAAAAGCATCACTCATTTTACTTTTATTTTTTCTTGACCCAACATACTTCATACTGTCATTTTTTTTTACAATTCATGCATAATTTTAGGATTCTTTTGCGAACTTCTGTCAGTTTTAAGCCATAGATTACAGGATTGAAAAGAGGTGGCACAATAATCATTTCTAAAGCCAAAAAATTACGCAGGTTTGCAGGGAAATCACTCGATCCATATCTGTTAAAGATGGTATCGAAAAGTATTGCAACAGTAAGATTTATCAGTGAAAGTACATGAGGCACACATGTTTGCCAAAATTTCCTTCTGCATTCCAATGATGCTTTACATGCAATGATAAGTTTAATATAGGACACCATAATTACAATCACAAGGCCAAAATACAATGAAATAAAAATAAACCCATAAAGGTTGTTGATAAAGGTTGATCCACATGAGAGTTTTACAATTGACCAGTTGTCACAATACAGTTTGTCAATATGATTTTTACATAGTACCAACCTATTTGACAAGAAAACTGCAATGAACATAGTAAGAGATGGTATGATCCAACATAAGCCAAGTAATATGCTGCAAGAATATTTGTTCATCTTTGAGTGATAGTCTAAAGGTCGACATATGGCCACATGTCTGTCATCTCGCTTCTGAATAATGTACTTCGTATTTTGAGCCCTTCTTGCGTTGTTTTTTGCCTCTTCACGATGACTTGCTTAATTTAGTCCCAATTTGTAAGTCGCTTTGGACAAAAGCGTCTGGTAAATGACTAAATGTAAATGTAAATAACATGGCTCATTGCCTTCGCCTTCTTCTGGGTCTCGGAGTAACGCTCGGTGACCTTTCGACGACGTCTCCGAACAGGCCTGCAGGGGAGATCGGTGCATTTAACAGCGTCTTCCTGTCAGCCTCCTGCACATCCGACAGGGTGAGCCACAGGTGTCTGTGGAGGACCACCAAAAACCCCTCGAACGGCCAATCGCCTGGGCCGAACGCTTCGTGGCCAGGAGCGCGAGGTCCGTGGCCGAGCGGAGATCCCGAATGGCGTCAGCGTCGATAGAGGCGGCGCCATCCAGAGACTTCAGCTGCTTAGCCTGCAGCACTTGGAGAACGGCCATGGCGTGCAGCGCAGATACCGCCTCCCCCGCCGCACCGTAGGCTTTGTTAGCCTGGTGGGCCGTGAATCTGCAAGCTCGGGACGGCAGGCTGCGGTCCGAGCCCAGGGTGGGAGCCGACGGGCAGAGATGCGCGGAGACGGCCTCCTCGACGGGGGGGGGATGCGGAAGTAGCCGTGGTCCCCCGCCTCGTCCACGGGGGCAAACATGGCCTGGGTGGAAGTGAGGGTGCGCGCCGATTGCGGGGCCGCCCACGACTTCACTACGTGCTCATGCACATCAGGAAAAAACGGGGTTCCTCTTTTCGATGCGGCCTGACGGCGGCTCGATTGGAGGAACCACGTGTCGAGTTTGCTATTCGACGGCTCATCGGGAGCTTTCCACGAGAGGTCCAGTTCCTCGACGGCCTTCGAGAGGATGCGAAAAAGCTCGTCCTGCAGGTCCGCCGGGGTCTCTTGCTCCACGGCCGCCAGCGGTGCGGCCTGCTCCGCACCCCAGTGGTTCTCGGAGGCAGACAGAGACATGGAGTCGTCTTCCTCACTCACCCCGAAGGACACGAAGTCAGTGACCTCGCGAGGGGGGTGAAAGGTGGGGTCAGGGAAACTCACCGGGGGTCGAAACTCGACTCCGCGGTTGGGGGGGCCTACCAGTGGCTCGGTGACGGCAGTAGGCCCGATCCCCGCTGCTGCGCGAGCTTCATCCCGCCTGGCCTTGAGAGCTCGTAGGGACATGTCCGCGCAGTGCTCGCAGGCCCTTCATCCTTGAGGGCTGACTCAGCATGGGCCAGCCCCATGCACGCGATGCAAAACAGGTGCGTGTCCGGGGGCACGATGGGGCCCGTGCACAGGTTGCAAACAGTCGCCATCGGATGCAGAGACAGTGTAAGTATCTCCGGCGCACCGTCGACGACGGCGAATAATCCAGAAGTTGTTAGTGTAGTATCAGCTTTCTAGCACACGATTTGAGCGTGAAGAGAGATATTCTGAAGGGAATTGACGCTGCACTTGCATTATTACTGCAACGGGGTTTCAGTATTTGCATATTTTGCGTCAACTGGCCAGCTCTGCTGGCGTTAGCCTATAAGATTTCAGCGGAAGTGAAGGATGAGAGGAGTTCCCATATACGACATCCGTAATGTCGAAGTTCCGTAGCCTTGATAGGGAACCTTGGTTAAGAGGTGTAATTTATGGAATTCGAACTGATGTATCTACTGAACAAATTAAAAGCTGCATTGAAGGGTGCAAGGTTATTGGAGCAAAACGGCTTCAATATGTTAAAAACAAAGAAAGGAAGGATAGTCTATCGGTGATGCTTCAGTTTGATGAAGAAAGAATGCCAGAGAGGATCATACATAATTAGATTATGCACCATTTGTCCATCTTAACAAACAATTAAAAAAAACTTGGAATACATTTTTTGTTTGTCTTGATGTAAGTAATCAACTCAGTAATTTTCATGGTGATATCTAAAGGTTAAAATGTTTACCCCATTCACGTGAGAAGAAGAATGAATAGGCTTGGGTCTTTTTCGAAACTTTCCCCTAATGGGATTCTTCTGGACTTTTTTTTTCCTTACTCAGGACATATTGAGGATACAAAATCAGTTGAGTTTGCTTCTGTTGCAATTTGTTCAAGGTTGACCCCCATTTTGGCTTAAAATGACTGGACTAACAGGCAGATCAGGTGCAAACAGACCCCAGCCCTTGCATCACCACTGGCTAGTCAGAGTCAGTGTGGTCAGACTTCAGAACCAGCAACAGGTCAGAGCATCTACCAGACACAGGCAGTCAATCACATACCCAATTCAGGAATTTAAGTTGAGATGATTTTGCCAGATTAAAAGGATAGTTCACCCAAAAATGAAAACAAAAAAAAGATTATAAATTAAATAATTATATTTAGAAAGAATTATTATAAATTATTATAAAGAAAGAATTATGTTGTATTAAATCTTCCTAGGATAAGATTTTATATTGATGGGCAATAAAATTTTTTAAAATGTTCAAGGACATGTCTGCTTGATGCTGCTATATCTAAATTTAAAAAAAAAAAATTAAAAAAAATTGTAAATAAACGCAGCAGTTCATAACAGACACATGCGGTATCTTATCTCCTTGGTGCTTCAGCTTTGTTTTCTGCAAATATTTGGATGTTCAACACTTATAGACACAGAGTGACCGGGACCGTACCAGTGTTCAGACAAATGTTAATAAAAAATAGGAAATCAGGCCCTATGATATCAAAAAAATTGCTTAAAAAAGTGTGACGGAATAATATCATTTGGACAAGAGGTTGGTATTAGATGTTCAACAATATCTCTGCAAGTAAGTAGGGAAATTGGATCGAACATGCTCCAGGTAGATGAGCACCTAGGCACTTCAGGGAAAACAAGAGAACTCAGCATTGTTTGTGGTCTTAACCTTATTGTCTTTGTGACAAAAAAATGATGAAAAGTTTTCACATAAAAAATCAGACACATCAGGGAAAGCATCAGCCACAGGTTTTAAAACGGAGTCAATGGTGGAAAATAAAATTCTTGGTCTATGGTGATTTTTAGAGACAATTTCTGCAAGATATTTTGATTTGGCAGACTTAACAGCTTTCTGGGAAACATGAAGAGATTCTCTTAAAATATCATACGACACTTGCAGTCGGTCCTTGAGCCATTTGCGTTCTGCTCGTCTACAATTTCGTCGGAGTGAGCGGATAGAGTCGTTAAACCGAGGTGAAGATTTTTTGATATAATGTTTAAATTTTAAAGGAGCAATATTATTAACAATGTCCAAGCAGGTATTACTGAAAAAACTTAGATACTGCGTCAGCGTCCGGGCTTTCAGAGATCCGTTTCGTAGCTAGTAGTTGTCATTAACTGCATTAGGCAGTGGAAAGTCCTCGCTGGCTGTGGATGAGAAATAACGAACCCAACGTGCCCGAGCAGGTTTCGTATTTGATCGACGAGATAGGGCAGTTGTAAAAGTAACACATGTGATGTTACATATGACAATGAAGCTTCGATGCGCGTATCACACAAGCGATACAATTTCTAGGAAGCCCCGTATCGGAGTGTGTATTGGTTTACTAGAGTCACGTGATCGATGACAAACGAAGCCTCACTTTCTCTCCAGTCACGTGCGCGTTTCGCTTTGGGTGTCAGAAGACTCGAACTCCAGATCGTATTTAACGAGTCGTTGCCTCAGTCTGGTTGATGTGTTTGTGTAAATGGGATTTTTATGTTTGTTTGTGTAGGCCTATACAGTATTTCCCCCTTTAAGTTTGATGTAATAGAATGAGAATTTTTGTGAGACCCAGCTCTAATTATACAGATTATTTGGTCTGGTTTGTTAAAAGGGCTTAATTTCCTGTGGCTGGGTTAGTTCTGGTGAGGGATCCCTGAGAAACATCTGAGACCCAGAACTCAGTAATGTGCTGATGTACCATTTATTAGTCAGTGTTTTTTTTTCTTTCTTTTTTTTTCTTTCCTCTCTCTTTCCTCTCTCTTTCTTCTTCAATTACCCCCTACTTAGTGGGGGTAATTGAGAATGAATGGGGGAAAGTCACGTGAGAGGAGGCAATGGCTCCATCGCGCAATGATTGGATATGATTGGTTGATCGTACATGATTGGTTCGTGCAATAAATCCCGCCTCTTGTTTTTGTGCGAGTTCACGGATCAGCCTGAATTAAGATAATTATGGCGTTAATGAAAAATGGGAGGGGGGTCTTTTTTTTATTAAAAAGAAAAGATGAACATTACACAAATAATATATATTGTTTAAATTGTTACTGCCTTTGATATTATTTTGGAATAAATGTAAAAATACTAACTTGATGAATTGTATACTTGGTTTTAATACATAGAAAATGTAAATTTATTTATTAAGTTTCGACTGTAGACGCTTGGGTGTCGATGCCCCAGGTAATTAGGTCCAGGTACGTAAGAAAAATCACATGTAGGCTATGTGTGCATTAAAAATACCATTTCGGCAACGAGAACGATGCTGAGCCAAAAGAAGATAAAGATTGTTGTGGCGACTGGGGTGTTTATTGAACCAATCAGATGAGAGTAAATTGAGAGTCAGCGAGAAGATCATTTGATTGGCTACATGAAGAAGGTGGACCTCATGTTTACAACAATTCATTTAGACATTTGCAACAGTTTATTTTTTTACACAAAGGTTGATTTTAAGCGATCAATCTGTTTCGTAGTTCCTGGCTCTGTTATTTTCGATTGCTGTGTAACGTGGAAAAATGGAAGTCAGAAGAATACAGATAATATTTATTTTGCTTAAGCATGAAGATGCAGTTTCACAATACATCCATTACACTTTAGCCTGGGAAAACCCAGACAACTTCCGGCAAATTTAGATTTGCTCTGCAAGTAGTCTGGCAAAGAGCTCATTCAAGCCCATTTCTAATCCGTCGAAATCGCGGCACCAATCAGAAACGTTGAGGCGGGCTTTACACAATGACGATCGCTCTGATTGGTTTTAGGTCTATCCAATTGCGCCCAAAAGGCATTTGAGCGACGTCCGTTCAACTTTTAAATGCATTATTATATTCAAATTGCAAACACATGAGGACAGTCTCCATGAAAGACCCACTGGCAGATGAACGTGCTACTACATTTCTCTCCGAAACGGTAGGAAATGAAATTAGATTTAATAGAGGATTTTAACTGTGACAAGATAATTGACAGGGCAGTTTACGTGACAGGATGCACGCGACAGATCCGTCCGATAAAGATGACGAAGTAGTATGTCCCAAAGCTTGCCTACTTTTTTGCAACACATTCAAAAGTAAATACCTTTTCTTCACAAAAAGAGTACATACTTTTATGGCGTAGTAGCCTGGAAATCCAGACCCAAATCTAAAAGATTAATGGTCTGGCGTCGACTAATGAAAATCGCCCAGCTCGAGGGGCGGCACCAAGCATGCATCTGAAAATCTCACTGAAGTAAAATAATTAAAAAGTAAAATATTTAAAGTAAAATATAAGTAAAATGGGTTCCACTTTATTTTGATAGTCCACTTCAGACATTCTACTAACTATGAGTAACTTTTCAACTACATGTCAACTAACTATCATTAGTATTAGTAGACTGTAGTAGACTGGTAGGTTATGGTTAGGTGTTAGGGTTCGGGTTAGTAGAATAAGTAGGTGTTAGGGTTCGGGTTAGTAGAATAAGTTGACTTGTAGTTGCCTAGTAACTTATAGTCAGTAGAATGTCTGTTGGGGGACCAACAAAATAAAGTGTTAGCAGATATTAAGCAAATAGTCTATTAATACTCTGATGACAGTTAGTTGACATGCAGTTGCAAAGTTACTTATCGTTAGTAGAATGTCTAAAGTGGACTATCAAAATAAAGTGTTACCGTAAAATGTAAACACATTATACATATCTCAGGAAATTCCCAGGACTTTTCTAATATATTTTTGGTAATTTAGACAAACATCAGCAAATAAATCAAAAAGGATGTAAAATGTTATACAATAAATGTTATAAGTGGATATGGGAGCAGTGAAAGCATAAAGTAAATAAATAATAGGCCTCATTTTCTTTTGAATCTTTTATGAAAATATTCAATGATGTACATAAAAATAATGTTGTCAGCACATCCTTGTTTTTCTTACTTTTTGTTGTAATTAATTTACTTTTAAAAATATACTATTTTGCTTGTCTGTTTCAAGTACATCAAGTAATTGTCAAGGATTTAAGCCTTTTTTAGCTTCTAAAACATTCACTCTTGCTGAAATACATGAGACAAAAACTCTGCGGACTGCTCTAATATTTAATCCATAGATTAGGGGATTAAAAACAGGTGGAACTATAACTAATTCTAAAGCCAAAAAATTACGCAGACTCTCGGGAATGTCATTTGAGCCATACCTGCTATACATAACGTCAAAAAGCAAAGCAAAAGTGAAATTTATCAGCGATAATATGTGTGGCAGACAAGTTTGCCAGAATTTCCTTCTGTTTTCTAAAGATGCTTTACATACAGAGATTAGTTTAACATAGGACACTATGATGAAAACTGCACAGCTAAGATATATAATTGCAAAAGTATATCCATAGACATTATTCACAAAAGATGATGTACAAGAAAGTTTTACAATTGACCAATTGTCACAATAGAATTTATCAATGTAATACTTACAAAATGGCCTCAGATTTGATAACAGAATTGCTGGAATCACAGAGAAGTTGGGAACAATCCATGAAAACAGAATTAATTTCACACAGGTGAATTTGGTTAACTTGGAATGATAGTCTAAAGGTTTGCATATGGCTACATATCTATCATAAGACATCACTGTTAATATTGTAAACTCACACAGTAAAGAGCTGTAAATAACAAAGATCTGCAGGGCACACATGTGAGAGGAGATCACATATGAATCCAATATTAAATCAGACAGAAATTTAGGGTAGAATCCTGAGGCTCCATAAACCCCATTTACACACAAATGAGACAAGAATATGTACATTGGTTCATGAAGTGCTTTTGTCTTGATAATGACCATAACAAGACGAATATTAATTGACAAGATAAGCAGATAAAGGAAAAGAAAACAAGTGAAATAGATATGCCTATATGACTTAGATACTTTGGGCACCATAAGAGTCAGTATCACAGGATAAGACATGTTATCCATCAAGTAATGGATATTGCTTCAAATCACACAAAACAATGATATTCTGCAATAATAATAAAAATTACATAAGAATAAAAAATATATGATAAAATGGCTACATTCATTTACAATCTCCTCAATCAGACAATCAAAGATGGAGCTTAGAAAAAAAGGCAAACATCAGATCAACAAATCTTGAGCTGTGTATCTGCGTGTGAAGAGCTGAACGTCTTATAAGAAAAAAATTCAGTTGGGAAATTATTTGAAGATGTTATAAAGCGTCTTGGGATTAATTATAAGTATGGTCCTTGCAAACTTTGCAATCCTTATTTTTCTTATTTTATTCAAACCAAATAACATGTTGAATTAGTATAGGATTTAGTTTGAATCATTTAGTTTCACTCATCAATGAAGGAAATACCAACGTCACCCCTGGTCCCGACTCACAACAGATGTTTCTGCTGGAAAGTGCGCGTTTCATTTCATGCACGTTCATATGATCGCATGTTAACGCGCGACGCGGTTATCTTTTCTGAGCTGCAGTTTATATACAAACACCGTTGTCCTTTGTCGTTTATTAAACATAATAAATCAACTCACATCAACTTAACTTTAGCCTACTGTTCTTTGCTGACATCAAACTTTGAGAGGAGAGTCACAAGTCTACCTGATAACTGTTCCTGCAATGAACTCTTATGGTGTTTTTTTCTCTCTCTTTTCGTGACCAGAAGGATAGTTCCGCTTCATTTTCTCATCGATATTGTAAACATTGATTGACGCGCTTTGACACGAGGGGGAGGCGGGGCCTTGAGTAATTTGCGGGGCCCTACGCACTTTGCGTAGTGTGCGTATAGGGCTGATCGGCTCTGAAATTATGACATATGTTCTCAATGACAAATGATGAACAGTTAGTTCATGCATTCATGACATCAAGGCTAGATTATTGCAATGCTCTTATGGGTGGTGCCCTGCACGCATAATGAACAAACTATAGCTGGTCCAAAACACAGCAGCTAGAGTTCTTAGCAGAACCAGGAAGTATGACCATATTAGTCCTGTTCTGTCAACACTGTATTGGCTCCTTCGTATACATCGTATACATTTTTAAATATTGCTGATTACTTACAAAGCACTAAATGGTTTAGCTCCGCAGTACTTGAGCGAGTTCTTAACACATTTAGTCCTTCACGTCTACTGCGATCTCAAAATTCTGGCCAGTGGATAATACCTAGAATATCAAAATCGACTGTTGGCGGTAGATCCTTTTCCTTTTTAGCACCTAAACTTTGGAACAGTCTTCCTAACATTGTCCGGGAAGCAGACACACTGTCAGTTAAAATCTAGTCTAAAAACATATTTTTAACCTAGCATACACACAACACATTATCAACTTCTATAATTCAATGTTAGGCTGCATAAACTAGGTCAGCCGGAACCGGGAAGACTTCCCATAACACTTGATGTTAGAATGGCCAATGTCTAATGGTTAGAACACCATAAGAAGAATGGCGTTTACGCTAAATATTAGTCTCTCTGTTTATCCCGAGGTTTACCGTAGTCTGCCGGATCCAGGCCGTATCCAGATCTGCTGAAGGACCTGTGCCTGGACAGGATGACATCGCAGCCCTGAAGTGTCAACTAGTCTCTTGTGAAGGCCTCCTTCCTTTCCCTTTACCTCTGTACAGATAAAACGTTATCAAAATTATTCCAGTTCGCATGGATGCGCAGAAGCAACTAAAGATACTGTATTTTGAGGGCCAGACAGGTAATTTGGTGAGGTCAGTTGGTAAAGAAAGACTACGCACCTGCGCACTTAAATGTGCATACCTTTAGACTGAGCACGTAATTTGCATGTGCAAGCTGTCACCGTTTTCACAGATTCACGTTTTTGAGGTTTGCACAGAGATGATAACGTTTTCAAAATTGTTCAAAACTTGCACCTTGGAATCTATTTCAAAGTTTGCATTCTCGAGCCACCAGGCGCTGTGTCGTGCTAATGAAACAGCCAGAACACATTAAAAGTTTTCGGTTTTCGGTTAAAACACTGTCGTGTAGAGCCCCTAAGATAATAACTATTGATCTTTGCAATGGATGTGAATCAATCAAAACTAACTTTAGCGTGACAATAACTTTATTCTAGAGCTGCTGTAAAGCCAAAATAATCTGTTACTTTAATTTACTGTTATCACTGTAAAACTGTTTGAAACAATCTACATTGTTAAAACTAAAAGCCCTAAAAAAATGAAGGTGACTTGACTTCACTTGACTTGACATGTCAACTGCGCTTCATTGCTTTATCATGGACAGAACATCCATCATTTAAGATGAACAACAAAATCTGATCTCAGGCTTTGCATTTTCCACATTGGAAAATCTCCTCTCATGAGCAAGACTGCTAAATGAAACTAGGATCCACTTAATCTTCATCATCACATTCTTAGCACAGCAGAAGTCTTCTCTTGCAAATGTTTTAAAACTTTTTTATTTGTTTCACACATTTTTCACACCCTATGTCAAAACAGTTACCACAGATCTCATTGAAAGACCCCAAACTCTATTGGATTCACTGTGTTGAACAAAAGAAAAACTCTATTCACATCTCTAATGCACCTGTGTGAAACTAGTTTGCACAACTCTTCAATCAGCAATCAGTCCTCATCCATCCATAAAAGATGCCATCTCTGTGTTGCTATTTGCAAGCAGGGATCAAAGCATGGAAGGACAGCAAGAGGCCATGGCAGAGGGGCCAGAGGAAGAGGAGTTTGTATGCGTGGTGGAGGAGCCACAGCAAGAGGACAAAATAGTGCTCAAGTTTCAAATGAAATTTGAGCAACAATTATTGACCGTGTCATCAATCATGGCTTGTCCTTTAGAGAGAATGGACAAAGGGTCTCATTCTGAGTTGGAGCACAGTGGCATCTATTGTCAGGCTTTTCGGAATGAGAACAGGTAAGTCACAGTGTTACTGTCTACCACTGTGTATTTCAGCTTTACTGTTGCCCTGTTAGCGAACAAACTGTCTACAGTAATGCAGATGTTTCATCAATCCCATTTATGTGACTGTCAGAATGTCAATTTTAACATGCTTTTTGCTTTTACTTTAAAGAATCCACACACTACCACACACTGGTGGCAGAGGAAAGATCTTTCACGAGTTCACACTTACAAATAAGTTAGATAGAATAAATGGTATGCATATTTGGCGTGCTGTCCGGGGAGAGGCTCCGAGCTCGGATATTGTTCCCAAACCCAGATAACTTCCTGTTATTGTAGCGGCAGATACGAAAAATGGCAGAGTCGAAGAGTCGCAGTTTCTGTTGTGTTCCAGGCTGTTCGTCTTCCAACCAAAAACAGCCCTACCTTTTATTTCATTCTGTTCATGTGGATCCAAACCTGAAACCCAAATGGATACAGGCGATCCGAAGAGAGGAAGGGAATAGTTTTAATATAAAAACAGGTAGCACCTATGTCTGCAGCCGGCACTTCGCTTTGGATGATTACAGTGGTGGCTGCGTCGTTCGTCGCCTGAAGAGTGGTGTTGTCCCGAGCCTATTCCTTTGGAAAAACTTTACTGCTCCTTTGAGAATGGAGTCAGTATATGACAGAACCTTCAAACGTCAGTCTATACAGCTATGCTGTGAAGATAGCGACATGGTGGCTAAGGCAGTAAGGAAGGATCACGACTACGTGACACACCCAACTGCAGGTAAGATTGTTCATAATGTGTTTAATTAACGCTAGTCAACTATGTGTACCGTTATTGGATAAATGCATTTTACCTGAACAACTTAATGTTTATAATATAAGCTGTTCACGAAATTCAACTAACGTTAGCCTACATCTGTAACTCTGTAATAGTCTCATGCTGTCTAGCTGTAAGGGGCCAGAGATGGGCAGTAGGGGTGAGCGGGGCACAACCTAACGCTTTTTGAATTTCTTCATTTTTGTAAACCTACTTTGGGTTCAGAGTATTTATTTTTTCCAAAATTAATTTTATAACACGACCATATAACAGTTTAGAATGTAATCTGATCTAATAAAAAAAATATACAAGAAATCTTAAAATATTTTCTCAATAAAATACAATTATTAAGTGTTCATATAAAATTGTCATTTTTTTAAATAATTAAAATAATTATTGATGTGGCAGCTAGTAAATACACTAAGTTTCATCATGCTAGCATGTGTGGAAGTATTTAAAACAAGTGTGTTACAACTGGCCTTGTGTTAGGTTGTACCCCGCTCTCCCCTATTTTAATTACATGTATTTAATTACTTTTGAGTATTTTGTAATTTGTATTTTCCTTAACAAAAATAAATTAAATGTAATTTGTAATTAAATACTTAAAATACTTTTTTAATCATGATTACTGTGTTGTGTTGAAAGGTAGCATAAATATGTTAAGGTTTAGAAGCCATTTTGCAAAACACTGGCCTACCTCCCCCTCTCTTCAGCCGATACTGTTCGTCGGACGATCAAATACGTTTCTACACAAAATTTTCATCCGAGAGGGTTTTTACTATTTTTTGGGAGTCGATTGCACCATCTGCCCTTAGACTGGTGTACTGGACCAAAGCACAGAGGGCAGGTGAGGAAGGCTGCCAAGATCCCAGCCCACCACGCATCATGCCATTAATAGATGAGTTCTTGATGTACTCCATGCGGGTTGCTGTTGGCATGAAGGAGCAGCTCATTGCTGACATGTTTAAAAATGACTAGCAGTCAGCCTTGGTCGCCGTAGCTGTGTCCACGCAGGACTGCAGCTGAGTTTCTTTTGCTATCTCGCTGGACAGCTGCGGTGACACTTCAAGAGACTGGAGATGCATTAACTGAAGTAAGGTCGGGACGAAATGCAACCTGGGAAAAGTGTGCTGCATCAGAGGACTGATTTAATAAAGTTTAACCATGCTGGAATCCGAAGGAAGCTTATGCAGACTGTCTTCTTCCACAAACAGGCACTTCACAATTTTAGTAAACAGCATGTTTATTGCTTGGAAGTAGCTCGATCCGGTTTAGCAATTATCATGTCGTCCTATGTTATTTAACATGTTTGGGCGAATCGGTGGGCGGGGCTAAACAGGCCGTGTTGAAGTAGGCGTTGATCTTCTTTTGTGGAGGCGGTGTTTTATCCTCTTTGACGTCATAGTTCCCCACTTTGAAAAACGAGTCGTTTGCTGAGCCTGATGTCTATAAAAGCTTTTATTGGACTAACAAGGTAGTTTTCAGTTTTGAAACTTACAGGATATTATTATAGTATGATGATCTCTTATATGTCAAAAGCTCAAGGAAATTTTGATTTGTCAGTTCATCACCCCTTTAAGATATTTTAGATTTAGTCCGAGAGCTTTCTGTCCCTCCATTGAAAATGTATACACGGTATACTGTCCTTGTCCAGAAAGGTAATAAAGATATCATCAAAGTAGTCCATGTGACATCAGTGGGTTAGTTAGAATTTTTTGAAGCATCGAAAATACATTTTGGTCCAAAAATAACAAAAACTACGACTTTATTCAGCATTGTATTCTCTTCCGGGTCTGTTGTCAATCCGCGTTCAAGACTCCGCAGTGACGCTGCTGACCTAAGACGCTGCTGCCGACGTGTTATCACTTACGCACCATTTAAAAAAATATAGCAATACCAAAATACCAAAATACAAACAATGTAGAATAGCTTGAATACAGTTATATACTATAACCGCATGCAACAAGAAAACATTACGTGTTATCTCACATAGAAATACACAACTTTACAAGACAATGTCAGTAACATTTCACATTTACCAGTACAGCTTCACCAAATTACTGGTTGTTATGTTAATCTCATGCCATCTCACTTAAACATACACACGACATATTCACTGCGATGTGTTATATCTTATATTACAAATTCACAACACCTAAGATTTACAGTTAACGTAAACAGAGATATAACCGGTGATACGGCTATGGCTAAAGCTAAAGCTAGCTAAAGCAATTTCTTCTTTACTTACTTGGTAATTGTGGATAAACTCTTCGTGGAAGAATTTATATCCCTTGTCCAGTTTGTTCCCTTAAAGGGGACATATCATGCTAAATGCACTTTTTTAGCCCTTAAATGCATTTTGTTGTATATTTGGAGTGTTTAGAAGTACAGAAAAGATGAAATTATTCCCTTCAGGTGCTTCGTTGATATCTTTATATTCTGTTTTGGTCATATTTTTCAACCGGTTCAGATTTTTCTGTTATCTATGACGTTTTTTGAACTATCACGTCACAGTATTTGCAGCGGAACTGCAAAATAAGGACATTGACTTCCGGCCCAACACTTCGAGAAATCCGCCATTATTATTTCTCGCTGCAATTTTGTAGTCCAAGCTAAAGGATGCAGAAGTTACGAGAGGGTAAGTTAAAATGTTCGGTTGTTGGATGTAGTAACCCACACGCTTCATTACACCGTCTAATGTAGATGAACTGCCGCGCTTGTGACAGGAGCATGTTTAACTGAAAGAACGAGCAGAACGATTAGAGAGAGAGACCCGGTCGCGCGCGCGCGCACTCTCTCTCTTCGGAGCCAGGCGAAAGTGTAAACAAGACTTCACCGTCTCCAAACTAGACGCTGTCTTGCTCTCTCTCCCTCGGACATATTAATCAAAATAAATCGACACGGTGGTAAAAGGTCGGAAGACCAAAGTTTCATGTGTAAATACAGTACACACCATTGCGATACATCCATATGAAGACGTTGTTCTGCAGGTTCGTCGTCTTCATTTTCATCTCGCTCCGTCTCTGGCTCGAACATGTAAGGCTGGCTGGACAAGTCTTCCGTTGTTGACATTTTGTTAATAACGTGTGTGTAAAAGTTTCTGTGCGCTAGATAATCCTATCTCTGCTACTAGACTACAAAAATGGCCGAACGGGGTGGAGTTGAACCGAGTGTCACCGCTACAACCTGGAGAGGGGGCGGGGTATGAAGTGTCTCAATATTATTTAAAGAGACCGCACCAAAACGAGTTGCTTTCAGAAGCACATTAGAAAGGGGTAAAAAAGGGGCCTGTGGAGCTATAATAATGAGGAATTCAGACCCAAGCATTGCAGTTCCGCTTTATATAGACTACAAATGTATGATTTATATGTAAAAAGGAACAATTTAAAAGCATGATATGTCTCCTTTAAGTGGACGAATGTATCTCCACACTCTTCACCACATCGGCGCTGGTAACCTTCGGAAGACAACTCAGGCTAGTCGAAAACACTCTAGCTGCCATTTCTCCACCAACAAAGCTTACACCAGAACTGGGTTTACGCTTCGTTGACGTATTTCCGTTTTTTGCGTAAATGGTGTATTGTAGATATGGTTGTGGCAAACAATGATATCAGACTGCGTGAAATCCAGGCAGCAGTAATTGCAGATCAGGGAGCATTAAGAACAACTAAGGCAACTATTGATAGAGTCATTTAACGAAACCATGTCAGAAAGAAGCAGCTGTACAGAGTTCCATTCCAAAGAAACGACACTTGGTTACTAATGTAACCTCGGTTCTCTCTAGAGAGGGAACGAGTGTTGCGTAAGTTTAGCTTACGCTACGGGCAAACTCCTTTTCTCGAGAATACTGAAGCGAAAAAACTATCCCTTAATTTTTAGAATGTAAAACGCATTTGCTGCAGCAAGCAGACCTAGGCGAGACAGCTCGCGCGCCTATTGGCTGCTCTGCGGCAACTGCTGCAACCTATCAGTGCGTCAGACATGACGTCAGCGCCAATGAGAGGCTCGCCTCATGCTACGTCATGGCCCGCCAAGATGGGTGTGGCCTTAGCCTATAAATACCCATCGCTCAGGTTGCACTATGATTTAGTCGACTGGAACCGAAACCATAACACAGCACAAGTACGGCAGGCTACGCAACACTTGTTCCCTCTCTAGAGAGAACCGAGGTTACGTTAGTAACCGAGTGTCGTTCTCTTACGAGAGTACTCTCGTGTTGCGTAAGTTTAGCTTACGCTACGGGAACCCTATGTAAAGCGCCGTGCGTGCTAAGATTCCAACACTTATGTCCCAGGGCAGTAGCCCGGGGCTCATGTATAAGTGGAACGGTCGCAACGGCAGAACGGGGCGGGACGACTCGGTATTGTGAGGTAGGTGCATACTCATTATACAGTTAAGGCAGTATATCAACCTTGAAACTGCATAAGCCCACAGGACGTTGCAGCATATCAACAGTCTAATCAAACTGAGTTGGGTAGACAATGTTAATATAGCATAATCAGACTGAGAACAGCCTAGCCTGTAGGGTGGGTACTTCTAGGTTATAAAACCTTACAAATGTAGACAGTGAGGCCCAGCCTGCTGCCATACAAATGTCTTGAAGTGAGAGCCCACTTGTCCAGGCCCAAGGTCGAGGCCATGCCTCTAGTCGAGTGGGCCCTAACACCCAAGGGGCAATCCTAGCCCCTGGATGCATAAGCCGACGCAATAGCGTCTACTATCCATCTGGACAGGGTCTGTTTCGAGATGGCTAGCCCTTTAACGCGGCCACCGAACGAAACGAAAAACTGCTCCGTCTGCCTAAAGGCAGCTGAATGCTCCACATAAATCCTCAAAGCCCTTACTGGGCAAAGGAAATTAACCCTAACCTCACTGTCGGACGCAGGGAGGGCTGAAAGGCCAATAACTTGCGCTCTAAACGGAGTCGCAAGCACCTTCGGGACGTAACCATGCCTTGGTTTGAGGATGACCTTAGAGTCATTAGGCCCAAATTCCAGACACGTAGCGCTCACCGAGAGCGCGTGTGGGTCGCCCACCCGTTTTACTGATTCGAGTGCCAGCAGAAAAGCGGTTTTGAAGGAAAGGTACTTTAGCTCCACTGCGTGTAATGTTCAAATGGTCCACCTTTCATGGCCTCTAAGACCGTAGAAAGGTCCCAAGCTGGAACCGAGGGGGTCCGAGGAGGGTTCAGCCTCCTAGCTCCCCTGAGGAAACGGATTATGAGGTCATTCTTTCCCAGCGACTGGCCATTCACAGGCTTCGTAAAAGCTGCTATAGCCGCCACATACAGCTTGAGCGTGGATGGGGTTCTCCCCTGTCCAACAGCTCTTGCAAGAAAGAAAGCACCACCGTTACCTCACAATCTAGCGGGTTTAAGTCATGAGCTGAACACCATTCAGCGAACACTGACCATTTAGACGCAGAGCCGTCTAGTAGACGGAGCTCTAGCCTGTGTGATCGTGTTCAGCACTGCGGGAGGTGAAATGATGCTAGTTGATCGCCCACACATGTAGGGCCCACAGCTCGGGGTATGGGTGCTAAACTGCGCCCTGGGCCTGGGATAACAGGTCCGTCCTCAGCGGAATCGGGGTATGGGTGCCAAACTGCGCCCTGGGCCTGGGATAACAGGTCCTTCCTCAGCGGAATCGGGGTATGGGTGCCAAACTGCGCCCTGGGCCTGGGATAACAGGTCCTTCCTCAGCGGAATCGGCCATGGAGCTGTGCTCCCCAGTTCTATCAACTCTGGGAACCAAACTCGATTCTCCCAGAGCGGGGCTACCAGGAGTATCGAGCATTTGCTCTCCCTGACTCGCTTGATTACCTGTGGTAACAAGCGTGGGGCTTCCCCAGGTAGACAACACACTCGCCGTGACCGTCGTCATCATGCAGAGAGGCTCTGCATGTGCCACAAGTGCGGCGTGACATTACAATGCCGTTTGCTCCTTTATTGTGAAAGCTTATAATGAAAAAAGGATGTTTTTACGCCGGTGTTTCGCAGGAGAGCGCAGGGGAGACAGTGCGACAGCTCGCAGGATCGCTGGAGATTGAGTGCGCTGATCAGTCAGGCCGCTGGGTCGCTACTGGATCAGGCCGGCTGCTGGCTCACTACTGTTCCGCTGCAGGCTCCACTTCCTTGGCGAGAAGGCGTAGGCTTCGATGTAGAGAGGATCAGCAAGGTCCGAAGATCGTTACTGAAGGAGAAATCTCAATCCATGGCAATTCAAGCGTCTTTTATAGGCATATCATTTGGAATAATCCCCTGGAATTTCCCCGGGGATTCCCCTGCGCTCAGTGCGGAGGGCTTCGCACCGATTGGTTCGCGCAGATATGCCGCTTCCCATCGCTTCTTGCAGTTGCCACTGACCAGCCAATAGCGTGCGAGTAAGCCTCAGCACTGTATGGCTGTGCAGTAGCACTGCGTTGTTTTATAAAGGCTTCAGTATTTCGGAGAAAGGAGCGTTCCCCTAGCGTCTTAAGCTAAGACGCAGTACGACTGACCGTTCGAAAGGGAACACATGTACATTCTGCTTATTAAACACACAGGGATGCGCAGCAGCACACAAACATGCCAAATATTACAAATAAAAGGATTACAATGTAAAATATTATTCTTGTGTACATAAAGATACGGGGATCCACAAGAGCAGATCCATTTACGCTCTGGAGACGTGTTCGGTCTTTCCATTATCAAATTCCATTATGTAAATTAGTGAATCCGCCATGGCGTGAGTGGAACTGGCATTTAAAGGGAATCGGAGATGAGACTCTGATTGGTTTATTGCACGTAAATCCCAAAACACACCCATTACTGATTAAGAGAATAGGGACAACCCTTTTAGACCATGCCACCATGCAACCCGCCGACCATTTTTCCCGTCGTTAAACTAGCAAAAGTGGATTCGGACACGCCCTAACTGCACTTGCGCCCTGCGCTTTAGACAAAGCGCTTAGATCTTTAAAATTGGGCCCGATATGTTGACCCAGGAACGCGTCTAACTTGGCAAAATCATCTGCACAGTGCACATGACTAAATACAGTTTCAGCATTAGCAGTAAAATGACTGCATGTAACATCACTTGATGGAAAATGGCAATAACATTTACATTTAAGCATTTGGCAGACTCTATCCAAAGTGACTTTTGTTGCATTCTAGGTATACATTTAATCAGTTCATGCATTCCATGGGAATTGAACCCAAGACTTATTGTTTTGTGGTTTGTGTATGTGTGAGTCACTCAAATCACTATGCACACAATCAAATGAAAGAGATAGTCCTACAGTATATTGCATACAAAACGCTTATCCCATACGTTTTATCGCTGTGGAAATTGTAAAGTTTATATACAGTCATACATTATCTAGCAAAAGTTAAGAGACATACAGTACAGGCCAAAAGTTTGGACACATTACTATTATTAATGTTATTGAAAGAAGTTTCTTCTGCTCATCAAGCCTGCATTTATTTGATCAAAAATACAGAAAAAAAATGTAATATTGTGATATTTTATTTCAATTTAAAATAATTGGTTTTCAATTTATTATACTTTAAATTATCCTTTAGAAATCATTCTAATATGATGATTCATTATCAAAGTTGGAAACGGTTCTGCTGCTTAATATTTTTTCATAACCTGTGATACTTTTTTAGGATACTTTGATGAATAAAAAGACTTTGATGAATAAAAAGTAATAAAAAAGGGGGAAAAAAAAGAAGAAAAAGAAAAGAAGCAAATGTTTTAAAAATAGAAATCTTTTGTAACAACAATACTGGTCAGTAATTTGGGGTCAGTAATTTTTTTCTTTCCTTTTTTTGAAATATATCAATACTTTTATTCAGCAAGGATGTGTTAAATTGATTAAATCAATACTTTTATACAGCAAGGATGTGTTAAATTGATAAAAAGAAAATATTATTAGAAAATATTTGTTTGTTTTTTTAATAAATGCAGTTCTTTTTAACCTTTTATTCATCAAATATATTAGGCAGCAGAACTGTTTCCAACACTCATAATAAATCAGAATATTAGAATGATTTCTAAAGGATCATGTGATAGACTGGATGTCACATGTGACACTGAAGACTGGAGTAATGATCCTGAAAATTCAGCTTTGCATCACAGAAATAAATGATAATTTAAAGTATAATAAATTGAAAACCAATATATCACAATATTACATTTTTTTTGTGTATTTTTGATCAAATAAATGCAGGCTTGATGAGCAGAAGAAACTTCTTTCAAAAACATTAAAAATAGAATGTTTCCAAACTTTTGGCCTGTACTGTAAATCAAAAACTTAATTTGGGAGCACATTCAAGACAGGATTTAAAAGAATATTAATATTCGATGTCGATATTTCATGCTTTGAATATCACGATTATCGTCAACACCGGTATATTGCGACACCCCTATTTCAGAGTAATGGAAATTTTAACTATGAACATTTTAGTGTACGTTTTCAGTATAGTGAAATGAAGCATTCATGCCTTAGTTGTTTACTATAAGGGTTCAATATTATATAAAGACTTTTATTTGTTTTTTGTTGAGATAATACAATACAGTAAACACACACACACACACAAAAAAAACTTTATATTGATTTTTTCAAGACATTTATGCATGATTTCAAGACTCTATTGCGGACTTCTTTGAGTTTTAAGCCATAGATTACAGGATTAAAAAGAGGCGGCACAATAATTATTTCTAAAGCCAAAAAATTACGCAGGTCATCTGGGAAATTTGTTGAGCCATATCTGTTGTACATTGTGTCAAAAAGTATTGCAACACTGAAATTTACTAGTGAAAGTATATGAGGCACACATGTCTGCCAAAATTTCTTTCTGCACTCTAATGATGCTTTACATGCAATGACAAGCTTCATATAGGATACAATAATTACAGCAAAAATGCAACAATAAAATGAAATGCTTATTAGTCCATACACATTATTGGTGACTGTTGATTCACACGAGAGCTTTACCATTGACCAGTTGTCACAGTACAATTTATCAATGTGATTTTTACATAATACCAGCTTATTTGATAGGAGCAGGGCAATGAGTGTTGAAATGAATGGCACAGTCCAACAGAAGAAAAGTAACATGACACAAGAAAATGTGTTCATCTTTGAGTGATAGTCTAAAGGTCGACATATGGCCACATGTCTGTCATATGCCATCACTGCTAATGTTGAATATTCACATTTAACTGAACTGTATATAACAAAAGATTGAAGAGCACACATGTAAGAAGGAATTACATATGAATCCAGCATTAAATCAGTAGGAATTTAGGATAAAATCCAGTGGCTCCATATATTCCATTTAAACACAGATTACACAAAAAAATGTACATTGGTTCATGAAGGGCTCTCTCCAAGACAATAACCACACAAAGGCAAATGTTCAAAAACAATATTAGACAATAAAGAAAGAACAAGCATGTGAAATATATATGTCTATATGATTTAGAGCCTTTTGGTCCATCAGAGTGTAGGTTACAAAATCAGTTATATTATCCATTATCTCTGTATGTTACCACAAATTATAAATCTGTCCCTATAAAAAATGTATTGACATTTAATTATTTATAATCACAAGTATGTTGCAATTAAAAAGAACAATTATATCTCAAGTAAATTGATGTCTTTCATCAGGCCTAAAAATATAGCACAAAGCTGCTAATACTAGTCAACTATCACCATACCAGAGTCATCATCTTGCATGTTCACAACCATGAAGAGGCTCTGAAGGCAACTGACATGCTTATAAATACCCTTTTTTCCCCACAGAAGATTCTCCGAGAGACTCGAGCATATACACCTCGGGGATTAATTTATAAACTGTTTGTCATAAAGATGTGATTTTCAATATAAATTAGTATTTTTTTTTATTTCTGTATATAGTAAGAAATGTAGAAGTGAACAGTCCGAAAATGTACAATGAAGACTTTGACAAAAGGAATACACATTCAACAAACTGTTCGATGAAAATGCATGTATCTGTCATTCAATCCATTTGTAGTTAATAAATTGAAAAAGAAACAGTGTATCTTTTCATTTAGTGATATTTTGGTTATTATTATTAGTAGTAGTATTAGTTGTAGTTTTAATTCAATTGATTCTTATTATAATTATAAAATTTCATTTTATTTAGGGTTAATTATATTATGTATTTTTGTCTTTGGGTATCTACAATTTTTAAAAACACAATCAAGATTGAGTCTGGTTTTCATCCTCCATGCTGAAATCTCTCTGCTGTATGTGTTAGAAATCTCCCTAGGTGGTGGTAACTGTTTTTTAATGCTGATCAATTACCTAATACTACTACTACTACTAACAACAACAGAACACATTACAAACATCTGGACATTTAACACTTATTTAATAACATCACAGATTGATCTGAATAAACAGGGTATGTGCAACTTTGGTGTTGCAGACAGTGTAATCAAGTGCTAAAAAAAAAAAGAGTACCCATTAAAATGTCTTTACATAAAGGACCGATCATGAAACAATGCACAAGTACAGCGTTGAGCTTCTTGAGTCTGTTCAGTAAGGAGCGTTTTGATTGGCGGATTAAAAGCTCACTGCGATTGGCTAAAAAGAATACTCCAAAAAAAGACATTTTAGAATCTTAATGATGGATCTTAAAGGAACACGCCGACTTTTTGGGACTTTAGCTTATTCACCGTATCCCCCAGAGTTAGATAAGTCCATACATACCCTTTTCATCTCCGTGCGTGCTGTAACTCTGTCTGACGCACCCACCGCTAGCCTAGCTTAGCACAAAGACTGGAGGTAAACGGCTCCAGCTAGCATACTGCTCCCAATAAGTGACAAAATAACGCCAACATTTTCCTATTTACATGTTGTGATTTATATAGTCACAGCGTGGACAAATAACAAGGTCACATGAGACACAGACATCTTCTAACCGTATACATACTGGGAACTATATTCTCAGAAGGCGAAGCACTGCTACTTTTGACATCAAAAAAAGGTAGGCCGTAAATCTTTATTTACTGCTGGATCACATTTGGCTATATAATATTCTCTACTGCATGCTTATGCTTCTCTGTAATGGACAGTCTGTATTAATATTTGTGGGCATAATTGTTGGTGGTGGTAGTTATGTTTGAAGCCTATAATAAAATTTTACCCAGTAGCGTGTGTGTATGTGTGTGCGTCTAGCAGAGACAGCGCGCATCAGAGAGCGCGCGTCAGAGAGAGCGGACATTTTCGGGCTGGGGCAGGATTAGGGCTTGAACACCACGGGCCAGGTCTCGGTTAGGGCTGGATTTTTTGCCCCGTGCAGGGCTCTAAGCAGTATGCTGGCTGGAGCCGTTTACCTCCAGTCTTTGTGCTAAGCTAGGCTAGCGATGGGTCTGTCAGACAGAGTTACAGCACACACGGAGATGAAAAGGGTATGTATGGACTTATCTAACTCTGGAGAATTCGGTCAATAAGCTAAAGTCCCAAAAAGTCGGCGTGTTCCTTTAACCTGTCAGGAAGGTCTCAAAAATACTGCACACAAATTCAAAGCAGTCCACGAACGTGTCACGATTTGCAAATGCAGATTCAGTGATCCACAAATACATGTAACATCATTCATAAATGTGTGATGGAAATTAATTCACGACCTTGATATATACATATCTGTGTAAACATTTTAAATTTATTTAGGTAAGATGCATTTGTGTGAGCATTTGGGGAAATATTTATGCTTTTACTTGTGTATTTATGAATTGTGTTTTGAATTTACGAATCGGATTTTGTAAGTGTGAATTGTGCTGTGCATTTATGAATTTTGTTTTGTAAATGTATAATTTTTTAGGCTGATCTGGCTCCATGACTTTCTGTTCCTTTTTGCCTGTGTGACCTAGTTTCCTAGGGTACGTTTACACAAAAACAATAATATGCTTAAAACGGAGACGTTTTCCTTTGAGTTTTCCGCGTACAGACGACACCATTGTCAAACAATCCCGATTCACACGGATCCGAAAAACTACTAAAAACCCTGTATTCTGCTGCCAGCCCATTAGATGGCGATGAAACACTATAGACTGAACAATTAATACGCATATGCATATTCTTCTTCAGAGATTTGCGTTTTTGTTGTTTACACAGAGAACCTTCTTTGAAACTCGTTTTCAGGCACCCAAAACGCTATTGTGTGTAAATGAATGGCTAAAGCACCTAAAAAGTTGTACGTTTCTAGTTGAAAATGGTGTCGTGTAAACAGCCGTTTATTCCCTTATAACTTTGTTTTTAAGGAACTTTGTCATAAGGGAACCAAGTTTGTTCCCTTGATTAATTATCCCATTCACCTATTGTCCAAATAATTAACTCATTAGTTCCTCCTGTCATCAGTTCATTCAGTTCATGGTTCAGTGTCATCAATGTTAAATGTTTGTGATATCTGTTTGCCTGAGTGTTCCTGTGGATTTTTGGATTAAAGACATTTTGTATTATATTCTCTTGAGTCGTGTACTTCCTTGTGAAAGAACACCGAACCACAACAGTAGAATTTTTTGCTGCTTTTTTTGGAGCAGTCCTCGTTACAACTTTGCCACACTCGTGGAGTGGGTGCTGGTGAACAATGATTCGCCATTCACTATCTATTCAAATCAGTGTGTTATTCTATTCAAATCAATGTGATAAACAAGTTAGGTCTAAAGTCATCTGAAAGTAGGCTAATCAAAAAGTAGTCCGATTATATTACCTTAAATGTGTAATGTAATGGATTATGTTGCTAACTACAATTTTTGACATGTAATTTGATATCAGTAACCGACTACAATTTGTCAGTAATCTACCCAGCACTGCATATAAGAAATAACTTGTTTTGGGAAATCCCTTATATTGACAAAGGCATCCTGCTGTCACATCTGTGTTTAATTTTCATGTCTTTTATTTATTCTCACAGTCATTGTTGCCCTCATGTGATCATGTCTTGTGTCATGACTCTCCTTGTGCCATTTTTTGGAGCCGAGCGTTTTCACAAAGATTCTGCCCCACAATCACCTTTCTTGGGTAAAGAGAACCAGGAAGAAGTTCAGCACGAGTTTTGGTGTGATGGTGCGTCAGCAGTAGTTGCCTTCCTCAGAGAACTTGCATGCTAGAGTATTTTCTGCACACTGCAGGCGACCTTTCTCCTGTGCACTTTAGCACTGAAAGAGCTTCTTTCCCTAAAGAGTAAACTTTTTGAATGCAGTCGTCACCTGGCCCTAGCTGACAGTTACAATCACTGACTACGCGTACATGTGATTGTGCACCAATAATGCAATTATTTCTAATAATCAGAGTAAGGTCATAAGCAAGATGTTCAGCTACAAGACACGACCAGAACATTTAACTGCAGTTTACATGCAATTTTCATTATTCGCTAATAAGTATGGTTATACCTTGAAGTTCAGACAGGACCACTTTGGCAAGTTACTTGAGTTTATTAAACACAATTTATCTTTGGCGGTATGGTTCCTTATGGGGGTTATTGCTCCAATATTAATAGCATACAGAGCTTAAGCATTAACCCCCCATAGAACCATCCACTTGAGTGATATACAGATGATTAAAACACTTTAGTAATGTCTTGAAAGCAAAACAATGTTAACGTGTAGACGTGGCAGTAAATCCCCGGACGTCTATACTGTAGCTTGGCTATGAGGATGAGTGTCTCTCAGCACTCATGTCTGTGACATGAGTGACTCATGTCTGTGACTTGAAAGCCTTGTTGGTAATCTGAAACAAAAGAAGACGACAGCCAGAAGGTGCACGGTAATATGCTTGATACTTATAGTGGTGTGGGCGGGAGGGTTGCAAGCAGTTTGAGCATGCTTACCGAGCAGTAATGACACGTGTATATAATATATATCCTCTCGGTCAAATAGGAGAATGGTAGTGGTTGTAACGCTGCACTCGATTTGTGTGAACAACAGATGACATTCGTGTATGTCCGAGCACATGCAATTAAATTCATGTACACCACACAGCTTAATGCGAATATGGTTTCTACGATTTAATCTACGATTAATTACCGCTGCCTCATTCGACCTCAAACAAGTATCTACTGCGGCTACTCACAAATCAGGTAACAAATTGGACCTTATTTACACACGCTACTGCTCCACTGACCATACACTGGTCACTCCACTAGACACCTCAGATCACTTCCTCCTCACTCTCAACCTCAACCTGCCTCAGAACACAACACACACTCCTCCACAGGTCACCTTTCGGTGAAACCTACGCTCACTCGCACCCTCTCGCCTATCCTCTCTGGTCTCATCCACACTTCCTCCACCTGATCAGCTTTCAACACTAGATACTAACAGTGCAACTGATAATCTGTTCTCCACTTTAACATCCTGCTTGGACAACTTCTGCCCCTTTTCCTCCAGGCCAGCCCGCGCCACACCCTCTGCCCCCTGGTTATCTGATGTTCTCCGAGAACATCGTTCTAAACTCAGGGTTGCAGAGAGGAAGTGGCGCAAATCGAAAGATCCTACTGACCTTGGTCTTTATCAGTCCCTCCTCTCTTCCTTCTCTGCTAATATCTCTACTGCTAAAATGACTTACTATCACAACAAAATTAACAATTCTTCAGACTCTCGCATGCTTTTCAAAACCTTCTCCTCTCTTCTCAACCCTCCTCTTCCTCCTCCTTCATCAACCCTAACAGCTGACGATTTTGCCTGAGGCTCTGTTCGTGGATGAGTCATTTTGGGAAGATGACCATCACGAGCATGAGATCAAGACTGGAGTTACTCGAAAGAGGTGGAGTGCCCTCTGCTATCGCCCAATCTAGTTCTTCTGCCCAGCAGAGGGCTACTTTGGTTGATACACAGGGTGATCTGAGGGTTAAAGTTGGGTTACAGTTACTTTTTGAGTAATAGGCATGCAAACTTTTAGGTCATTTAGTCATTTTGACATCCCTCCACAAAGTAGTGGATAACTCAGCAGCACATATTTATCCATGGCATTTAATATTTTGGCTTTTATCACTATTTTTGTTAGTCTTTCTTCAGAAAAAATATTAACAAATTAAAAAAATTAGCGGGGGGCCTCTGATTGAGTTGACAGAATTACACAATATTTTTTTTTGTTTTTTTTTATACATATCATCACTCACTAGCATTGTCACATTCATGGTTTTAAGTCCTTTGGTAGTGGACCAAATTATATAAAAAAGCACAAAAAAATAAAATAAAAATAATAATAATTAAGAATGGTTAAGACTTCATTGAGAACATATTATCCAAGAAAATGAAGGCTTTATGGATTAAAAACTACTACAGTAAGTGACCATGGATTGCAGTTATTATTACTCTTTGAAAGCGTTTACAGGGCTTTGACCTGCATTCTTTTAGAAAAATAACATAATATGCTCTTTTGATATAAGATATACGAAACATGATATAAAATGATTTATGAACATAAATTGACCATAATGTTTCACTCATTTACTGTACAAGTCTGTCTTTAGTTTTTCCTAAAGCATGACTGTTTCTCAGCACTGTAAACAAATCCTTTGCTTTAACATTGCACATGCATAGAACAATAGAATGAGAAAGAAACAATAATATGAATGTGTATTATTTATTGTTTTCTGATACTAACAAAAGATTTCAAGATTCTTTTGCGTACTTCTTGGAGTTTTAATCCATAGATTATTGGATTGATAAGAGGTGGCACAATTAGCATCTCTAGAGCCAGAACATTTCGCAGATACTCTGAGACATCACTTGAGCCATATCTGCTGTACATGGAATCAAAAAACACAGCAACAACATAATTTAACACGGTAAACATATGAGGCACACATGTCTGCCAGAATTTCTTTCTGCATTCTAATGATGCTTTACATGCAATGAGAAGTTTAATGTAGGAAAAAAGAATAAAAACACACAAGCAAGAATAAAATGAAATTACAAAAAATCCATAAATATTATTGATGAGAGTTGATTCACATGAAAGTTTTACTATAGACCAGTTGTCACAGTACAATTTATTAATGTGATATTTACACAATTTCAGCCTATTTGATAACACAAGACAAAAGACATGTAAACCAAGGGTAGGATCCAACAGAAGGCAAGTAATATGCAGCATGAAAATCTGTTCAGTTTTATATGATAGTTTAAAGGTTGACATATGGCCACATATCTGTCATATGCCATCACTGTTACTGTAGTACAGTCACACATAACTGAACTGTAGATCACAAAAGCTTGAAATGCACACATGTAAGAAGGATCACATATGAATCCAGCATTAAATCATGTAGGAATTTAGGATAAAATCCTGAAGCTCCATATATATCATTTACACACAGATTACACAGAAAAATGTACATTGGTTCATGAAGGGCTCTCTCCAACACAATAACAACACTGACCCAAGTGTTCACAAAAAGTATCATAAGATAGAGCACCAAAAAGCATGTGAAATATATATGTCTGAATGATTTAGAGTCTTTTGGTTCCATCAGGGTGTATGTTGCAAAAAAGGTCATATTATCCATGTTCTATTGATGTAACACAATTTTAAAATGAATTGTGATTTGATTCTTTACATTCACCAACTGACAAAAAAAAGCAAAAAAAAAAAAAAAACAGTTATATAAAATAATTCACACAAAAGACAAAAAAATAAATAAAATATTTTAAAGACAATTGTTTCTAAAACCATTCAACCATTACCTTACATCAGACTCCAAATCTTGCAGTATATGGTCTCAGTCAAGATTTGGAGGCTGTAATGACCACTGACATGCCTATAAATAACGTTTGCTAATGGCAACATGTCTGTGAGTATCTAGCAAATAAACCCTAGGGGTTATTCTAAGAATTTAGTTGGTCTTTCACATGTTTCTTTACAATTGCAAGTGTTTTAAATCTCAAAATTGTGTCTTTTTTCTCTCACAATTCTGAGTTTATTATTTATACTATAAGCTTGTTTCTGCCATGGAATAAAAAATAATAATAAACTCGAGATTTGGACTCATTTGCGATTCTGACTTTATAATTCACAGTTCTGAGTTTATATCTCAGAATTCTGAGAATGGGTAATTTTTTTTCTCAGAATCTAAGATATAAACTCACAATTGCGTGTTATAAAGTTTGAATTGCAAGATAAAACCTTTTTTTTATTTTTATTCCATGGCAGAAACAAGCTTCCTGTCACGATTCTAGTCTTGTGGTCTCTTGTTGTGTAAAGAACTTTTATGCTGAAGTGTATTTTCTGTTCCTATTGTTTCTGTGTTCACTTCTTGTGTTTAGTTCCTGTTTTCCCTTGGATGCTTCTCAAGACTCAAATTGATGCTTTCTCCTTTTTCGCGCTCCTCCAGAGATTGTCTTATTAGGGAGATGAGAGGATCTGTATCTCTTACTATTGGAGAAACCGTAACGGCTTACTTGGATCAGAGGCACCTCAGCCTATTGTGTAATGGCAATGACTTCCGTGCCCGCCGTTCAAAGTTTTATGACAGTCAGTTAGCTTACCTTGTGGATTATTAGTGGATTACCAGCTGTGCTCGCGCCATGGCAGATTCGCTATTTACAAGGCGGTTTGGGCACATTGCTATTTACATGGAATTTGCAAACGGAAAGACTGAACACTTCTCTAGAGAGGAAACGGATCTGCTCGAGCTTGTGTGCACAAGCAGACCATCTACGGGACAAGCCGGATTCGACCATTTCTTTATGTTCACAATAATAATATTTAATTTTTATTTTTAATATTTGGTACATTTGTGTGCTGCTGCGTGTCCCTGTGTGTGTAATAAGCAGTGTACCCGCGTTGTGCACCCGCCTATAGGCTCATATTACAAATGCGCCCTTTAACAGTAACAAAAATATATATATATACTACATTGACTTTAGACCAGGTTTTTGGTGGTCAACGGCGCAGTCTATTTCAGTTGCATCAAAATAGCAACGCGCCAAAATGTGCCTGAACACAACTCGTTTTCAGACCAGCATGCCCATGGGCGCACAATTGGGCGCAAATGCATTTGCTATTTAAACAACGTGGCGTAGGATGTGAAAATGATAACTGCGTCAGGCTGAAACTAGCAAAAAACACTGGCGTCGTGCCTGGCGCCGCCTTGCGCAGGTGTATGATAGGGCCCTAGGACTGCATTTTTTGTGGAATGTGCTTTACTGCGGAAAAAAAGCGTGAATATCTCTATAAGCTGCAAAGTAGTCAATGCAAGGCGCAAAAAAATACATTTAAGATTACACTAAAACTAATGCATATTTAATTCATTAAAATTGATTACACTAAAACTTAATTGTAATTTAATGCATATTTAATTCATTAAAATTATATGTATTTTATTTACCATCATTCATTAAAAAGCGTTATATCATCATCATTAGGCACACAGCAGTCATGTAGCCTATCATTAAAGTGCAAGATTAACCTGGCAGCAATAGAAGGAACACTTTGTTTTATTTTAATTTAACAACATACAATATAACACAATATTTATAATTAAATTATTAATTTTCTCTTTGTTAATTAAAATGCATAGTATCAGCATCATATGCATACATGCAGTTATAATAGTCATCACAATTTAAGTCTTATAACTGGTAAAACCTGAAAGCTAAGGAAAGAAAATAATAAAAGTATTTTTTACTTTCTTTAGACAATATACGTACAATATCACTCAATATTACTATTAAATACTATGGTAATGCCGTAAATGAGTCCCTACCTGTCGCGACATTCCCTTCCTTCTCTTATAAAATAACCTTTTTCTCATAGAAAAATCTACCGTTCCCAACAAAAGTATTATTTAGCGTAAAACATGTTGAATATAAGTGGACAGGCAGTTGATTCATTAAATCATAAGCTATTTCCTCACAAAAGCTGTTTATTCAGTGTAGTGAAGCCTCTTCTCCATTAACATTGTAAAGGCAATTTTCAGAGGTTAATAAAAACAGCATCAAAGGTGTAAGAAACTTTCAAGAGGCAAAATTGTAATAAAGAGAAAAGGTTTATTCTTTGAGGATTCTTTTCATACAAGTCGCAGCTACCCAACTTGGAAACAGAACTCCTGCCTGACTCAACAAACATAGACATTTTTATACAGGTTTCTGACATCCTAACCCCTCCTTCCCAGTTTCTGTAATTTTCCTTAAAGATATCCCATATCTTTAGCTGGTTGGACTGGTTTCTACCCCCCTGGGCAGGTCAAACTGTTCTTTGTCCCTGAGAAGCCAAAAGGCATCAGAAACACATGATTAAATGAAATTAACAGTTTGGAAACAAATGAATATAAGAAATACTGAATTTTTCCACAACAACATCCATCCAAAAAAAATGGCCTCTGGTCTCCTTTCCTGCCTACCGCCAAGCCACAGCATTAGCATTAGCTGTTATGTTTTATTAACATAATTAACTTTTTTAATTAACTTTTTTGGTTAAAGGTAGCAGGCTTGTCTTCTAGTGGCTTTGGCTCCTCTGTACTCCAGCCTTTGACCTGCATACGGATCAAAGAAAGCCATTTTGAAAGTCATCTCAATATTCTAAGTGCTCCGCGAGGAATAAGGAGTGAGGAAGCTTCCAGATCTATGAGCGAGGATAAACAGGTGTCTCCTATGCAGAAGTTTTTCTTTCCACTGAACCGGACGCACGCTGAGTTTTGGAAGTGCTTAGGCCCCTCTCATCATAGTGCCATGGGCAATGTTTGCAGAAGAAGATACAACATGTGGTTTGCTTATATCATGTGAACTCCATGGTCACTTTATTTTCACAAATAACACAATCATAATGTTCAAATGTTTTTACAGGTTACATGTACAAAATAATTACTACAACTATCCTGAGTCAAAAACTATCCTGAACTATCCTGCGACTTAAAGCACTGACTTGCAAAAAACTTGTAATATTAAATATTAAATACACATTGTTTAATTATGAACTTTTAAATAAACACTTCACTTCTTGTTTTTCTCACTGCTTTATTCGCAAAAGATTCAGATAGCTTGACAAGAGAATAAAGAGATGGTGCAATAATCTTTCTTAGAGCCAGAGGTCATTAACTATCTCAAGTTGTATAATCATGCCACATGGGACATAATTTCTCTGTGTGGCCATTTTTCCCAGGAGACCAAGAAATGTGCTATTCTTGGAGATGGCATAGTCAATCCACTTTTTAACCAAAATTATTATAATTATAGAGTAGATGACCTCCTAAAAGTGAATGGGAGACATTACATTTTTGCTTACTTCATTTATAGACCTTATTCAGGGTAGCGACATTTTCATTTTTGACAGGAATGAAAACAAGGCATCTAACCTGACTAAGGTATGTAAGAAGCCAGTATAGCTGTCATGAACTGTGTGGCTGTAATAAAGAGCATGACGATCGGATATATAACAAACAGTCTTTAATAAATCTAACAGGTAACAATCAGGAGATCACATTGTAGTTAAATACACCCAATATATAGTGTGACTCAGGACATTTTTAAATAAAATTTCTAGTCATATCAATAATATAAAATAATGACCATTAGTAAATCCAGCAGATGAGATTTGTGAAGCAGAATGAACGACTTTATAATATAACTCAACAAACCATAAACGTGAGACAATGAACAGGAAAACTGAGGGCTTATATATGTATATTTTAAAGTCACTGAAATTAGGCAATAAAACCCATACTGAATATTTGTTCACAAGACTTTTGAGAACTGGATCTTGTAGCCTAATATTTTTGCTTCAAAATGATGTGAAAATAATCCTGCTCACTCATTCACATAGAACAATATATTGGTTTAAAATTTGTAAGACCATGTTTTGAGCCAGAAAGGCTTTATGCGATAGGCATGAATGATCATGAATATTGATGTGTTTCACACCTGGGAAGACAAATAGGTCTCCCCTAATAGCCTTATCAGGTGAATGTGAGAAGATTAAAAGAATGGCTTTTTTGATTGTTTGTATTTTATTTACAACACAAACTAATCCAAATATACGTAATATTCAAAGGCACATAATCGAGCACACTGATTGTCACAATCCTCAGTCACCAGACCAGTCACCTCAGCACTGAATCAGAAATCGCCCCCTGTACCCTCAAATAGGGAATTATTTGAGGGCATAGCCATTTGTAATGGTATCCGAAACTATAGTGGACGTTATCTAGTGCACTCATTCTATCCCACATTGCACCACAATAACAAGTGTAGAGCCGATGTACACAAACGACCGTCTGAATTCACTCACTCGTTTTCATTCACTCCTTAAAGTGAACTCCTTAAATTACTCACCCGTTTACATCCCGTGTGTGTTTCAATAAATTCTGCTTGGATATTACCTGTGTCTGCATTCTTCTGTTCCATGACACTCATCTAAACAGAGACTTGAACAGTCACACACCTTTGTGCAACTAAAATTGCGATATAAAATTCACAAAAATGATAAAGAACACCAGGTTTGTTGTGTCTACTTTTATGCTCAATTTGGCCTAAAAATATGGTGCTTATAGATCAACATGACTAATAATCATAATAATAATAATAATAATAATTATTATTATTATTATTAGCAGTACTAAATAAAAATAAATAAAAAAATATTATTACTATAGTAATAACACTATTTCATTATTAAAAATAAAAGTACAGTATTAAAGAATAAATATTTGATATAAAATAATTGTTACATCCGTCAGTGGCAGGTGCCATGTACCAACAGATGGAAGCCGACATCAGCGTCTGTCATTGGTATATTGGTGGAGTTTATTGGAATGAATTGGATGCCGTCCACACTTCCTTTGCTAAGGTGCATGCGATAAGCTGGGTTGCTGATGAAAAATGATTTGATGAGCTGGATGAGGAAATATTTACTGTTCTACAGTCTCCACTTGTTCCATCCAGTTCCAAGTAATCTTCTTCTCTGCTGGTTCAGCCCAGTTCCAAGTCGTCCCTCACTGCTTCCATAGACTCTGTTATTCCTTGACTTCATTTCCCAGAAACCTCTGCTCATTATTAGTTTATCTGTTTCAGCTGTGTCTTGTTTCATTTGATCATCTCCCTGTCTATTTAAATGCCTTTTGCCTTCATTCAGTATGAAGTCTTATTTGTTTGTTTTGATTGACACTCTCTGTCAGCCTTTTGAGCAGTTCCTGTTTTCTTTATATTGATCTGTTCCTGAGTTTTGAATTTCTTGTTCCCGTCTTCCTCTGTGGATTGTATTTATGTTTGAACTGATTGCATGTGCTTACCCTCTGCCTGGTATGGACTATGACCTTGGATTGCACTTGTTAATAAACTGCGTTTGGATTCTCACTCTCTGCTGAATGCTGTCTTTCCACAATCACCAATTCATAACAATAATAACAGTAATTAAAATAATAATAATTTTACTTTACAGAAAACTTATTTCTATGGGAAAAATGCAGGCGACCTAGTAAGGACCACCCGTCGGCCCAACGACTGAATCCAATGGTGTGGGCGAAGGTATATTGGGCCTCATATATCAATCTGATGTAGAAACGAGCGCTGATCCGAACACAGAAATCATCTTACAACAGGGTTCATGTGTGATTTATGAAACATTGGTATGCTGCCAATCCCATCGTATAAATTATTGTACGTTGATAAATGTGGTGGCTCAAAACAATCGGCATTTACATATCACGCCCTTAAAAATTCATGGTTTAGAAGCCTTGTCCCTAAGATTTACGACATGAAGAAACATGTACAAAAAAATTATAAAACCTATAAACATATAGATTAGGGTGTAGTTCCCCTCACTCCACAACAAATACTTTACATTTATCGGTAGGCTATTCAGAACAGGACACGAATGAAAAATAAGTAGCTATTAAATTATAACATAAAACACAAATTAGGCTATAGTGGTATTCATTATAAACATTATACAAACGTCAAGCCAAAATGAATTTATTTAAAGTGAAACTGAAATGTCATTGGGCTCATGTAGGCTACCTCTCTCCTTCGTCAGGAATCCAAATGTTTCCATATTCGTAATCTAACATTTGGTTGCTAAACTATTATTCATTATGTAAACAAGGCTTCATACTTCACTTGTGTTCCAATATCCACATAAAACATAATTGTGATTTAAGGTTAAATCACAGTAAAAGGGACAATAGCTCACTAGAATTTAGATTATTCTTTGTAGGAACACTGTAGACCAGATTAATACCAATGAGAAGACACAAGAATTCCTAAGAGGCAAGGGCGCGCACACACACACACACGTAGATGATTTAATTGCACTTATTTATGTAAGGTAGAATAGTTTGTTGGGATTTAACAGAATACACAAATTGAGTGCATCAATGACACTGTAGAAGCAAAAACAAACAAAATAAATAAAATAAGGTATAAATCAAATTTAACATTGGACTTTTAACCAAGTAAAATAACCAAAATGAACGACTCAAATGTTCAGTTCTAGGTTTGATTCCCCCTTTCTTTCTTTTTTATATTATGACCTATTATTTCAATTTTAGCACTTTAGAGTTCAAACTTATACAAAACTCAAATACCTATACTCAAGGTAAACAAATATAAAACAATAAACCCAAAATATCAGTAACTCTTAGAATGCAATACAAAGTTCAAATATAATGCACAGTTCAATAATGTCAGTCCGAATAATAACGAACAGCATTTTCTTTCCTCAGTTCCTTATAAAGAAAGATCCAGTACTCAAAAAAAAAAAAAAAAAAAAAAAACAAAAATTAGAGAATAGCTACACAGATGGCAGTGAATTCAGTCTGCTCATTCTGCTGTGAAATTAACCAAACTGGCTATTCTAAAGAATCAGTAGACAATTAAGTTATATTATTTGATTGAATATTTGAAAGTAGCATACATTTCTGACATGGAAAAACATTATTAATAAATAATTATATATAAGAGGTGTTCATACTTACAGAATGACAATAGGATGTTATGGGGTTGTTCATCAGCTCATCAGGATCCCAGGAAGATGGGGTTCATCAGCTTTTTTGATTAAACATTCCCTCCATTCTCTTGACAGCTTCAGTCCCCTCTCTGTCTGGGCAGCAAGTGGCGGGATGCTGCTACATGTTTTGCAGCCCAGTTTGTTATCTTTAAAAACGAGCCAGTTGTTCGTGGAGCAAAAATACATAATTTGGTCCCTTGACCAACAGTCAGGCCATCCATGTGTTTCGTTACTCACGTTATTGTTGACATCAGTGTCATTGACTAAGGTAACGTTAAGGTTGGTAGCTGCAGACTCCTCATTAACGCTAGCTGTTCCGCTCACATCAACGTTAGCGTTAGTTTGAAGCTCATGAATCGTACCTGATGTTTCTGGTTGGACTTTCTGTTGACGTGTCTGGCTCTGGCACATGCGTTCTTTTAGTACCTTTCTGAAGCCAGGCTAACATAACGACTTACAAACTCGACACACTTCTTTTTAGTTTCTTGGTTTTCAATTTCAGAGTGAAAAATCTGTTACGGTTGCAGGCATCAGACAGCTTTTTCGAACTAGCGTCCGTTGAGAAGCGAACTTCTGATAGGGTGGGCCGAGTGCTTGCCTTTACGTGATTCGTCAACATCTGAAGTAAGTCACGTAGTGCCCTCTGGGTAGTGTAGTTTATGTAACATTAGGTCATCATCACCAATTCTCTGACACTGACGCTTTTTCTGTCAGTGGTAGAGTATCGGCTACATGCGAGAAGTAGCGGTATGCAAGAAAAAGGTATGTTTAAGAGTAAAATGTAGAAGTGCCGGTAATGCATAGAAGGATGTGGCCGGTAATGCGTCCACTGAATAGAAGGATCCAGAATCTAGATTTTGAGATAACAAAACTATTGAATCTCCATTTCAACATGTATACTAAAATAGACATTTTAACTCACCGATTCCCTTGTGTTTTAATGATATTTCTTATTTTCTTTTAGGGTTTCACCGGATAACACAACAATAGCCTACTCTACTCCATTGGATTCCAGCACTAAGACGGTCACATGGATCAGCAGGATAAAGGTAAGACCTGTCCGAAAACTACTCAACTTTGTTTCTAAACAAAATATCTACAAAACATACAGGGTTTGTTCCTTGCAAATATATCTCAATAAAATCTAATAACAAGATTTTGCGCAACTTCCCACGCTCAGGCACGCTTCTCTTCTGTGTTTTCTCTATCTTTTCTCCTCGAGCGGCTTTCCTAGGGGACGGAGTCCTCTTGACCTAATTACACACGATTTGACTGCTCACCTGCGTAGCACAGATCAAGAGCTCAAAGATGGAACAAAGTTTCTGCAATTATTTACGTTGCCTTATATTGTAAATAAACCATATCTAACATGAAATATTTTGTATTTCATCTTTTATCTTATTTATAAAATAAAGAAATAAAACAAAACAAATACAATGCGCTTTCTGCCGTCTCAGTTTCCGTGAACTTGTTTGTGGAGCGTGTTGTTTATGCTGCTATTTGCGCATGTAAACAAGTGGTACTGATGCAGAGCCA
>FLSR01000436.1:128598-149709 GCA_900092035.1 Leuciscus waleckii
ATTATATGTCGGGGGTCGTGGAAATTCTTTATATCGAATACAACCTACTTAATCTGACTTCTTCACCACGGACAATTTAAACAACTTGCAGTTGTTAAAAATAATAACTACAGTATCTCGAGGTAATTCCCTGAATTCCCTGAATACTTATAATACAATACAATACTTCCCTGAAGATAGGTGACAGCGTCCCGTCAAAAAGCTACTATCACTACCTCAATCACACTTGAGCTGTTTCTTTTGTGTCTTTTGAGCGTAGAATCTTTAGTACTTCTATTACTGCCTCAATCACACAAAGATGTTCTGTTGTTGTCTTTTGAGCATAGAATCTATTCCTCAGCTGCGCAGCTTATACCCGACTCGACTCCCAAGTTGCTCTTTGTAGAAGTTAAGTTTTATTCACGGCCAGGAGATTACTCGCCCCAACAACACAACAACCAAGTGAGTCTCCTGAATAGAAAGACACATGTACAATTAAATCATACAATTAAGTAAAAATCAATGTCACTCAAGTCCTCTTCACTGTGATTTGTTCTGGTAATTGGTTTGTAATGATCTAAGACTGTTAGTTATACTGTGTCAAGCACTTTTTGAGTAAGTATATAGTATCCGTAGTCTGCAACAAAACATGGTAACTTTATTTTGATGGTCCCTTTTGAACATTCTGTTGACTATACGTAACTTTGCAAAACATGTCAACTAACTCTCATTAGAATATTAGAAGACTGTTTGGTAAATATCTGCTAACTCTTTATTGTGATGGTCCTCCAACAGACATTCTACTGACTATAAGTAACTTTGCATCTACATGTCAACTTATTCTAACCCTTACCCTACTAATTAAGTTGTCTTGGAAATGCCAACCTACTGATATTGTACTTAAACTTATTCTTCTTCTTCTTCTTCTTCTTCTGAGCCAAATTTTAGACTGTATCTCCTCTAGACCGTTAAAGCTACGACCACCAAACTCGGGTCAGACCTTCAGACTGTTCTGACTTTGTGTGCTATATCTTTTCAGACTGATTTGAGTTTCAGTTTTCTTAAAAATTAATATTAAAAATCATAAAAATCCCATAGACTTTCATGCAGACTGTTCAAATTGAGCCAAGACTATGGTGGCCCATTAGTGTACCAGCCAAAAACTCAAATCTAAAATCCCTGAAGCCCTAGACTCAATTAAACTGCTATTCTATGTACTAATAAACACGCCGATCTCCTGCGCATTTACACGCTGATCTACTGCGAATGTGTGGAAGTTTACACACCGATCTACTGCGCATTTACACGCCGATCTACTGCACATGTGTGGAAGTTTACATGCCGATCTACTGCGCATGTTTGGAAGTTTACATGCCGATCTACTGCGCATGTGTGGAAGTTTACACGCCGATCTACTGCGCATTTACACACCGATCTACAGAGCATTTACACGCCAATCTACTGCATATGTGTGGAAGTTTACATACCGATCGACTGCGCATGTATGGAAGTTTACACACCGATCTACAGCGCATTTACACGCCGATCTACTGCACATGTGTGGAAGTTTACACACCGATCTACTGCGCATTTATACGCCGATCTACTGCGCATTTACACGCCGATCTACTGCACATGTGTGGAAGTTTACACACCGATCTACTGTGCATTGATACGCCGATCTTCTGTGCATGTGTGGAATTTTACACGCCGATCTACTGCGCATTTACACGCCGATCTACTGCGCATGTGTGGAAGTTTACACGCCGATCTCCTGCGCATTTACACGCTGATCTACTGCGCACGTGTGGAAGTTTACACGCTGATCTACTGCGTATGTGTGGAAGTTTTTTAAAGGAAATAAAACCCTCTGTATTCCCTCTATTTAAGGAAAATAGAATTATATTTTTAGCCCTGAGCATCACAATAAAAATAGCAATAAAAATATTTGGACTTTATATTTAAAAATGACCTCAAGTTAGCATCAGCTAGTTAGCTAGCCAGTTAGTATCAGCTAACAATATTTTTCAAATAGGCTGATTTTCATCATAGTTCATTAATAAATATTCATATTCATATAATAAAAATTCAGCCCGTATTCTATTGGCTTTTAAAAATGTAATGTTCTGCAAGCAACTTAATCATACATATTTTATTATGTTATAGTTTTATTTTCCCTGTTAAAGCTCACAACAGTCTATATAGTGAAAGGTTTCGTACTTTGCATGTTTTTTTTCTTTCATTCACATTTATTTATTTATTTATTTATTTAGCTTCACAGTAATAAACAGGAAGTCCAGTCCAGTCAAGTCAAGTCACCTTCATTTACAGTATATAGCGTTTTTAACAATATAGATTGTTTCAAAGCAGCTTTACAATAATAATATAGGAAATTAAAGTAACAGAGATTGTTTTGGCTTTACAGCAGCTCTAGAACAAAGTTATTGTCCAGCTAAAGTTAGTTTTGATTGATTCACTTCCATTGCAAAGATCATTAGTTATTAACTTGTTGCTAACACAAAAGAGAAAACCCTTAAGGTGCTCTTTAAAGTGCTTAACTGTTTGCACAACAACAGTTACTGATGGCTCGAGAACGCAAACCTTGAAAATAACAGTGTTGATGTAAAATTCATCAATTATAAAACAAACTCAGAGTCAGTCCCAGAAGAGAGAGAGGCAGACAGTGGTTTAAGCCCCTTTATTCTCATCAGATTGCAGATTATTGGAAAATGAATAGAAATTATGATTTTATCCAAAGAAATATGAAGTGAATGTGTGAATACATCAATATTTCTCCATGGGTAGACACTTTTGGACTAAAAGCCATAATGGACGTTGTTTAATGAAGCCCTGAATTAAAGCATTAATCCTGGATTTGCTTTAATAGACTAAACTAATTCCAACTGCTTTTGTACATATACAAGCTATACAACCTAAATCTGTTTGTATTGTTCATAATAGGTCAATCAAGTCCAACAAGCACTATTTTAAAGCTATTTGTATTGAGTAATGTTCTCTTGTTAATACATGAACAGCGATCTGTTTTAAGGATTTACATCAAAACAAACAGTTAAAAATAATTAAGTTACTATGTGGTCTAAATCCACCCTTCTGTTGACAAATCATGTGCCTGTAAAAACTAACCTAAAAGACAAATTCATGTTTTACTGCTAAATACATTTGCACTATGTTTTGGTTTTACAAGAAAACCCAAAGTGAGCATATGTTTGTCATGCTAAAAAGAAGTGATTGTTAGTTTTTCTTGGTTTTAAGTCATAAAAAAAACGACACCCACAATTCCATCATTCCAGATCACAGACCACAGAGAAAAATTAAAAGCACATTGGTGAGGACACTTCACTGGAACGGAAAGGGAGTATGCCATTTCAAAAACCCACCACATGAAAACTGCCATACTGGAACAAAATTGCTGCATAAAAAAACACACAAAAAAAAAAAAAAACACACACACACAGATTCCTAGAAAAACACACTTCTGTTGGGGAAATGCTTTACATCTATGCACACAATAATGGACAGCAGGCAAACAGGATGGCAACCCCTTTCCACGCAATGGATTATGTCATTCAGAGCCTAAGTCTATGCAGTAATGATCCTGAGGTGGAGCATCAAATATAATAATATTTATAGTATCAAATAACTAACTAAAACCAAGCGTCCAACCATCTTTGGAAAAAAATATTTAAAGTGTAACTGGATTTTTTTGTTTGGTTTGCCCAATTCGATTACATGGAGAGGGCGGGGTTTATGACCTATACTGCAGCCAGCCACCAGGGGGCGATCGAAATATTTTGGCTTCACTTTTCAGGACTTGTGTGGCTCACTTGGTGCGAGCGATTGTAAATTCCTTAGTCTGTATATGATCAGTATATGACTGATTAATCCAGAGAAACAACAATTTATTTTTTCCATAAGATAACATAACTCTGCCATAGTAACATCCAACTTATTCTCTATGCGTGAAAGGGTTAATCCCACCGGATACCTGTGAGACCCACAGCATTCTGGTGCCCAGTTCTGGTGTCAGCAATGGTTCAATCCAAAGAAAGACGTCATTGCCTTGCATTAAAATGGCTTCACATTAAAGGAAATTGCTGCAAGAATTAGCCTCGCTAAGTCAGACCTCTTTCTCATTGAGACGTGGTCTGGGAACCACATGTTCATTTTCTCGTATTTGAGGCGTGGTTTACGAATGCCCAGAGCCGTTTATTGGGCGCTACGAATGTCTATCAAATGCGCCTGTACGTAGCTCATAGCCAATCGTTTCAATTATACCAGATGACATATGTAGAGCGACAGAAATTCGACGAGGAAGAAGATGATGGCTGAAGAAGACTAAACTACTTAGAACACTATCTAAGGCTGCATCGAAAGGTAACTTCGCGTCTGCTGCCATGTTGGATCCATAGATATAAACAAACTGCTTCGGTGTGTCGCATAGACGTCGTCATCGTCTTGCTGCTCCCTCCCCGTTCTGTGATTGGTCCCCTCGCTGAGGGGAAAATCTGGTCCATGGTATCCAGGCTGCCTAGCAGCGTGAATAAAATCGCGCCGCGCTCAAGGCAGCATGGGGAAAACCAGGCTAGCAAAGAATATTGCACCTGAAAGAACCATTTACCAGATCATCAAGAACTTCAAGGAGAGAGGTTCAACTGCAGTGAAGAAGGTTTCAAGACATCCCAGAGTGTCCAGCAAGCACCGGGACTGTCTCCTCCTGAGGAGTTGCTACAGAATCGTGTCACCACCAGTGAGAGCTCCTCATACTGGCAGCAGGTGGTGTGAGGACAAGACTTCAGGACAACGGCTTGCAAAGAAGTCACTTATCTCAAGAAAAACACCAAGGAGAGACTGAAATTGCATGGATTGGACAGCAGAAGATTACTTTCTCTGATGAAGCCCTCTTCCGACTGTTTGGGACTTTTTGGGACAAATCGATTGTCTGGAGAAGAAAAGGTGAACACTACCATGTGGAAGTTACTTTTCATCCTCTGGAGTGACTCTCTCACAAAATCTACCATGAATAAAGAACGGTATCAAAACATCCTGCAAGAGCAACTTCTCCCAATGACTCAGGAGCAGTTTGGTGATGATCTGTGCATGGTGGAGCACCATGTCACAAGGAAAATTGATAATGCAGGGCTCGGAGATCATTACATTCAAATTTTGGATCCATGGCCAGGAAATCCCATAGAGAACCTTTGGTCAATCCTCAAAAGGCTATTGGACAAGCAGAAGTTTACAAATTGTTATCACTAATGTGGAAATTGTGAGCACTAATTGAGCGTCAACGTCAGTTCTGGCAGGACAAGTAGTCAAGCTAACGCTATTGGTCAACAACACGGTCTCATCAGTTGATCTGCTCAGCTGAGATGCATCAGCGCATCAGCTGTCCTCGCTGCTAATGGCTACGCTCAAAACAGGGCACCCTATTTTAAGCAGATTCAGTTCGCTCCTGACTGCTTGATGCTAGCTTCTCTGCAGCCTGCCATCTCCCCAGCTCCTCCTTGTCATGTATAACGTGGCATTTGCTTTTCTGTCATCGTTGCTGCTCTGTTCATATGGGGAATAGTTCAGCTCTCCAAGTCCTAAACTGTGTGAGCGTTCCCTAATGCTGCTGCTGTCCTCTGACTCTCTGCTATTTCATGGTTCTCATGAAAGATCAGAGGACTCCCTGAACAGAGCCATACCGCCAAAAATTTAATTCAGAATTTATCAACTTGAATTGCAATTTATTCAATAAAAATGTCCTAATCATTTTTATTGTCATGTGTGTTCTTGACTTAATGGACCTGAGTCACCTGACAGAAAAAAGGCAAGAATGGATCGCCATAGTATTTCTTTTAGTCATGACTGTTAATATGGCCCTTCTCTTTTTTTCTTCGTCTCTCCTCTATATGTATCAAATCAACTAGATTGGAATTCTATAAAAAAAGAACAACAAGACCGTACTTTCAATACATGTGCATTTCATACGTTTTTAAAAAGAAATTAATTTCTTTTTACTCTTTTTCTCTATGTTTGTTTGTTTATTGGTTTCCTCTTTTATCACGTTTTTTTCTTTCTTTCTAAGTTAGCTTGTTTGTCTGGTATTTGAATTCTCAAGTCCTGTATTTACTTTTGTGAATGTTTGTTTTGTTTTGCTTATTAAAACTTAATTAAAACACAAAAATACATTTGGCCACGGCTGCTACATTTCTATATTTGCTTGTGACAAACATGTCAACATTAGTGCAAAATAAAACTGAATAACAACAAATAAAAACCATATCTAACATGTACTAAACATCATATAATCAGACCTGCAAACCTGCTTTTCCCCCCGGAGGGATTTCCTTCCCTTTTCTCTTTCTTTTCACACCTGGAAGATAACTATCACAAACCTATTCAGTAGAGCACAGCATGTCTTTTTCATAACCCTTATCTGTCTATGTGCCTGTCTTTTTCTCTTTTCAAATCAAAGTGCCACTTTGAAGATGCTCCCTAACCCTTTGTCACCTTTACATAACTCAGTATGATAGGGGAAGACCACACACTTGTTCACTGGATGACAAGTTATTTTTTTTATTTATGACATTATTGTCTATTACAGAATTAGTCCGTCTCATTCACATATCTAGACTGTGTTGAAAGTAGAAGATCTTGGGGATTTGTATATGGAGGTTCAAAGTGATGTATCTTTTGATCTTTGAGAGAGAGGAAACCACAGTTTTCACATCAAAGGAGCAGATCACAGGGAGGGATGTTTTTGAATGTACTGAAAATCTGGTATTGATGAGAACATTTAAGACTGGAGGTGATATCCGTGTTATGAGTCAGTGTATGTGTGTCTGGCTTATGTTTGAAAGCATGGTCAAGGCTGACTCATCGACAGGAATTTAAGGAGGGATTTTCTAAAAGAATAATTTTTTGGAAAGCTCTCTATCATCCACGCTACCCACCCTTCCTGCACGGACTCTTTCTGTCTCTTGTTCCCACTTATCTTTCATGCTGCCTGAAACTCTACTCCTATTTTTAATCATGACCAGTATTGGGAAAGCAACATTGAAAAGTCTCTGTCAACCAATTATTTAAAGGGACAATATTTCCCATCACTCTCCTATGTTCCCACCTGCACGTCATTCCTAATCACACACACCTGCACCTCATCATCATCATCACCACCTCTAAAAGACTCACTCTCACTTCTGTTCATGGTCTGGTCTAGCTTGTTTGTATGAAGAGGCCTACTTACTGTCTGTGCAATGACCTACCTGGCTTCTCCAGCGATCTCTCTACAATCTCCTCTCCAGCGTCCTGTCTCCAGTCTCCTCCGTGTGATTCTCCCAGTGTCTCCAAAGTCTCCAGCGATCCTGTATTCCATCATTCATCGATCCATCAACATTCCTATAAGAAGATACAATCCATTCACTGCCAGCATCTCATATACTCTCAATGTAGGCTCTGCCCTGGTCCCCTGAGCTGCTGTCTCCGCCATGGCTGCCTGAAGGGCTGTCTCCGTCCTGGACGCCTGAAGGGATGGAAGTGAATAAACAGCCAGTTTGCTTAATCTCTATCTAACGAGTTTAATTCCATAACAGTTATCAGATCATGTAATTTGTCATAATCTGAACAGTATTTTATAATGCAAAGAACAAGCAAAACAGATGTCCAATATGGGCCTTAATTACCATAATGCATCTAGACAAATATATAAATTTTTAGATTGCTAGATTAATTTACCTAAAGGATTTCTCTGAAGAACATATACATCACTATCACAAAGCACACTGTTGTTAATCATACGCAACACACAGTATTAAGAATCAAGGTGTATCGACTGGATCGATCAACACACAATTGTTACAGTTTAATCTTCACAACCCCTCACCCACGAAGACTCTGTGATGTCTGGTTTCCCCACTGAGAAGTATCACCCTTTTGCTCCACTCATACACTGCAAAGACACTTGAGGTTTTTTAATTGTTCTCAATGAGAGAAAAGTATAGGTTACAAGAAACAAACATGCAGTCCCATAGAATTGGAATTCTCTCTACTAATTATTTGAGAAATCTGTCTAATGAACGAATATGCATTTCCCCAATACATTTTGTGTATTATTACTGTTTGTATATTGTCTTTCTTTATTGTATATTGTATAGTGTTATGCATTCCTGATGATAGAACTACTAGTTAATGTAGACCCATCAGGGGTGTCTCCTATAGATTATTCCTCGTTCAATGACTCACATTTTGGTGGATATCACCTTCTCATAGAATGCAGTGTGTGTTTGTTATATTTATCAGAGTATAAATAGACACAAACTGCCAGCTTACTCCTATCATGAAAAGTCAGCTTCCCATGGAATGGAACTTTCCTACTTGAGAATTGCACCTTTCTCATTGGTCAAGCCAAAACTCAAAAGGTGTGACCTCTGGGGAACTAAAAATCCAACACAAAGTTCCCACCCAGTCTCTCTGGCTCCTGCTCCTGATTGCTGTTCGCATGAGACCTCATTCGGACCAGTCCCAGAGATGGCGCAGCCGTGCCGGCAGGCCATACACATCAAGCCATGTGCCATCGAGATGTACTAAATCACTGTTTTGTTAAAGTTGTTAACACTGTTGACAACTGATGGTAATTTCTCTGTTCTGGTCCGGTTTTTTAGTCACTTTCACTTCCCATTTTACCCATGTATGCGTGATTGTTTGTGTTTGTGATTATGCGATGTGTTTGTTTAGATTAGTTATGTGTTTGTGATTAAGTTAAATAAAACTTTTGTGTACATTCGTGTGAGTTGATTCTGGTCTGCTTATAAATCAATGTCAATTTAACGATATGATCACAGCTACATGCTAAGAAGGTTATTTTTCTGTGGCAACGAAATATATCCTTTCTGAAGAGTTGATAGACGATTAATAGCAACTAAGGGTACTCCCTATCATACACCCGTCGCAATGCAGTGCCAGCAAGTGTTTTTTGCTAGTTTCAGCCTGACGCAGTTATCATTTTCTCGTCATGCGCCACGTTGTTTAAATAGCAAATGCATTTGTGCCCATTTGTGCGCCCATGGGCTGCTGGTCTGAAAACCAGGTGTGTTCAGGCACATGGCACGTTGCTATTTTGAGGCAACTGAAATAGACTGCGCCATTGACCAACTGAAACCTGGTCTAAAGTCAATGGCAATATTTTTTATTGTTATTTAAAGAGCGCGTTTGTAATGTGCGCCCATAGCGGGTCCACACGCGCGTACACTTTGTCTCATAGATGGTCTGCTTTTGCGTTTTAACCCCGTGCGCGAGCAGATCTGTTTCCTCACTAGAGAAGCAATCAGTTTTTCCGCTTGCAAATTCTGCCATGTAAATAGTGAATCCGCCATGGCACGAGCGCAACTGGCTTTTAAAGGGAGTGGGAGATGAGACTCTGATTGGTTTATTGCACGTTACGCCCAAAACACACCCATTAATCATTAAGAGAACAGGGACAACCCTTTTAGACAATGCGCCGGGTGAGCCGACCATTTTTCCCATCGTTAAACTAGCAAAAGTGGATTCGGACACGCCCTAAGTGCACTTGCGCCCTGCGCTTTAGACCATGCGCCGGGAGCGCCGACCATTTTTCCCATCGTTAAACTAGCAAAAGTGGATTCGGACACGCCCTAAGTGCACTTGCGGCGCTTTTTACCATGCGCTTAGATCGTTAAAATAGGACCCAAAGGACCCTATTTTAACGATCTGAAACGCAAGTATCAAACGCGAAACGCAAGTAACTTTGTGGGCGGATTTCGACGCAAATCTAAAATGGGTTGGTCTGAAGTAGCTACATTACTCATAGTGTGGTTTGGGCGTAACGTGCAATAAACCAATCACAGCGTCATCTCACATTCCCTTTAAGAGCAGGCACGCTTGTTCCATGGCGGGTTGCTATTATAGCGGCGGATTTGCCAGGCGCACGCTAGGAGCGGTTCACAGCCGAGGAGACCGACGTTCTCGTCAGGGCCGTAAAACACAGAGAAGTGACATTGTATGGGGATGGAGAAACCCACCCAAATAAGCTTCGGTTAAACAGGCGTATAATAATTTGGGTAAATGTGATAGATTTAAGCCTATTTTTTCACATCTTCCTGGACACCACAATTATTTCCCTCGTGTAGAATATTTTTCCTTGTAATTATGTATGGTTTGCAAAAATGTCAACTGCTGCGTCTGTGTAAATGAGAGAAGCAAAGTGTATGCGCGTTGTGCACACACTAGCCACATTATGGCAAGCATGCACCCTTAAAATAGCATCTGAACGCGCCACTGAAAGCGCGCCACTGACTTTAGACTAGGTTTTTCCTGGTCTGTGGCGGAATTGTTTTCTGGAACTGCAAAATAGCACCAGGGAACGTTTGCGCCGGAACACGCCTCCTCTTTTCGCTGAACCGCCCCCGGGAGCGCAAGTTCATTTCCTAATTCACAGATGTGCGTCTGCCGAGGGAAAAGTCCGCTGTGTGTCGGGTGCAACATAGGATTGAAACATGCGTTGGTGTACAAAGTCAATTGTGCTGGGTGCAAGATAGGGCCCTAAGTGTTCGCTGGACGAACAGATTAATTGATTGTAATATTAATTCAGCTACATAAAGTTAATTTGATTAACTGATCCAAATATTTATAATTAGTTATAACAAGTTTTAATTATTCATATTTCCCTTTTGAGCTAATTTGCTACAAAGGGTATGTAAACTTTTGAACTGGATTTGTGGAAATTCAGCAATTATTTTGTCTTTATAGATTATAATCTATTATGTGAAAAAGGTTATTCAGTGCAGTACTACATAGACAACATTACATTTATGCAAATGGATTTTGAATTGCATGTTTGCTTCTGGTATCACTGTTGTTAAGGTTTAGGGTAGGGTTTAGTGTAGGTGGTAACACCACTCATCAGACATTTCTGTTAGGACCATGCACCCATTGCCAACGAAGGCGAAGGTAATGCATGTAGGTCTTTTACTTGGACTTCTGTAAAGTTCTTTTATTTTTCCCCATGTCACCAAGCTTGGCCCTCCCTCTGGCCCCCCTAAATTTGGAATCGTAAAATCACACCAAACAACTGCGCATTTTATCAGTTGCGGCGCCTTCATCTATAGGCTACACTGCAGCACGACATATATTCACATCAAATGTTAACGCAGAGGAACGGGACACTGCAGTTCACAAAAGTTCATTATTTGCATGTGCTTTAAAGCCTTGCCGGTTAAACATGTCATTCGCTGCTGATGCGCTGTTCAAATATTTTTCAACAAAGAAAGAAACTTATTCAGGTTTAAAACAACTTAAGAGAGTAAATTATGACTTTTTGGGGGGAGAACTATCTCTTTAATGTTAATAAAACAACAAAACACACAGAGGAAATCATTCACTGCTCTTGACTGAGAACTTTAAGTCTGTTGTGTTTTATTTTCATATTTGTTCATTTAATTACTTTCTTCAATTCTACTGTTAAATACACCTATAGCTGAAAAAATAAAGCACTGTTTATTTCATTTGTATATTAAGTTGTGTATGTGTAATATGTATCTCTGTTCTTAATTTTTAATAACAAAGAAAATAGTGACAAAGATTTTTATCTTCGCCACTTTGGCCTAAATGTCTGCCATTCTTTTTTATGTTATATTTTGTTACCTATATTTAGTTACCTATAAGGCTTTGCTTTTAAAATAGGGACATTAGTTTGGCTGTAATGCTCAGTCACATGCAAAATAGTAAAACCAACATGAAAAAAGAATCGTGATAAAATCGTGATTTTCCTGAAAAAAAATAAAATTGTGATATGATATTATTGCCATATCGCCCACCCCAGGTGTAAAAAAGTGCCTAGATGTGCTTAGATGCTAAAAATTTGTTATTATTGATCATTATATCACACTACAATTAAACATAATGAAACATTCATTTGAATTGAAATTGTTTTATTAGCTTAGCTAATATAATTTATTAGCTTTTTCTAGAGATTGCAGTCATGCATGACATGGTGAAAAATGACTTGAAATAATACTGAAAATAGGTTAAGATGAATGTTAAAGGTGTGCCCCCTAAAAGCACAAGTGGCCCCTGCCTGGCCCCCCCAGTTACTGTGGTCTAGAACCGCCACTGGTGCAGGGGTTTTCTGGTTACAGAATCCAAATAACTCTTTTGACTCTTTCCTTTAAATACCCAGACCAGAACAAAATAACTGTTAATATTTACTATCAAAACATTTGTGGAATTTGGTTGGATCTGTCCATTTGCCCCATAGGGTTGCACCTGGATTTGGGGGTCAGGACCAATAGTAATCATACATCTTGAATGGATGCCACACCACCCACAACAGAAGAACAGAATTCTCTTCAATTTTAAGTATTCGTCATAATATGTATTCGACTAGCACTGAGATAGCACTGAGACATCTAAAAGATACCAACATGAAAGGGAAAAAACAATAGTTTTACAAGATTCTCGAGTCAGTGGGAAAGGAGAGCGAGTAGAAGAGGGGGACTCAGCGAGGAAAGAATTTTGTGCAAGGTGGTGTCCTCCAGATTAGGGACTTTAATTGTTTTATTTAGTACCACTCATTGGACATTCTCTTTAAAGGTGCCACAAAAACATGCAAGAGGCAACATAATGTTATTTTGCAGAAATGTCACCACAGGATTTTTTTTTTTTTGGTATTGTGACAGCACTAAATATAAAGTATATTGATGCAATATGATGTAATTTATTTATCAAAATATGACTGTATTGCCACAGCCAAATGGAGAATAAAGTTAGCATTGCTAATTGACATAGTTACTTCCTGTTTTTTTACATAACAGGAATCAAGTTCCTAATGTTGTGAGTATAAATGGAATTTATTACTCTCATAAAAACCCCATTCCCACAGTTGAATTGAACTACTGAGGAACCGTAAGGAAGTTCGAAGGAGGGGGCAGGGAGAGTGTCATGACACGGCTCAGGAAATTCCCTAGGCTCTTGAGAGTAATTTCTGAACTGCATCACCCCAACCGTTCAGCAAGATTCAGCCCTGAACTCCATTACTCACTGCCTGCCTCCAAAAACAGGAGCACAAATAGTAAACCACACTTAGAAATCACTCAGGAATGCGCAGGAATGGCTTCCGTGGCCTTGACAGTGAGAGCCAGTATGGGACGGCCTCCCTCAGGGATCGCAATCGGATGCTCGGATGTCATGAATGGAATTTTGGTCGCCCCTCGTGAGGGTATCGCACCGCTGAAGCAGAGCTATACGACCCGATTGCCCTAATCTCAGCCCAGTAACCAGCAGCGGGTGTCCGCAATCTGCACAGACAACGGATAGAAAAAGAAACAAAGAAAGCAAGCAAACACCAGAACGCAGAAACACATTAAAGAATAGCATATCAGGACATGACACACTGGACCCACAAATGGCCCCATTATGGTTTTATTGTGGGACCATGTGGGTAAGTTTTGGCCTGATTTATTCATTTCTTTAAGAAATCCTGTGGGTCAAATAAATAATGGTTAAAAACCGACTGCCTTAAATTGGCCAACTGCCATTTAAGTTTATAAACTAATATTTATAATGTGAGCATATTATTACTGTGAACTTATTTTTATTGGATTATTTCTTGAAGTAAAATGAACTGAATTAAACAAAATCATTAACACTGGAAACATCACGTTAATTTAAATCTCTTTCAGATGACTGCTACCTAACAACAGTACACATGCATGCGCGATTAAAATCAGCTAAGAGATTTTTGCTGTAATCGCTGATTTTCATCGTTGAGATTCATGTGCTGACTACAGTGATAGATATGCAGGAGTTCAAAATGTTTTATGCACTAAACTATGATTATTGAAACATTGCTGGATCTCATGAAACTGTGAAATCAAAGTACAAAATATCCATGAAATCAAAGATTAGATGATCAGATAACATGTGCCGTAGCTTAGCAATGTTTCTGAGGTGGATGAAGGCTGTTTTTGTAGCATGAGAAAATATGATTTTCGATAGACAAGTAACAGTACATCCTTCTAGAAGACATAATGTATTCTTAGTTCTAAGAGATTCTGTGTACAGGTTTATGGTTCAATAAGTTTCTGTCTTATCTAAATTTAAAATAAGAAAGTACTTCATTATTTTCATTACATTTTTTGTATGAATGTTAAAAAAGTCAATGGGGCCCATCAACTGTTTGTTTACTATTTTGTTACCAACATTCTTCCAGATATCTTGTTTTGTTTTCAGGAGAAAAAAAGAAATTCATGCAGCAACAACTTGAGGGTGAGGAAATGATGACATAATTTTCATTTTTGGGTGAACTATCCCTTTAAACATTTTCTTATTATTTATTTTAACTGAACAGAATGTTGGGCCTTGCGATTTGTCCCAATTTTTAGAATCACTAATGTTATCTAAAATATCCAATAGTTTAACATATAAGTGGTTTTAATCCAAATATAATCCACATACCAGCAATCTTTCATTTTCTCTGCCAACATATGTAATCTTTATCTGAAACTCAAAGATTGTTTATATGTAATAGTCTTAGATGATACGGTGATGAACAAGAAGTGGCTAATACCAAGTTAACATGGATCCCGGATTGTTATTATGTTAGTGTTAACCCATTTATGAAGTTTTCCTGGGGTGTTAAGAATCATTCCAGAGCAGTGTGCTGGCCCAACGGAGTGCAGTGGACCACAGTTTCAGGACAGCTGAGGAAATGACTAACAGTCTTAAATTAGAGCTGTGCTTTCACGTCTGGCTCCACTTAGCTACTCCACACAGTCTCATTTTCTGTCCTTGAGTCAGCATGTGTGTGTGTTTGTATATCATTTGTACTATGTATGTTTTGCACTGGAATAGATCTCTGTGTCTAATTGGTATCCAGCAGTATCTGAGAAAGTATTGTAAGTTTCTTGACCAACAATAAATAAACATTTCTCAACATGTGTCCACATCCCGTTACAAGTGAAATATGTGTTTTGCTCTGAGTCTTTTTGTTTGTCTGACCCTGTGGATGCTCGTTCATATTCACATAACTATGTGTTTCTGCACCCTTGTTGAAGGAAGTGGGCATCCGGCCCTTACACTCATACACTATTACAGCCCTTACACTCATACACTCTGTGAACCCTACACATCTCTATGTAGACCCCAAAAGCGGCCTTCACTGCCCTTTAGTAACATGGCTGGCTTGAGTCTCAGAGATGCATCACTGTAGCAATTTAAGTCTTCAGATTGTATTACAGTGTTTTATTATGCTTATAAATATATTAGTTTAGTTCCATTATGCTATCATATCAATATTTTAGAGCCCCCACCCAATCCTAAATTAAACACTCTTCAACAATATATATGAATTAATCCACAAAAAGATCATTCCAGAACACGTTTCAAGACACTTACGCATACATACGACACTAAATGTTTGTGTGGACAGTTCAAAGGACAGCCTGGGAATAGAAAGGAATGTGCCGTTCAGTGAGTGGGGATTCGAGTAGCCCAAGAAAGGAGGATAAAAGGACAGGAAATGGATGGAAAAATAATGAGCTTAAAAAATAAATAAAAGCTGTCACAGCAGTTAAAAGACAAACTCAAACGTATAAGTGCAGTTTTTAAGACGCAGCGAGACTAATAGAAACAGAAGAAATGTCCCTGAGTAGGGAACGAGACAATGCAGCTGGAACACCCTCCAGGTGTGATGATTGCCTGAAGCCTGTATAGAATCACGGTTATTTATTGGCTTAGGGTGCTAGCACCACCCACCGAACAGCTCAAAAACATGTCCTTGCAGCATCACAACAATTAGACTTTTCTACAAAGAAGAACGTAGCGAAAATGGAGTTAACCGTGTCTCGTTCCCTACTTAACCCATATAGCAATGTTTTTCTGGCCCAGCTCCGGTCCACACAACCCTTTTCCCACAGCCCACATGCTGCAAAGAATGACGGCCCTGGAGTGGCACAGATCTGGATTAAAGTCAAGGGCCACACATGGGCCATAACTGGTCTTGGCCAATTACTAATCCATAACTGTCCTTGCACTATAGGCTTGAATAGATTTAAGTGTTGGTACAGATTTTCAGCCTTAAGTAAACCAGAAACCCCAAAACTGAGCCACACCTGAGCCTTATCTAAACTGTAAAATAATAATAATAATAATACAAATGGCAAATGATTACGGATGCCAAACAAAGACCATAAAATTATCCTAATCTAAATAAAGGGCAATATAGAAAAACAATGTTAGTTTACAAGTATTTCCTGAATTATTACTAACACTGTAAAACACAAATATTTTGCAGTTAAGTACATGCAAGAATGAATGTAACTATATGTCACTGCATCAGCTACACAGTAGCTGTAGTATTACTGACTCTTAAATAAAGCAACATGCAGAATATCATCAGTGTTTCTCTGCTCATCCTGAACTGAAGCACAGGCCCTACTCTTCAACACAATGGTGACACACAAAACACACCATACAGAAACTCTTTAAATCTCGACAGAACATAAAACTACCAGATCTCTCAAGATCTCAGCATCTTCACTTATTATAATCCAGACTTTATTTCTTTCATACAAATTCTTATTGAGAATTAACAGAAGTTTAGATGTTAATGTTTTATTGAAAATAATAAAGTTTGATATCACCATTGTGGTGATCAGTGTTTGCTTTAGTTCTCTTAACCCTTGACTTTTACATTTTTTTTTTTTATGTGGTTGTTGTAACTGTGTGCTTCTGATACTTGTTTGTTATGGCAAAAAATGGCAGAGAATCTCGGATCAGTTGATGTTGATAATTCTTTTGGTGATGGTATAGTCATCATTCAGTGATATGAATCACTGATATCAGAGTCTAGTCTTTGATTAGACATTAAGAATCAGCGTATGAATTTCACCAGTGATGACAATTCAGATCAAATATGTTCTGTTTCATTAACAGAATGAAAAAAAAAAATTCAGATCAATTCTAAACGTCACAAAACAAGCTAAAAAAGCTTTGTTGATTGTCACCATTGTTGAGATTCATATGTTGATTCTTAATGAATATCTCTGAGCACATAAGAAAAAACACAGCTCAAAACATTTACTGTATAATGACTTAAAATACTGAACACCATATTGTCAAAATACTGATCCCACAATATCACAAGTCTACTATAAATCATGTGAAGGAGATTAGACTTTAAGCGATATCAGTGAATCAGGCCACTACATGACGATAATATCATCAACAATACATGACAAACATCACCTAATGAAATTTTCTCTTGCATTTGTTTTGTCATAACAAATGGGTATCCTTACGGAACGAAAATATATTTCCAAATATTTATGATCAATATATTATGGTGTAAATATACTGAAAAATATATGAAGTAATATAATGATACAATAATAATATCATATATTACAATATATTGAATAATACATATGGAATTGCCGCTTTTGATATATTGAAAAATGTATTTACGATATATTTACACTGTAAAATGTAATTAGTTGATTGTACTTAGGAAACATTATGACAGGATGCCTTAAATTTCTCAAGGATGTTTTAATCAAAGTTGTAAGTTGCTAATATAAAAACATACAAAAGAGTGTCGGGACAATGATAGACTGTGCATTTATTTGTATTTATTAAACTGAAACTTAATAATAATAATAAAAAAATACAAAATAAACTTAACAAAGAAGTTAACAGTCATAACTGCAATTGATTACTGAATTTTGGACTTTAGTTTTTCTCTGGCTGCTGTAACTGTGTGTTTATACGACACAGTCATTATGGCAAAAAAGCCAAGATAAACTCTGTGGATAATCTGTTGGATATTAATTGAAGACATCATAATCATTATTATTTATACTGAGTCACGGATTTCGTCCCAAGATTTATCTCTGGTCAAAAGTGTGTTAGGTCATTAAATGCATTTTAAACATTGTATTATTAACACTGTGAAACTATAACAAGAGATCAAATATTGTGGTAATCAGATACTTTTTTTATACAAATTGTTCAAAAAAACATTTTGAACTACTCTATTAGACACACAAAGACATCAAGAATCAGAGTATGAATCTGAACAATGTTGACTTGCTTCTTCCTGCAATGCATTCTGGGAGAAACCATAGCATAAAACTCATTCATGATTCCTAGCATACGTTGCAGCATGAAGCATGTCACCATAGTTGAGATCCGATAGTGAGCTGATTCTTGATGTATGTGTGTGTCTAAACTCAATATAGTAGTTCAAAATATTTTGTACACAATGTGTTAAAAAAAAATGTTTTATAATAATATATTTAGTATATATACAGCGGGGGAAATAAGTATTGAACACGTCATCATTTTTCTCAGTAAACATATTTCCAAAGGTGCTATTGACATGAAATTTTCACCAGATGTTGGTAACAACCCAAGTAAGCCATTCATACAAAGAAACAAATACAAATAAGTTCAGAAATTAAGTTATGTGTAATAATGTGAAATGACACAGGGAAAAAGTATTGAACACATGAAGAAAGGGAGGCGCAAAAAGGCTTGGAAAGCCAAAAACTGCTGAAAACTTGCAGTAATTAAAAGCAATCCAGCCCCCTGTCAGTGGAAATTAATAACAGCTGGTTCAGTCCCAAATGATGGCCTACAAAAAGGTCTCATTGCCAAGGTGTCACACAAGACACATCTCATGATGGGTAAAAGCAAAGAGCTGTCTCAAGACCTTCGCAACCTAATTGTTGCAAAACATAATGATGGCATTGGTAATAGGCGCCATTCTAAGCTTCTGAATGGTCCAGTGAGCACTTTTGGGGCCATAATACGGAAGTGGAAAGACAATAATTTCACCATAAATTTGCCTCGACCAGTGCTCCTAGCAAGATTTCTGATAGAGGAGTGAAAAGAATAATCAGAAGAGTTGTCCAAGAGCCAACACCAAGTTGTATGGTGTTTTTAGGGTAATGTGCACTGCCATTTCTCCTCCAAATATGGTGTGTATTATGGCATCCAAACAGTTCAATTTTGCTCTCATGTGACCACACTATATTCTCCCAGTATTTCACTGGCTTTTCCAAATGTTGTGCAGCAAACTTTAAATGAGCTTCAACATGCTTTTTTCTCAGTAATGGAGTCTTGCGTGGTGAGCGTGCATACAGGCCATGGCGGTGGAGTGCATTACTTACTGTTTTCTTTGAGACAACAGTACCTGCTATCTGCAGGTCTTTTTGAAGCTCTCCACAAGCTTATTTTTGTTTGTTTCTTTGTATGTATGGCTTACTTGGGTTGTTACCAACATCTGGTGAAAATTTCATGTCAATAGCACCTTTGGAAATATATTTACTGAGAAAAATGTGTTCAATACTTATTTCCCCCGCTGTATGTATATGTGTGTATATATATATATATATATATTACTACAATGTCTGCTTTCCTGATATATTTTCAAAGTGCTTATAATACAATATTTAAATGCATTGAATTACGTAATTCTCAATAAGATTAATGTAAACATATGACAGAAATAAAGTCAATTTGGTTAGTAATAAGTGAAGATGGTAGTGCTGTTTTTGTTGTTTAACCCTCCTCTGCTGAGATCTTGAGAGATATGTTAGTGTTTAATGTTCTGTTGGGATTTAAAGTGTTTCTGTTGGCTGAGTTTTGTGGGTCACTGTTGTGCTAAAGTGTAAAGCCTGTGCTTCAGTCCAGAAGAAGACCAAGAAACACTGATGAAATATTACCTATTGCTTTTTTTAAAAAAAGGCATGTAACTGGCAATGATTTTTAAAATGTTATTCAGGTAAGTTTCAGACATGCACAATGTGTTTGCAGTTTAATAAATACAAATAAATACTTAGCCTATCATTGTCCCATCACTCTTGTGTCTCTGTATTAGCAATTTACAACTTTTGAGTAAAACATCAATGAGAAATTTAAGGAAATTGTTTTCCACATGTTTTCTAATTACACTCAACTAATTACATTTAACAGTGTAAATATATTGTAAGTATATTTTTCAATAAATGAAAAGTGGCAATTCCTTAAGTATTATTCCATATATTGTAATATATAACACAATATATTATTATCACAGTATATTTACACCATAATATATTGATCATAAATATATCGAAATACATTTTCGTCCATAAGGGATCAGAGATACACATAGCAGCAAAAGAAAAACCAATGTTAAAAAGTGATCAAACTTTATTATTTCCAATAAGACATCCACACCTAAACCTCTCAATGAGAATTTTGTATGAAATAAATAAAGTCAAACTGGATTGTAATAAGTGAAGATGCTGAGATCACGAGAGATCTGTTATTGTTTAATGTTCTGTAGCTTCCAGTCATTTGAATTAATTCAGGAAATACCAATAGAATCGGTCTGCATCCTGCAAGAATTCAAGTTACGCCCCTTCAAATTACGTCATTTCAAGTTACGCCCACTTCAAGTTACGCCCCTTCAAGTTACGTCATTTCAAGTTACGTCCACTACAAGTTGCTCACTGTTTTTTTCGACTTAAAGCTGCGCTGCACAGACCGGTCGGTGTATGATATCAAAGTACAGCGAGAGCGATAAGAGCAAACAGACAGTTCTGAATGCTTTTGAATCGCTCTCGCACGAGTTTAACATAAACACAACATACAGTGTTTCCCACACATAGACTAATTCGTGGCGGTGCGCCACAGAATCAACACCGGCCGCAACATATTGCGATAATAAAAAAAGTACGCTATTTAAAACACTTAGCGTATTCATTCAGCTGCATTTCCTTTCCCTGCTCTCCCTCCGTCTCTCTGTCACTCACTCTCTCACAAGCGATTTTTTTGTCTCGCCAAAGCCTTGTTTGATCGGTAAATGATGAAGATGACTGCTGTGCTTGCGATAGGGCGCATATTAACGTTACTGAAAGAACGAGCAGAGAGAGAGAGAGGCCCGGTCGTGTGCGTGCGCGCGTGCGTCTTCAAACTGTCTTGCTCTCTCTCGCTCCCGCGCGCATATTAATCAAAATCAATTGAGAATTGACACGATGGTAAAAGATCGGAAGACCGAAGTTTCACGTGGAGCATTCGGATATTTTTTTCCTGAATTACCGCTGGGTGTGAATTGTGCTAAAATAT
>FLSR01000437.1:0-10844 GCA_900092035.1 Leuciscus waleckii
GCCGAGTCAGAGACAGTTGCGTTCAGTCCGTGTTCACAGTCGGTGTTTAAAATCTGCTCCAGTCGTTGGAAACAGTGTAAGTGTGTTCAGTCTAAGAATGTTTCAGCTAGTCGTTAAGTGTGTCCCCGGCATTAGGGAACTTCACCAACTGCGTTAAACATATGATTTTTATTATTTAAAATTACTTTAACTTATAAGAAGAGACATTTTCAAATTCCAAAGCTTGTAGAGGGTTCATATTGTTAAGACTGACTTACTACAGGTGAGATTTTGACAATAACTCCCTTCATGAATGTGCAGTACACAATTATTTTGTGAAAACTACTGTAAGGGTTTTTTCATATTCCAATGGTTATCGTATGTTCCTGACCAGACTGACTTACTACAGGTGAAATTGTGCCAATACATCCCTTCATGTATTTACAGTAAACAAGTATTTTACAAAAAATAACTGTAATTCACCAAAAGGGTTTTTGGTGACTTACTACAGGTGAATAATGCAAAATATCACCTGTAGTAAGTCAGTCTGGTCACTATACGTACTACAACCATGCCGTAGCCAGCTATGAGGTCACCAAGGTCCGGACCAAGGTATTTTTTCGAGGTGTATATGATAAAGTTTATGAAATAATTGCCTAATATAGTATTAACTCTACTTTAGTGCTGCAAGGATATTGCACAACACCAAGATAATATGTTAATTGTCATAAAGTGTGAGATAAGATGTAAGTAGCTAAACTAAACATTTAAAAATTGACAGGTGTTTTAAGATAGAAATGACCGACAAAAATAATCAAGCACACTAATATACTTTTGACTAATTTCGCCATTTTATATTGAAAATAGGCCAATATAATTTACGTTAAATTCATGTATGTAATAATTTTTGTAACTGTCAATGTGAGAGGACAAGAAACCTTAACGAAGCCATTTTTTTTTTCTCATACTGGGCATAGGATTAATAATGAATGTATATATTTTGTGAATGAATTTAATAAACTTAGTTATCTTTCCTGGTATCCTTAAGTAAATTAACTTGTATAAGAAAATGATTCATTAAAACATATAAATATCAGCTGACCCTATGCTTACTTTCTTAACTGACACAGCCGAAAATTAAAAGACTAGGAGTGTAACAATATATCGTGTATGTAAATGTAGGCTATATGTATCGCAATAATATCGTATCGTGAGTTCAGTATCGTGATATGTATCGAATCCTGACATGAGGGTATCGTTACACCCCTAGAAAAGATTATCAGTCAAAGCTCAGCTTAAGGAGGGGATGAGACAGGGTAAGATAATGAGACTGAGAGAAAAAAGAAAGAGTGATTGAGATAAGGAAAGAGCAGGTATTGACAAATAATCTATTGCCCACTGACATGGTTTTAAAGCTATTTCTTATTTAAAAAATAAAATAAAATAATAATTGCCCTCAAAAAAAGTCTTAAAATGCACATTTGTAGGTCGGAGAAATAAAAATTTGATGGAAACACTTTTGGTGAGTTACAGTCATTTTATTTTAATTTTTTTTGTTTACAATTTTGTACTGTACAAGCGAGATATTGGGAGAATCTCATACAGTAAGTCAGTCTGCTCACTAGGCATTTACTATAACCTTGTAAATATTGTCCATTTGATGAATGATTGGACGTATATATTTCTTGTGAGTGGAATTTGCAGACGGCCCGGTTAGCAACCCAGGCAAATATGCAGCGAATATCAAATCTAAAACACCTTTCTCTACACTGCACAAAACTCTGCATTTGAACAGTCAATACTAATACTTTAACAAATAATAAAACATACTTACAGGCTCTGATTCAGAAGCGCCAGATTGCCCTAGCAAAGTTGGAGCAGCCGTTATTGTACTTTCTCAGGTTCAGGAAACTGTCCTTCGTAAAATACGCTTATTTATATATATTAATAACAATAATATCAAAATACATTTAATCAATGTATTCATAGAAAAAGAATATCCTACAATATATCTTTGTATATTAATATTAACTCTTAAATCCTAGCCTATATTTCTTCTCCTGGTTTAGTTTTGCCACTATATTTCTTTTTAAGGGCCTCTGTTGTTTTAACACTATATCCTAATCCCACCAAAACCACAGACACGACGCACACCACACGCACGCACGCACGCACACACACACATACACACACACATATTATAACATATTGATATAAGGGTGGGTTAAGAGAAGGGTCAACAGTGTAATTATAGATGTAATTACATGTATCATTTTTATAATATAAGTACAATGTAGAAACATTTATGTACACAGTAAATAAAGACACTTAATTTTAAGTGGGACAACATGTGGAATAATTCCACCAAGCTAAGCAGGTCTATGTCAATGGGAGAATATGCAGTGTTGGTGTGTAATAGAGGGAAAATAAATGGATGGATACTTATGAAAAGTGGTTTGTACTTTGTTAATTAAGAACATGGTTGAACACCACACTAAGAAAAAAAAAGAAAAAACGGACAATATCCTTACTAGATCTTAGAGGTATTTATGAAGGAGGTGCAAAAATGTAATCTGTTTTGTACGTATAACAACAGGCCATTGTGATTCTAAACCTCTTAAAATAGAAACAGTATTTAGGCTCTTTACCATTTAAACACAGAACACACCATGTGAATGAGGGGCTTTTCCAAACTACTCACAAAATATTTACCAGAATAAACCAGGGTTTCACAAGATTTGTACCTGATCACTGACTGTATTGAAGGAATAACAACACACTATCTCTGTTTTCCAGCATTCAAATTTCTATTCGGGAAGCTTCCACATTCAAAACTGAGTCTCCAAATAGTAATGACCCTTAGGATAACTAACAGAAGCTCAGAGGTACTACTTTAAGACATCTATGAGTTACACTATAGTAAACACTGAGACAGATGTGGCTAGTCTAGCCATACTGTATGAACAGCAGTGATTTGATTTAGATCAAATATACAGACATAGAGACAGAGAGTGAAGAATAAGAGAAAATTCATTTACATCTTTTATTTCATATGATGGAGTAAATGGTGATGTAAATTCAGTAGTGTATGTGAAAGGTGAACTTGTTGACTTGTACGATTATAGAGCATCCAAAGATACAGTATGTTCTCTGTTTGAAACATATCTTTTCTTTAAAAATGAGATTTTTTAAATACCTAATAATAAGATGAAATTAAAATAGGTTGTTAGCTGATTTGACAGTAGTGGTGTACACGAAGAGAGGTGTGTGACTTTAGTTCTGCTGAGATATAGTACTAGATTAGGCCTTAATAGTTACATAGTAGGCGAGGCTGCGATTTGATGTTTAAAATCATTTTGTCGATTTGCATCAATGACTAGATGTTCTCAGTAAAGTGCGTTTGTGCATATTCTCTCTCTTCTCTCTTTTTACAATCATGTTATGACAGCCTATAGCAGTATGTTACGTTATATAGGCACACATACATTTTTCAACATTCTTTTTTTCAATCCATAATTTAATTCAATAATTTATTCAATTTATTTATTTATTCTATTCAATTATATGAGTTTTAAAACGTTCAACTAAATTTTGTTCTTCAGTAATTCATGCAATGGACTTTTATGGCACTGCTATTAAACCTATGGCTGCTGTTAAACAGGTTTTCAATTTAAATGGTTACACTTTATGACACTGTCAATGGCAAAATGTCAGAATTTCTCAGCATTCTCTTTTGTGACCACAAAAAACGATGATCATTAAGACAGTGATTTTGACATTGAACAGCACTGCAAAAATATCAAAGGACTTCTTTTAATTCAAGAGTGAGGTGTCTGAATAAAAAAAATAAAAAAATAGGAGCCTTATACTTTGCATTTACGTTATTCCTCCAAGATTACACAAGTTAGTTATATAATTTACATCTCAAGTCTGTTTGTGTTTTGTGCTATTGGGAAGCAGTGCTTGACTGTTTGACTTTGCCTTTAGTCAATATAGTATGCATATAAACAGGCAAATCAAAGCACTTCTTTTCATTTTTATTTAAATGAACTATGTCATGTTATATCATGAGAATTACTCACCCTGTCTTGGCGTGTGTGACTGATGAAGTGTTTGTATGTGCGCGTGTGCCCGAAGTGTCAGGGAACTGTCCGTGGTGCTGAACCCGTCGGTAACGCCCTACATTTGAGAACGAACCAGGAAAATAATGCAAAACCCCTGTTTTCCAGCACCCACATCTGAATGACAGCAACACATAGTATTACACGCCTCCAACACGCATGTAAAGCCAATCATACGATCTGTTCACAATAATGCACAATTTTCCCAAACAAAATGTCTCGAGCGTGCACAAGCATCTGTTGGCTGCTCCATCAGGGTCAGATGATTATTAGGCTATAGGCTACTTATTATAGTACGAGTAAAATATTACTACGCAGTGGATGACTTAAATGTGCATTTTGTTTTATCATGCATGCATGCTTAATGCAATGTACAAAATAAACTTGCACAGACATCATATTCTTATATATCACTATACACGTTTGTATACCTGCCTGTGTTCTCATCATTCGCATCACGTGCACTCATAGTCCAGTTTGAGCAACTAACTCATATTCTGTTATGCATTACATTGAGTAAGCTTACCTTATGAATATGAATATGAGATTACACTACTAAACAAAAATGACCCCAAACCTTGGAGAATCAACCCTAATTATTATTTATGAAAAAAATAATTGAAAATACCTTTTTTTTTCCCGATCGTTGACGCTTTCTGGTTGTTCTAAAAAATAAAAAAATAAAATAAAAACACACATGATGTTCTTCAGGGATGCATTGATGGCTTTCCATCAGAACAGAGAAAATCTCACCCAATGAGTCCCATCAGTCACTGCATGAACAGTATGTGGGTTTTCAGGTGGAGAAAAAGAAGAAGCTGCCTGATCTTCCTCCTATAGACACCATTACTCCACATCACAGTCTAGTAGAAGAAAAAAAAAACAGACACATTATATATATATATATATATATATATATAAAGGTTTTAGGATTTTGAACAATTTCATTAGCTATTACTAGGTGAAACATCTCAAACAAAGCGAACTTGTAACACTGTAAATGTTAATTTATTGATGCAAAAGGTCAAATACAACAAAAGAGGGGCAAACAAATACTAAGACATTTTTAATTCAAATACATTTTTTAGAACTCAATTTTTGAATTCTCACTTTGAACTTTAAAATAACATAATTTGTAATTAAAAAATAATTAAAAAAATGCCAGTGCCAAAATTCCAAATAGAGACATTTCTAGAGAGGTTTAAAACTTTCAACACAAGTGTTTGACATCTTCATTCATTTCAATTATGAATGATCAATAAATATAAATATTTACATTTGACCTTGGCACAATCCTGAGGGTCACAGGGGTCCTCTCAGTGATATCACGTACTGTTTTATGGTTTTCTTGTCCATGACTATAAAATGGGTCCCTAAATATTGGTTACACCAAAACGACTTTGATTTTAACAGACAAAAGTTTTGTAAGTAAATATATATATTTTAAAATCAGACTGCTTCACTGATTGTTTTTCTGAAGAAATAATGTTAAAATATTATTCAAAAATATCTCTCCTTTTAATGATAATTCTTTATTTATTAAAATCTCACTGACCAATTTCTCATATTCAGGTTACATTCATGCAGCTGCAGGTAAAAATATGATAAAAACATTGATTTTTGTCTATTTTTATTTACTTTAATCTTTTTAATATTAATTTAGAGCTTTGAACCTCGACTTAAACCATTGATCTTACTGACAGACGGGACTCCTGTCTGTCCACTGAGTGATGATGATGATGATGATGATGATGATGATGATGATGACTGTCACACTGGAGACTGAAGAGTCACGACTTAACTTCTGCTGCCATCTGCTGGCTCTCTAATGCAACTACACATTGGCTCAGTGACTAGATTTTTTATATTCAATCATCCATGGCTTCATCTCTTAGTTATCTATTAAAGTGTAATGTTTGTTTATTTGTGATACACCAACACCATCTAGAACAAATCTGTCTAGCATCAAAAGAGGGCCAAGCACATAACAGCACAGGTTAAAAATTAGGCCATTTATACATTTAGGCCCGGTTTCACAGATAGGGCTTAAATTAAGCCAATCTTAGTTCAGTTAGGGCATTTATAAACGTGCCTTAGAAAACAACAACAACAACAACAACAACAACAACACATTACTGTTGTGCATCTTGAGACAAAACAATGGCACTGACTTATTTTAAGTTGCTTTCAAAACAGCTCAAACATGCATTTTAGTCTGTGAAACCAGGGGATAGTGTACCTCAATAACCGCAGCCATTATATGTGAAAAATGTATTATATGAAATATTGATCTCCTTATAAGTAACACTTGAAATGAAAGCAACATGTAATATTGTAATACAAATATTTTATTACACAATTATGTGGTTCAAATAATCAGGATATAATAACAAGGATGAAAAATCTGGATCTGGATAAGTGGGAATGCTTCATGTGGAGATTTGAGGAGCTTGGCAACTGATAGTGGCTGATCGTAGCAGCTTGGCAGGGCGAGTGTGGTTTGATGAGGGAGGTAGAAGTCCAGCACTGTAAGCCAATAATGAGTGTGTCTTGAATTGTATTCAGAGTTATTGGCAGCCACTGTAGAGACCCAAGCTGAGGTGCATGAGGGAATTCAGGAGGTCAAGAAAAGTCAAGCAGTGTTTGGATGTGTTTGAGGCGAAATATGACAGATGCAGGTGGACCGAGGAGGAAGTTACAGTAACCTAGGCGTGAAATAACTACAGCCCGGATGAGAAGCGTCTCGGGAAAGGCCTAATTTCCTTGTGGTGGAGCATGAAGCTGCAGAACGGGGCAGTTGTTGAATTTGTGCTCCAAAAATTGATTGCTTGCTATATTTCATGGCATTTAGAGAACGTCCTGAAAGTCCTTGTAACTCTTGAGCTGCTCGTTGGCGGATTTCAGTGTCTCTGAGTCGAGTGTATCTGCAGTGTGGACAGAGCTCAACTGATAAACAATATTGCAGTAATGGATCTGCTCGGTGAGTAGAGAAATAGAGAAGCTGGATGAGCTGGCACAAATACTTTCAAAGAGAAACAGAAAATTACTCTTAGTTTATCTCCAGGTCCACCGGGAGCCCTCAATCTACACTGAAAATTGTAGAGCACTTCAGAGAAAAGATGTGGAAGCACACAATGTTTTTTTCCATCTATTAGAAGCTATAGAGTTGTGAAATGAGAGCAAGTGGAAAAGCAAGACTGAAAAAGGGAAAAAGTTTTATTAAAAGTTTTATATCTTTTTTTTTTTTTCTTCAGATTTTTTCAGATTTAAGCACAAGACTTTAGATCAAAATGTTTTGAAGGTGATGAGAAACAAATTCAGTCCAAGAGTGTCCAAATTTTTGACTGGCAGTATTCACATAAAAATACAGTGATATTGTGAAATATTGTTACAATTAAAAAAAATTTTTTTTATATATATATATTGTAAAATGTAATTTTAATAAAACAAAATGTAATTTTCAGTACATTACTCCAGTCTTATAGTCACATGATCCTCCAGAAATCAGTCTAATTTGCTTATTTGATACTCAGATAACATTTCTTATTATTATCAATGCTGAAACCAGTTGTGCTGCATAACATATTTGTTTTGTGTGTGTGTGGAACCCATGATAGCCTACATTTAAAAATTTTTTTTGGGAGGAATAGAACATTCAAAAGAACAGCATTTACTTGAAACAGAAATGTTTTTAAAACATTATAAAAGTCTTTACTGTCACTTTTGATCAGTTTGATGCATTGTTGAATAAAAATATTAAACACACACACACACACAAAACAACACACAAAAAAAACCAACCTTTGACCCAAAACTTTTAAATGGCAGTGTATTTGTCTTTAATCGGTACCACAATATTTGTACTTAAAATCTAAAATAATAATAATAAATATTGTGTAACAATCACTTTTAGGACTACAAAAATCTCCATAATAAATCAACCATAATAATCTAAATCAATAATTCAATATGGTATTAATGCTTATGAAATGTTTGAGCAATCGTGATCTCTCTTGATTTCCTGACATAATTAATTTTAAATAAGATTACATTTATTTTTAAAATGTAAATTAATCACATACAGAAGTAACATTTGTTTAAAACCAATGCAAATTTATATTTATAATAATGCAAATTATAAATCTTATGCATAACAGATAAACATACAACACTTTTTTTTTTTTTTTTTTGGGTTTTGCAAAATCCTTTCCCCCATTCAAAAAAAAAAGGATGGGTCATTACTGCAATTCCTCATATTTTGATGGTTTAATCAAATTTGTATGGTCATTACAACACATTTGGCACCTACTGTCTCAGTAAAACACTCTTCCTTTTCCTTCAACTTTCTGTTTCCGAGACATGATGTGCTACAATATGAATATTATGAATATTATGAATAATCACCATGAATAAGGCACCATTCATGCTTACTGTATTCACTGTAAAAATGATTGTTGGTTTCACTTAATAAAGTAAGTAACCTGGTTGGCTTAAGTTAATTGGAACTAAAAATTTGAGTTAATACAAAGAAAGAGACTAGTTCAGTCATCAGAAACTCAAATTATTATGTTATCTAAACAATATTAGTATTCACTAATGAATAAGTCGCTTGAATAATTCCAAGTTGATTTGACAAAAGAAAAAAATTGTGATAAGTCATGCAAATAATTGTTTACAGTGTATGGGACATTAGTATTACTAAATTGCACAAACAAAGCATCTGCAATATTATAATACATATACAATCAATATTAGAGCTCATCCTCTTAAGATACAAGATAAAGAGTGCAACTTTAAACAAACTACAGTGCAAGTCAATGTCAGTACTATATCCGTTTCATTGTGGCTGTTTAACACAAAGTGCTGAATCTGTATGATGGCAGCCTACTGCACTTCATTAGGTGTGAGACGGACTCTAATGGAGGAGCTGCACTGGAACGGCCTCTGTTCACCTGCACAGGGCTCTTTCAAAGGATGCGCTATAAATCTGCTGTTTAGCCAAGCAGAGAGATCTTTCCCTCTGCCGGCCTGGAGGGCCCATCACCACACACCCTATCATAATGTGTCCACCTCTCTGCTTCTCAGAAATATGACAACCATTTGCGCAATCAAAGCAGTCTCTGCGAGCATGAAGACTTCACATTGTCTGAAATAAAATAGCAAAGTTTACAACATTGATGTTTTAGGTTAAAAAGAGGTACTTTACATAACAGGAATTCAAACTAAGATCCTTTAGAATACTCCAATTTTTAGCTTCTTTAATGGTCAGGATTAAAGAAGCTAAATTAGATCTTAGTTTGAATTCCTGTTATGTAGTACCTGCTGCAATCTAAGTGAATATTCTTGTGTTGAAATTTGAAGATGTATATCTACTAACAGGTATAACATGCTTTCAGAATTTTATTCTGGTCAAGCTCAGACACTTTGGGCCCTATCATACACCCGGCGCATGGAGAGCCAGGCGCGACGCAAATGTTATTTGCTAGTTTCAGCCCGACGCAGTTATCATTTTCACGTCCTGCGCCACGTTGTTTAAATAGCAATTGCATTTGCCCGATTTGTGTGCCCATGGGCGTGCTGGTCTGAAAACGAGGTGTGTTCTGGAGCATTTTTGGTGCGTTGCTAGTTTGAGGCAACAGAAATAGACTGCACCATTGACCAACTGAAACCTGGTCTAAAGAGCACATTAGTGATGTGCGCCTATAGGCGGGTCCACAACGCGCGTATACACTCTTCTTATTACACACACAGGGATGCGCAGCACACAAACTAGCCAAATATTAAAAATAAAAGGATTAAATTGTAAAAGATTATTATTGTGTACATAAAGATATAGTGGAATCCGGCTAGTCCAGTAGATGGTTTGCTTGCACACTTCAACCGCGCGCACGAGCAGATCCGTTTCCTCTCTGGAGAAGCGTTTAGTCTTTCCACCATCAAATTCCTCCATGTAAATAGCGAATCCGCCATGGCGCGAGCGCAACTGTCTTTAAAAGGGAATGGGAGATGAGACTCAGATGTGTTTATTGCATGTAAAGCCAAAACACACTCATTAAGAGAATAGGGACAACCCTTTTAGACCATGCGCCAGTGCGCCAACCATTTTTTCACGTCTAAACTAGCAAAAGTGGATTCGGACACGACCAAGTGCACTTGTGCTGTGCACTTTAGACCATGCGCTTAGATCGTTAAAATAGGGCCCAAAAAACGTAATCATGAATTGATTATTTTCCATACATTCTTCAAAATAAAGGTTTCAAAAGGGGATTTTCGCAGAGATGCAATAGAAGAACTATTTTTTGGTTCCTCAAAGAACCTTTCAGTGAACAGTTCCTAAAATAACTTTTTTTCTTTGTGTGAATAACATTTTAATAACAAAAATTAACTTTTTGAATGGTGCATGCTAAAGGTTATAGTGGAACCATCAATGCCAATAAAAAAACTTTAATTTCAAGAGTGTAATTTCAAATGAACAGAATGAAACCTATAACAAGATGCAAATAAAGAGCTGAAGTTAGTAATTGAGATTTTTTATGTAATTTTTTGTATGATCATACATTTTCTGTAATTTTATCAAAGATTAATTATTTTAGATTGACACAGAACAAATAATATCACAAATCATCATAGAATTCTAAAAACCTTACTGATACTTGCTTATGTATGTTGCTGTTGTTTTCCCATGAAAATTATATAAATTCCTGGAGAATGATGTCATCTTGGAACTGATTATATTATATTATA
>FLSR01000437.1:10974-21149 GCA_900092035.1 Leuciscus waleckii
AGTAATTAATAACTGTAATAAAAAAAAAGAAAAGAAAAAGGGGTTACTCTTAATTTTTCTGTAATTTATTTACATTATTATTATGTTATTATTATGACTTTATTCCATTAAATACTTTATAGACTGTAGAACAATAAAGACAAACATAATGTGAACAAAATGTGTTGAAGTTGATTCCCAATAAAACTAACTAACTAACTTACTAAGTGACTAAATTAAGCGTAGCGTCAGTTTCTGGCAGGAACAGCTGACACTCAGCTGATCCACGTCTATATATAGGAATACGACGCCTATCACTATATACATATATAAGCTCCTTCAGTATTATCAGCAGCTATCGCGTTTCTCCGGAGCTAATCCTCCATCCCCAGCTCCTCCTCTCGTCGGTCATTATGGTATTCTGATTCCCCTTGAATCAGAATAAATTCTTGTGACCTCGGTGTGGAGGTCTGGAAAGAAAGGCAGGCCCCAACGTGGAGGTGAGCTTTGCTAGGCATGAGCGCTCATCCAATTTACTCTTAAGGCGTGCTTCCTGCTTCTTGGCCGGCGAGTCGATATTCAGTTTGGCAACGGCACGAGTAACAACCTCCACCAGCTCTTCATAAGAAGGGGAAAGAGTTGTCAAGTCCTCTAATTCCCCTGGCAGCGTGGAGTGCCCTCGAAATGAAAATATATATATGTCGTTTAGCATATATATATATATTAATCTTATATTCTCATTAAAAAATACTTTCAATTAATTGAAATAACAGTTCTAGTTGAGTGCATTGCATTATGGGATACATTATTCCCTAAAGTGTGCTCTGTTGAATACTGCACATTAGTGTTATTCCAAACATAGCCTTGGTCTTGCAAACAGTGATGTATTATACAACATACTGCAGAGAAACGGAGAATAATTCAATATACAGTGGACTTTGACTTTTTCCATTTCTTTAAGTGAAATTCGATGTTGAACGTTTCCTGTGTGCACTTGTGTTTGCTAGTGCCTATATGTTTTATCTCTGCCTGCTGCAATTTGGTGAGCTTACAAACACACACATGCAATCACGTAGCTATATGTGGTCATCTAATGCGGGTTCATGCGAGCTCCTCCTGCTTATGCATTCATGTGACTTCAGAGCATATCCAGAGGGTATTTGAGAGGTTTGCTTGGCATGTCATTAGGATTCAACAGCCTGTTTGTGAGGGAATGTGCAGTAGATAGTGTGAAACTGTCAGCAGAATCATTTCAATGTTAATTCCTCTCAACATTCCAGATCACTCGGAGCAAACTCCCGTCAGAGATGAGCAGCGGGAGCCGCATTTTTGCTGCTGCATCAGAATCATAGAGAGCACCCTGACACACACTTGATTTATAATCACACATGGTGTGTGTGTGTGTCTAATCCGTTGCCTCTTCTCTAGCTCACTTGTTTCTCTCTCTCTCTCTCTGCTACAAAAACACACAAATGAATAAATTTGACCCTCTGTTTTTACTCTCCCCTCTAGGCCATACCAAAGACATTTCTCTCTCTTTTTGCTAGTGTTTTCATCTGCACATTTGATCCCTGGATGTTTAGTGCATATTGGAGTTATCCATCAAAATGTGCTCCCCTCATTTCTTTTTCAGAAGTCAGAGCTCCTTCAACTCTTCAAAAACTTTTTATCAAGGCCAGTGGGGTTTGTATGACTTTTATGAGGATGAAAAAAACAACAAAAAAACATTCTGAGAGAATCCATAATCCGCTTGGTTTGTAGCTATATGTTTCTGTTTACTCAATGCGACTGCCTTAGCAGAACTTATAAATGCTCAGATTTGTCCATTTTAAAAATATTTTTTGTACACTGACAGTATCTACTACTTGGTTAGTAATATACATTATCAATTTTGCTTGCTATGCCAATCATCACTATTACTTGGGGTTAGTGTCATAACCAAACTTCCAACACAAAATATTATAATTCAGTTCATAACTCGTCCTGCATCATACTATACAATATTTTCTCCTGTTGGATGATAAAACGACTGATAAACCTACATTGAAGGATGAGCAAGATTATATCTAGAAATAAGAATATTATAAAGATTAGCAAAACACCCTATAAACCACATAGCAACACCCTGGTAACCACCCACAACAGCATAAAAACCATATAGTAGACAGCAACAAAGTATATTTACTTTGTACCTTTTTAAAGTATCAGATTATTTTCATTATGTTGGAAAACGTTACTCCACTATTTCAAAAAAAATTCCAGAAATCGAAGCTCACTCTGTGTTGTCCACTTCCTGAGAGAATCATTCCGTCTTGCAGCACTCACTGATTCATTGATCCACTCAGGGCGAAGACAGCTCGACACATTTCTCCAGTTCAAAATAAGAACTTAAAAACTTTTTATATAATACTTTGGTACTTACCCAGCTCAAAAAAATATATATACTTTTTCTGGAGTAATATTTTAACATAAAAATTCTAGTCAAAATCAACATCCAAAATGTCTACATTGGTACTACATTGGTTTGAAACTTACTTTTTGACCATTAAAAAAGTCTGTTCTATATAGTATGAATGTGTAGTATGAATGAAATACGGAAGTACTATATCCGCCATGTTGTCATTGTCATGTGACATTCGCCGTCAGTTGAATGCATCACCTTCATTCACAAATCCTCTCCCGTGGCCTCTTTTCGAGAGTAAAGTGTCCATCGAATAAATAGTGAGTTTCAATCAGCTCCCGAGGTCGTGAATCAGTATCGTACACAAATTCGGGCACTGGAAAGGACAGTACGTAGTACGGACCCTGACTCGCTACACATTGGGCAAATGACGATGACACGACAATGTCCAGTACGTCACTAGGCTACTGGTACTTCTGAACAACATCAGAGCTGATATTTTCTGACATTTATTTTTTTTTATGTTATTTTATGTACATTATGATAAACACTTTGATTGGTACATATAACTGCAACATTTCAGCCATAAATTAATTATAAATGTTTGCTAGATTATGTTCAGTATGTCTAGTGATGTGTTAATGCTGAAATAATATTAAATAACAGTTTGTTTTTTCAAAACATCTTTCCCTTGTGTGAGTTGGTCCGCGTGATTTATGTTTTGCGCTTCAGAACTTCTTTTAAGCATTGATGCTCCCTGGTTTTCACGGTACATTGTGGGAGTTTTTAGGGAGTGAACGTTTCAGTGCAATGGAAGTTTTTTGCGATTGAGACTGTTCTTAAAATGGCCGACTCCCTGATCAGTGCTCTGACAAGGGAACTGATTGAGATGTACCAAGTTCTTCAAAATCTTGCCAGAAGTACAGTAGTAGGTCACCGCCTACTGTTTTATGAATATTATGAATTTGGAGATAGGCCTACTACTCGTCTCACATACTGTTCTTTGGCAACTATATGGTTTGGAAGTATGTACAATCTGACATCAAGCAATATAGTTCAAACTTTCTTAAGCTAATGAAAGTTTAAGGTAAGCTTTAAGATTTCATTGTGATAGGCTGTTTACCCTTCTGGGTCCATAAGGGGATTTGTGCATGCCAGTATATGGGTTAATATAGTATGTGCGTCTGTGTATGTGTGTATGTGTGTGAGTGTGTGCGTAATGGGAATGATTTCTCACTAGAGTACTTCAGTCTGATATAACCCACTTACTCTGAGCAGACAGACATGATTTACTGACCATAAAAAGACATGCTGAGTCATATTCTGAACATTTCCCCCCCACACACACAAATGAGAGAGGAAGAGAGAAGCGGGAAAAAACAACAACAAAAACATGCAGTTACAAGTTCTGTCCTGTGAGGGGCAGCAGAGATACAGAAGCGCAAACAATCACCTCTCTGTATTAATAGTCCCCAGTCAAAAGCAAAGCACAGAAACATACATGAAGTGTTAAAACAAAACAAGCCTCAAAGGAAATATCAATGGAAAATCCCTCATGAAGGTCGAGAAAAGGTCAAGAAACTTCTTCGACTTCAGACAGAACGCCCTGCGGCCCGTTTGCCTTAAGTCTTGATGAAAAATTCTCACTATGAAGTCCTTATCGCTCTTGCGTTAATAAATATCCAGCTGGAATGAAAGTTAATGGAAGAATGTAAAGAGATAATGTTGAATTCTCCTGCCCTGTGACCCCTCGGTATTTCATCAAAGAACTCAGGCGAAACTTCTTTCATCCCGAGCTTTAATAAAACTGAATGCCTGGGTAAAAGCCTCACAGCCGTGTGTGTAACTGATTAATAGCCAGTTTGGTGTTAGCCTGGGGAATCTGAACAGGTTCATATCAAAGAAACCTATTTTATTGCTGGTGGGGTAAAAATAGAGGTACATTCTGATTCCAGATACTTTGAGCGTTTTATTTCAAAAGGATTTCAACAGGATTTCAGCATAGAGTGAAGATCATTTCAAGGGTGTTAAACAAAAGCTGAATGTGGATTTTATTATATTACAAATGTATTTTACAATGCTTATTTAGAATGACTGACAACCCGTCATTCAAACGGTTAGGTGAACAGTATAATTAGACTCTTCACAAGTAAAGTACAATCTGTGTCCTTCAAACCCAGTCTAATTTGAGCTTGGCTTTTAGACCCTGTCCATGGTGCTGAACTGCACAAAGGTTGAGACTGATTAATGGTCTATCAGCCGCAGCCACAGACAGTGGAGGCATTTATATAAATATTTCCTTTACCTTAATTGCCTTAATTAATGATATGGGGAAATGTGTTGGTTGAGCCTAGCCATGGTCATATATTAGAAAGGATTAGTTGGTTTTTGACAGTCTTGTTGCCCAGGCATTTATGGGCCAGTTCTCTCTCAGCTGCAGGTGACTCATCTTGCACATTATTAATGACTGACCCAAAGGGACAAACCAATGTCCAGGATACTAGAGGGAGAGGATCACACCATTTGCTTTTAGTAAAGGGGCGTAAATGCGATCAATTCAACCTACAGGGACAGTAGAGAAAATCAAGTATAGCATGGAGGTCATTCATGGCACTGTAAACCCAGCTGAAAGTGGTACACAATCTACCCCAAAAAACAAGTGGTACAGTTAAAATATATGCAGCTATTTTAATTCTGACATTCAACAAAACCAAAAATAAGAAACACTTTTAAGAGTTCATCTAAAATGCACCATGCTGGGCAACCCAGAGACAATTTTTTATTGCTCAATGTTGCTCTTTCTTAGGAGACTTATGTGTGTTCTGAGTCATGTGTCATTTAAGTTTTAAGTATGATGTCTCAGACGATTCTAAAAACACTTGATTAATTCTAAAATTCCTTAAAAATAAATAAAAATAGCCACAAGTAAGGCAACGGTTGACATACCATAATAATATCTTTAATTTTAATCTCATTGGCAGGAGCAGATGAATTATTAAAGTATTATTATTATTGATACTGATAGAAACTCTATAGTTTAATTATTACAATTAATAATAATATTTATTCTTGTTGTAATAATAGTAATAATACTAATCTTTGTGATTTGTACAGAATCTCAGTTATTAATGAATACATTAGTTAATGAATGAAAATGCAGTTTAAAGTGACACTTATTATTATTACCAAACTTATTATTATTATTAGTAGTATTAATAACAAATATTAATAAACAGTAATTAATTAATACAATAGTTACATTAATGAATGGAAACTACATTTTAAAGTAACAGTTTTATTGCTATTATTACAAGTATCATCATCATCATCATCATCATCATCATCATGGCTAATAATAATAATAATAATAATAATTAAAGCTGTCACTTTAATCGATTTAAATAATTTTTCTTCATTATTATTATTATTATTATTATTACTAAACATATCATCTCTGATTATTATTATTATTTTAATTTTTTATTTCAGGATTTCAGTTATTAATGAATACGTCAATTACATGTAGGAACAAAGCACACAGTTTTAAAGTAACAGTGGCTATAGAATCTCCCTATTTAACCAACAGCCACATTACTTTCTTTTTAAACCAACAATGACACCATGAAAAAAAAAGAAAATGAAAAAAAAAAATCACATGTGAATAATAGAAAGACAACACGGAAGAAATGAATTATACACTTATAATATCCCAAGCAAGGTGAATGGGAGATGTAATCTGAAGACACCATAATTAAAAGCACTTCATTCTCTGAGGGAACGCTGTTGCTCTCCACCCACCACCAGTTGAGCTAAATCAGGTTTTCCTCTGCTGTGAATCTAATAAAACATCCTCACGGGGAGCGGCGCGGCGGCCATGTTCAGGTGGGCTCTCCGCAGGGATGTGGGACAGAGTTTAGCAGCTTGTTAGAGGCATGAGGGAGCCGTGGTGGTTGACAACGCTGCGGGAAAGTAACACAAGGAGGCGGCGCTAAATAGTGACTGGCCCGCGAGCTGTTTTCCCATCATCCACCACTGCATCCCACTCTGAGCATGTCTCAGGAGAAGAAAGCAGCGGAATTAGAGGAAACGACGGATGGGAAGGAGCTTTCCCAGCACGAGTATTAATTGTAAGCCTGGCAGATGGAATTAAGGTGTCGCTGATTGAGTCTTGGGGATTTTTCAGTCCTTCTGAAATTCTTTGTCCCGGGATGCCTAAAAAATGCTTCACTTCGGTTAATCTCTCACCAACTATATTGCATAAGGCATCTGCAATATCAAACTGACGTAGTAAAACATTGTCAACAGAAGCTGATCTATTAAGCAATCATGACGAAATATGCTTGGATTTAAAAATAAAGATTAGTGACCTTGATACATGCAAAAACATCAATAATATTACAGTAGCAGAAATCTCCTTAAACAGGTTCTCAAGGTCATACAATGATTCTTCTAAATCAAAGTTTTCTAATGTTTCACATAGGTAACAAATATATAAACAATGTTGCCCCTTAATGTTTGATTAAAATGTCAGACTTTTATGAATCGTTAACATCACCACTTCCCTTGAGGCATTTGGCTCTAAATTATTTTGTGTGTGTGTGTGAGAGAGTGTTTGTGTGTGTGTGGTGGTGGTATATATTACATAATGTGGTGTGATGGAGAGGAATATTAGCTTTATTTTTTTCCCTCGCCGTTTCCCGTCTCGCAGGTCATAAGCAGCTTATGTCACTCTCACGTCATGTGAGGCCACATGCAGTCAATATAAATACAGCTAATATTCAGCATCTGAGAATATTGAAGCCCAAGGGAGTCCAAAGCCTTGAACACAGCGGGAGGCTACACGCTCTTCATCTATCATATCTTATTTTTAGGTGTCAGTTATGCTGCTCTGTTAAAAAAAAAAACTGCAGTTTACTATGTTCCATTTTAATTTTAGCACATAAACCACAGCAAATCCCTTGGTGATCTCAGATGTATTCATGTAGACATCATTTTTAACATTTGGAGAGACACTGAAGCATACAATATCACATACGGAGAGCATTTAAATGTATAGCCTTCACATGTAGATTTCTGAAGGATCATGTGACACTAAAAACTGGAGTAATGATGCTGAAAATTCAGCTTGTCACCAGAGGAATAAAATACTTTAAAAAATATTTTCAAATAGAAAACATTATTTGTATTATTTTATAACAATGTTATTTTAAATTATAATACCAATATTGCTGTTTTTACAGAATTTTTGATTAGATAAATGCAGCCTTGGTGAGCATAAGAGACATCTTTCAAAAACATAAAAAAAACAAAAAACGGTTACGCTTTATTTCGATAGTCCACTTTAGACATTCTACTAACTATATATGAAGATGCAACCCGAACTCACGGGAAAACGTACAAATTCTACGAGGTGGCTAATTCGTACGAATTCATACGACCTCACTCGTACGAATTCGTACGATTTTTGCAAAATCGTACATATTTTACGAATTGCCCAATTCGTATGAATTCATACGAATGACCTATCCCTGACCCCGCCCCTAAACCTACCCATCACGTGGGTTTAGACAAATCGTACAAATTCGTACGAGTGAGGTCGTACGAATTCGTACGATTTAGCCATATTTTTATCATTCGTACGAATTCGTACGAATTGGTCGTGAGATAGTGTTGATCAACTCCCAATGGACAAAATCAAATCCCGCCCTACTTTTTTTTCTTATTCGAGAAGCTGTTTCACTCAGATATATGTCACAATAGGGAAAAAATCTATCACAACTTTTCTTTCATTCTGACTGTAGGTGTTCTCTTAATTATTTTTGAATAAAAAAAAAATAGCTGTGTGTCAAATTAGCAATATTTAGTGAATTAGTTAAAGGGGAGGTGAAACACTCAGTTTCAGACAATCTCATGTTAATCTTGAGTACCTATAGAGTAGTATTGCATCCTTCATATCTCCAAAAAGTCTTTAGTTGTATTATATTTATAAAAGAAAGATAGGCTGTACCGAGTCTTTCCGGAAAAAACCGAGCGGCTGGAGGCGTGCCGTGTGGGCGGAGCTAAATAATCACGAGCGCGAATCACACACATACACCATACATCGCATGCTCCATAGTTACATTAACTATACATACGTGATCATGTTGTTTACTTGCTGTGCTTACGCGCCGATAGCTAACAACACACAGACATTTGAAGCAGTTTTACTCACCGCCTGCGGTTCCAACGCACGACCGTGGCGTGAACCTTTATCGTTGGGACTGCTCCATCCTTAAGCATTAGACGATCTGCAAAGAAAGGTTATTGGAGTACATTTTATAAGAAAATACTATTTCAGACCTTGTCCTTAATATATCATCTCCTTTACTTCTGAATTACTGATATGTGTTTATGTATGTGCTATAAGGGAAGAAGAAAGAGTGAGGAAAAGGAAAAGAGAAGAGGGTGGATAGAGAGAGAGAGAAAGAGAGCTAGAGGTCCTCAGAGCATGAGATTTGTTCATGCAACGCGGGCATTTTTTGTAGAAGAGTGCATACGTTGCGCTTGTTTATTTAATAGTTGATTTATCTATCTCTGAGGTCCAGTGATGCACTGCTGCTCTTGCATTTTAATGCAGCTGATGGTGAACGCAGCAACCCAGCAGCCTGTCCTGCCTCTGTGCCCGTCGCAGACTGTTACTGCACTTTAGGGTGTTTCTTTCTCAGGAGAGAAATAATAAACAGCTTCAGGTCACCTTTCTTCTCTACTGATGGATCACAGCCAAAGCACTTGCATTCAACACTAACATCTGAAATGTTTCTCAATGAAACGGCTGTATTAGTGAGATTTATTGTCTGCTTCAGAGATTACTTTGAATCCGACAGGTTTTAGCCTCATGAATAAGATATTTTAGTTAGAAATGTTTCACGCTTCATTGTTTTATTGCAGATCGATCTGATGTAATAGGAACATTTAACTGTCTCACCTTGTACAGTTGCACGCAGTAAATTCTGTCATGTTCTTCAATGTGTGCTGTAATGAAATGACATTAGATGCAGAGTTCCATGTGTTTTATGTTCCGTAAGCTTTTAAAAATCAATAAATTGTGTGTGTGTGTGAATTTGCGCCCAAATTTTTCTGAATGGTTTCATGCACATAGTCGTGTTACTAGTGTCCTTTGTGAACATGTTCTGCATTTATTTTCCACAGGTTTTAGTTTTTTTTCTTCTTCTTGAAAATCGTATTTAAATGTGCGGCAACTATAGTTGCCGGTGGGCAAATATGTTGTATGCACCCCCTCAATGTCAAATATGAATAGGAGAAATTTGGCATCTGTCTCAAAATAACTGCTTTCAACAGATCAATCTTTATATTCATAAACAAATTTATTATGTATAAAAGTCGAAGAACATTTGAGCAAACCCAAAAAAGCTGCATTTAGCTTATAATCTCTTGAATAGGAAAACACAACAAACAACAAATCCATTTGTCTTAACCCTTGTGCGCTCTTTTTGCCCCAACATTTCTAACTTTCATTGATGGGGATAACATGGATAATTGACATGGTTTAGTGTAAGATAAAATTTGATGATAAAAGATGATAATTTGTTACTTTTAAAACAGCAGCCCAAAAGATGGGCAAAAATCTTACACTAAACCATGTCAAATTATCCATGTTATCCCCATGAATGAAATTTAGAATTTTTTTTTACCTGTTTAAAAAATATTTGTATTTATTTATTTATATGCATTTTGTGGAGTAAAAATGTCCAAATGTGGAGTAAAAACATTAATAAACTGAGTAAAATTACATTTG
>FLSR01000437.1:21561-80350 GCA_900092035.1 Leuciscus waleckii
CATTTATATTAATTATTAAATAATTTTTCTATATAAAAAAAATATATAGCCTATATATTACAAATTAAATAATAATGAAAAGGAAAATTCTCATGTTGGTCCAAAAAATTAAATATGTTTTTGTTGAACAGTATTTGTTGATCTAAGTTACAAAAACTTGGTATTTTACCGACACGAAATCAGTTCTTCATTGAAACTGCATGGAAAACAGCAAAAAGACAGCATTTGTTTTTGGGCAAACTCTTATTAAGCAAAGGGACTAGTTTGCAGTGGTGGAAAGAGTACTGAAAAAACATACTCAAGTAAAAGTACCATTACATTCCAAAAAAATGTAGTGTGAGCAGAGTAAAAAGTACTTGTCCAAAAAAAGTCCACATTTTTGTCCACATTTCACACAGCTAGATTTACTCAAATTGTAATGCTGACAATATCATTTAGGAAAAATAATATAATATACTAAAGGAAAAGTGTGCATTAAATAGGGAAGTATATCCGGCGAAACTTTTACAAAAGAAACACACACACACAAACAAATGCATGTCTCTTTGTTGTCTCGGATAAGCTGTTTTATCAGCAGCATCCACAGCAACAACAAAAAATGTTTAATGCACAAGTGTACTTGCTAAAGGAAGTCGGATTGTATGTCAATGGATCAATCAAAAAACGTTGTTTATTAACGAGCTGTAGTCACGCACTGACAGAAACGCAGTTCAAGTTAACGCCATGGGTCATAAGGTGCACTGCATTCTGAATCTGGTCCTCCAATTTCAGTAGAAGGTGTTTTTCCACAGTTTTAGACTGTCCCCAACACAGCTTCACAGCGCGCATCGTGTGCTCATACTAAACTCCTCAGCAGTGCACAGATCACGATGCACGTCTCTCTATATGATGTTTTATTAACAAAGTTCGGGAGGAGCACGTTCAGATAATTAACAGAGAGGAGAGCACTCAGCAATCAATGATAAGAGGTGTATATATATATTCACCAGTCTCACCTCAATTCATTGACAGTTTAGCAGCATCCCCCACCAACCCTTCTCCACACTTCTAGTCCTAACCATTTACATACAGGGGGGAGTACTCTAGGTACTCTAGGCTCGGAGCCCTCCCCTCGGACAGTACGCCAAATACGCATTAAACTATACTCCCTCTAATTGTATGTAAGTGTGAACTTGTGAAATGAAGTAAATGGGAGCGGGAATTCACCGCATTATGAAACTTGTCACTTGAGGGGGTTAAAGGTGCTCTAATGAGCGTAAGGGGGCGCTGAGCGTTTTTTCTTCTTCACGCTGAAATGCTGAGCGCTCTGCGTTTTTTACAGGTCGCAGAGAATTGACGAATGTTCAACTTTTGGTAAAACGCATGCGCTCATCACTGTCACTTTTTATCCAAACGTCCAATCACAGTGGAGGAGCTGGCGGGACTAATACCACACGGCCCAACCGCCACATTCTGCTTGTACAACGTCAAGATGACAACAACAAGCATAATAATGGAACAAAATAATTTAAAACAAGAGCCAGAGAAATGTGTTACATTGTATCTACATTTTAATATAGAATCAACACAGAAACAAAATATGTGTGAAATGAACTAGCTCGACCCTCCCTCCTCCCTTCTCCGGAGTTCTCCACCTTTCGAAGGCTTTTCCGATTCTGGACTTCCATCTCCTTTTCCCTCTTCTTTGCTATTCGTTCATCGGAACGTCGTCTCTTTGGTCGTGTGTGTCGGCCATTTAAAAATTCAAGAGAATATAATTCTAATGTTAGTCGTTATCGTTGTCCAGGACATCTCTCCTCTAGCTAACTTCCCTCTTCATGCTTCTCTCTCCTCCACTCCCCACACCCTCCTTCATGTTCACGCGCACTAAGCCCCCAGCCCTCAGCCCCCACCCCCAAATCATTCTTGTCAGTTATTGGCTGGAACACTGTAAGTTATGTTTCGTGGTGCAGGTTGGCCCAGTTTGTTTTTGTTGCCGTTTGTGGAGCCTGGGCTGTCTACAGAGACCGTGTGTTTGATTACAGTGTGTTCAGGGGACAGGCAGCTAGTGGATAGTGAGGAGATGTTTGCTGTATGTGACAAAAAAATTTTCAGCCTAAAAAAGGTGTGACATTGCTTAGAGCACCTTTAACACTGTACGCAATACCCCCAACCTCACACCAAATGTCAGGCCCTGTAGATAGGCTAGCCTATATAAAGATCATTTAATAAGCAGAAATGTGAAATGTACCTTAGCATATTAGAGGAAGAGCTGATATCTTGGTTGAATTGATGCTTGAAGAATGAACTTCCACAGCAGCCACGAGCAATAGCAGGTAGACTAGCGGTTAAAGTTTTCTATGCAGAATTTGATTTGACGACAGTCACGACACCGATTACTTGATCCAATCAAGTAACCAATTGTGATAAATAATCGCAGCAATTTTTTTTACAGTGAAGTTGATGGATAAAAGCATGTAACGAGTAACGACCACAAATGGAAGGAAAATCGCGGAGTAAAAGTACCGATACATTAGCCTGGAAATCAGACCTAAATCTAAAAGATTAATGGTCTGGCGGCGACTAAGGAAAATCGGCCAGCTCGAGGGGCGGCACCAAGCATGCATTTGAAAATTCACTGCACGCAATTGGATAACACTATGACCAATCACAACATAAACCCTATATGCTTAGCTACCAACGGAGCTAACTGGTAGATTATACTCTCTTACCATATTCGGTCAGCAAAACAGCAAAAACGTACTTCTTGCAAAAGAACGATTCGAGCGGCGTCTTCTGTTCCTGTTTTAGATAAAAAAGCCAAGTCTAACTCGTTCATTGTAGCGGCCAAAGCCGTTTCAAACAACTGGTATTCATCCATAGGCATCTCGCAATGTTTACTAATGACTTCGACGTCACACGCTGTCGTCATCTGTTTAGCTCGCCTCTGGCCCTCTATATCAGATAACCCGATGTGATTGGTGCAGCTCAGATCGAGGGCCATATTTAATGAGCATGTATTATTCGACACCAGAGTAACTCGCTGAGCAAATTCAACTTGTGCTCTCGCGAGAACTCTGGAATACCAGGGTACCGATACATAACTTATGTACTCAAAAAAGTAGACTACAATTTCTGGAAAAAAAACAACAACAGAAAACGACTAAATTACCGTATTGTGAGTATTTGTTATTCGTTACTTCACACCACTGCTAGATTGTATCAGAATATCAGTGATTTACAAAGCAGGGAAGATTCTCTGCAAGCAGTCTTTTTCTTCTGTTATATATTTTTTTTTTCCGCTAACAACAGTATTCAGATACACATACTGGGCCAAAAGTATTGCTTTCCAAATCATTTGTAATCTCCTTGGTGCCAAGTTATTTTCTTATGCAAATGCACTATCACAGACTGTATCAGTATGGACAGTCTGCCCTGTATTAAAGCTGACTATTGCAAGTCGGGCCAGGGAGATAAAAATGGAGTTTTGACATCCGCACAGAAAATCAATCAGAAACTCCGACATAAAGACACCGATCATACCGATATCCATTTCCACCTCCTGTCACCTAGTCAGCTCCTCTATAGAATATCACAAAACAAAGCAAATAAAAATTGAACGATGCAGTGAATGATGGTTCCAGTGAGTAAACAATTATTACTCTGTCTTAGAGAGCTTTGTCTGTCCAGTTGCTCAGTGCTTTCTAAAACTCAACCCTTATGAACCCACTGTTGACACATTTGGTCAGCCTGGTCCCATAAGATACACATACCATCTAAGATAGACTGCCCAAAGCATCCTGACTCACACATTTTTCATTACATGATCTAACAAAAACAGATGCTCTGTGTTTCTCATTTGTTCTTAAAGGGTTAGTTCACACAAAAATGAAAATTCTGTCATTAATTACTCACCCTCATGTCGTTCCAAACCCGTAAGACTTTCATTGATCTTCAGAACACAAATGAAGATCTTTTTGATGAAATCTAAGGGATTTCTGTGTCTTCATTGACAGCAACGCAACTGAAACTTTGACGCTTCAAAAAGTTCATAAAGAGATCGTAAAACGAATCCATATGAATTGAGCGGATTAGTCCAAATTTTCTGAAGAGACACGGTCGCTTTATATGATGAACAGATTGAATTTAGGCTTTTATTCAGATAGATTGATCAGCGAACATAAACAGAAGCTCAACCGGACCTGCTTGACGCACAAGAACAAACCTCTTGTGAAAGCTCAAATGTGCTGCTTTGCACACAAGAATAAAGCTCACTGGTTCTCGCACGTCAAGTGAACATGCTTGAGCTATCGTTTATCATAACTGATGTGTGAGTTGATTCATGTTTATATGAATAAAAGCCCAGATTAAATCTGTTCTTCATACAATTTCAGTGTCTCTTCAGAAAATTGGGACTAAACCGATCAATTCATATGGATTAGTTTTATTATCTCTTTAATAACTTTTTAAAGCATCAAAGTTTCAGTTTCGTTGACTGTCAATGGAAGGACAGAAAGCTCTCAGATACCTTCAAAAATACCTTAATTTGTGTTTCAAAGATGAACAAAAGTCTTACGGGTTTGGAACGACAGAGGGTGAGTAATTAATGACAGAATTTTCATTTTTGGGTGAACTAACCCTTTAATTAGAATTACAGTAAAATGCATAGAGTCAGAGCTGTACAGACTAGATACTTGTTGGTTGCTTTTGTTGTTTTGCCCACTCCCTGCATATAATACCCAGCTAACAGGGAATGTTCTCCAAACGTTCTAGCAAGGTTCTCAAGTTACGAGTAAAAGTTCTTCAAATAACATTATTAGAATGTTCATTCAGAGTTATCAGGTCTTTAAAATGTTTTCAAAATGTTAGCACATAAAAAATATCTATCCATCATTCACGGAACTTTGTTTTTATCTATATTATATTTTTATTGATTAATTTTTAAATGTTGCTACTTGTTTCAGAACATGAATTCAAAAGTAACGTACCCATTACGTTTGCAGAAAGATAATATGAAATGATCCCTTAATGTTCGCATTAAAAAAGTAATAAAATGTAAAAAAAACATAAATGTAAAAAGGATTTTTTTTTTACAGTCAGAGAACATCCAGGAGTAACGTTTCCATAAGTAAATTGCAACGTTAGCAAAACGTTCTTAGAACAAATATTTGTTAGATGGTAACTACCAGGGAAGATTAAAGTTAGTATGGAAAACAACATCTGGCTGCTGTTCATCTGATATTTCATGTGCACTGTTGCATGTCGTTTAGGATTCATATAATTCTATGAATTAATTATTAAATACAAACTCCATGAATTATGATAATTATGAAACTACATCAATAAAACACCAGCAAATACATGCCACTGGGGGTCTTCTGCCCCAATTCTGAGGGGAGCATCTTATGCCAAAGGTCTAAATTGAACTTACTTTTTACTAAGTCTAAAAGAATGTGTCCACAACCCCCAATTAACAAACATAAAAAGATGGAATAAATCACACAAATAATGGTCATATGAAAAGTCATATTTGCAGTAATTCAATAAATATGTTGAGAATAAACTTATTGCAGCTGATGCACAAACTCAGATAAACACAACATTTTCACTATAATTTAACATATACCATATAATTCTGAAAGACATGTAGCCATCCATGTAAAACATTGGGTCTCAATCCCTAAGCATGCGTACACACAATTTGTGCGTGAAATCTGCGTACAAACTTTTTTATGAACAAATCATGATTCATCAATAACTTTCGTTCTAAAATGGATTCTAAATCTATGAAAAAATGTAGGAACAACTGAAACTCGTATGCAATAATCACATACACTTGGTGGCCTTATAAACATGTTAAGATTATTTCCCCAAAAAACATAGATCACATAAATATATTTAATCATAAAGGGTAGAAACAATTTTCACTTAGAAATTGCTAGTACATTTTACAAATAATAACAAAGAAATGGTAAGTGACACATTGAATTAAATGTGAAAAGTGAAAAGTCTGAATTAGTATTTTCTTGTAAAACAATCTCCGATAATCTTTGTAAAAAGAAATAAAACAGTGTATAGCTAGTGTCCGCTTTCCTGCCTTCTCACTGGCCGAATGTCACATCACCTCATTAATATTCATGAGTCAAGCTGATGAGGTTTATGATGTGACCAGACCAACACAAAAAGTTAAAAGGTCGACTAATTAGCACCCAGAGTGGTTCTCCTTTGTTTTTCTGATATGACATGTACAGCTAAGCAGAACAGCTCTCATTTTTTTTTTTTTTGCTATAGTTGTGCTTTAAAGTTGAACTTTCTGACAGCTAATCCAAGTCTAGCATGATGACAGGCAGTCGAGGACGACGAGGGGTTAAACAAAAGCAAACAAGCACCATGGCAAATGTTGACTGAAAGCCATGCAGAATCTCGCCTGTGAAAGTCAGGCTAATCAGCACTACACAAGCCGGTTTCCTCCAACAGTCAATTTGTTTTGACAATGTGCAGAGAGAACACACACTTCAGCTAACACTTTGATGTTTCATACATACGGCCTCATCCATTGATCGCTTGCCCTGTTGGCTCCTAGATCAACTGGCATCATTTTATTTCCCGATTAAAGGGAGTGAGCTTAGTGTTGTGTCGAACATAGACTTCTGTTTGACTGGTGAGCTGCTCCACATGACATCTTGCTACAAACGTTACAAGCACTGAATGTGACTACATATAAATTGGCTTAAAATTAATTAGTCATGTTCTTTAAACAGTCATCTCACAGAATTCATCAGATCCGTTGCTAATACTTACAGATGTCTGTGATGCTGCTGTCCCACCAAATATGGTCACTTCCTGGAGAATGATGTCATTTTTTTTAAAGATATTACAAAGCACTGACAGAATAAAAATGAATATGATGATACAGGAAAAACAAATTACCAATTAAAATAATTTACCGATATATTTACATTTTGAGATTTCAGAAAAAAAAAAGATGAAAACAACTTTAATATTTTTAAAATCATTGGCCAGCTAATAATTGTATAAGTTAGTACAGTGACATTATTTAAAAGTTATCCCCATGTTCACTTAATTGTGATATTGTGATCAAATAAAAATATGATTTCCATCCTTTAAAATAATCTTTTATCCAACATGTTAAAACAAATATCAAATTGTCAATAAAGGCATTTATAATGTTACAAAAGATTTATATTTCAAGTAAATGCTTTTCATTTGAACATTTCTTATTTATCATTTTGAATTCTGAGCACAAATTTTTTCAGCGTGGATAATAATAATAAATGTTACTTAAGCAACAAATAAGCATATTAAAGAGATTTCTGTATGATCGTGTGACACCTAAGATTGCTGAAAAACCAGCTTTGCCATAAATCAGATTTTAAAATAGACAAGATTAGTACAGATAACAGTTATTTTAAATTATAAAAAGAAAACTATAAAACAAAACAATAATTTATGACCAGGAGTGTATATTAAGGGGGAAAGAGATTGTATTGCATACAAATAATGACCCAGCAGCTATTAATTGATTGTCATTCTTGTCTTAGACAACTTAAGTTATATCAAACTTTTGTACATGCGTTTACAATTTAAATCAGGTTTAACACAATCATATCTGATAACCATCTGAGTCACACTCAATAGGTCATTCATGGGGAAGAGCGTTACAATAACACGCTAAAGCTATTCTCCGCATCCTATTAACTAGCCTGCTCGCACTGTTTCATAATTCTTCGCAAAGGTCAAACCAATGAATGTTTTATTTCCTGTCAATTAAATGATGGTTTATGGGTGAAAGAGAGGAAAAGAACACGAAAATAAAGAAAAGAGGACTTCGGCTAATCCCCTGTTCTGCAGACGTATTTAAACCAGCGTTGTCAGCTCATATTTATTCATGTCATTGTGTTGTACAATTACACTGACAAATGCTTGACTGATTTTCAGCCGCACTTTCATTAAAATAAACCTCCTAAAGAGAGGACGAAGATAAAGTAGTAGAATAAATCGTCGTTCTATATCTCAGCCTGTACTCATAAATATTGTAATTGTCCGCTGACGGAGGGAGTGAGAGAAATGGTAGATTACCCAAATTGATAACTTTCAGCACAGCTTGGAGCTTTTGTATTGCCAAGCATGTAGCCCTCCGCACAAAATGTGCTTGAGGATGTTTGTGTCAACACCTGTGGTGTATGATGGACTATATATCAGGTTTTCTCAGTTGGAAAAGCTAAAAGTAATGTTGCAGACCTACAACAGGCCTTCCCAGATCTGAGGTAATTATATCAAGGACACATTAAAATGTATGTACTGTATTCAATTGTAAGTGTTCAATTATTCTATTACCAGTATCACTGCATTGTTAACAAAGAGTGAAACACAAAGAACTAAATGTTTACACATAAATTCAATCTAAAATGCAGACCTTCTGATTTCCTTAGGCTGATTTCATTGACTCGCTACCAAGATAAATAGAACTGGTATATTTGAGAAATTTGGCCTCCCAATGGCCTTAATTCATCAATGACTTTGCAGACTGATCGCTAATTCAACAAAACAAGGCACCATTACCAGCACAGAATACAAAACGATCATTTTCAGAGCTGCATCTTGTTTTGCAAGCTAAGTGTATTGGTCATTCACAAGATGAATGTGTGGGAATGAAAAGTGTTAAAATACCCAGAGTTTAGTCGATGCTGTTTTGACAGATGATTTGTTAATATGACTCTCAAAATTGTGCACTTTGCACATTTGTCGGAGAGATTATTAATAGGGGAAACTCTTTTTCAATTGTGACTTTATTTGTGGCTTGGAAAATAACACTTTCAGTGCTATTAGAACAAGGACTTTTATTTATATAGGCCTATCTGTCTGTCACTCACATTAAGTTTTGTTTGTTCTTAGTTTCTGTGTTTATGGACTTTTGCTTTGTTATTTTCAATCACATTTGTTTCTTGCCTTAGTTTCCAGCCAGTCATCAGTTGTCATGGACACTAATCTAATCATCACATCTGTTCGTTATCATCTCATTATCACTGTGTATTTTAGTTCCTCCGTTTCACCCTTCAGTTGTCGGTTGTTGTCCGTGTTTGTGTGCAGACATGCTGTTACTTTGCTTTCATCTTGTGGATGTAACAAATTAGCTCAAAATAAATATTTATAATTAATCATAGCTTGTTATAATTAATTATGAATATTTGGATTAGTTAATAGAATTAACTTTATGTAGTAAAATTAATATTACAATCAATTAACCTGTTTGTCACATGAACACGTAAAATCGATTTTGTTGCAAACAGAGAATCAGAACCAAATATGTATTGTGCACAAGTTTATTAACTAAATCACAAACACAACTAATCTAAACATATACACATACACACAATCACACATGGGTAAAATGGAAAGTGACTGAAATGAATGAAACCGTAAAGGGAATGAAGCAATGGAAAAGATGAATTTAAAGGGTTAGTTCACCCAAAAATGAAAATTCTGTCAGTAATTACTCACCCTCATGTTGTTCCAACCCCGTAAGACCTTCGTTCGTCTTCGGGACACAAATTAAGATATTTTTTATGAAATCTGAGTGCTGGATCACTTCTCCATAGGCTGCTAGGTGACCGAAACTTGCTGGCCCAGAAAAGTTATTAAAGAGATCGTTAATATAGTCCAATTGACTCCAGTGGCTCATCTTAAGTATATCAAGCGACGAGAATACTTTTTGTGCGCAAAAACAAACAAAAACAACGACTTTATTCCACAATTCATTTCTTCTCTCTGGGCCTCTAGTTGGTTCACGTAATGTTTTTGCGCTGCGCGTCTGTGTTATACGTCATCACGCATCACACACATGACCAGCGTCGGCCAATAGTGAGCCTACGTGGTGACGTATAACACAGACGCGACTATATTAACGATCTCTTTAATAACTTTTCTGGGCCAGCAAGTTTCGGTCACCTAGCAGCCTATGGAGAAGTGATCAGCTCTCAGATTTCATCAAAAATATCTTAATTTGTGTTCCGAAGAGGAACGAAGGTCTTACGCGGTTGGAACAACATGAGGGTGAGTAATTACTGACAGAATTTTCATTTTTGGGTGAACTAACCCTTTAACTATGAAAAGAACCATCAACTTATTATTTTCAGAGCACCTCATCAAATGTATACTTGCATGGCCTTTGCAGTGAAAGCATTTTGTGAAGTTCCTGAAGAAGGATTTTAATGGTTCCATGAGTTTCAATCAATTTCTTCTGCGTTGAATGAAGAAATAGAGATGAACTTGTATGGTTTGTTTGACTCTGTTCTGGTTGAAGGTTTTCTCTCTCTCCATCAGCACATGGCTGGAATGCAGATTGTGGCCTGTCGGCCTTGGGCCGGAGAGGCCACGCAGAGCAACCAGGAAGAAGGAGAAACTCGGAAGAGTTGATGGTTGCCCATTCAGTGATGGTAAAGTTGCATTTTTCTTCAGAATTACAGTCTGACTCTGTTGGGAGAGTGAAGGCAGAGCAGGCTGTGGACCCCAGTCGGGTCCCTCAGACACATCAACCCGAAGAAGGAGCAGTAGAAGCCAGAAGAAGAAGAGGTCACTGTGAATTTGGCTCTAATGAAACCTGAGGAAAGTCCCACCTCTCCGGGTTTGCTTGACCAATGAGACAGGTGGATTTTCCAAGCGTGAAAATTCCTCTGTTGTAGATTTATGGCTCTTTGTTTCAGCATGCTCATTTGCATGTGCAGATAATTGGTTCCTGATGAAGAAACTATTAAAGATTCTTGTAATACTAATATGTTGCGCGCTATCGACATACATGATCATTTCGATCTTCAAAGTACCAATGAATTGAGACCAAACATGGTATGCCTGTAGATGAGGTTACATTGACCATTGGTTCTATCACAAAATACATAGTATTTATATAAAGACACTACACAAGACATTAAATCATACCCACAATGTCCTGGGATGCATGTTCATTTATAGATCAGTTCGTCTATAAAGTAATGCAGGAAAGTCTGTTTTAAGGTCTGTTTCTGTCTTTCCTATGACCTCTGTTTTACCACATTTTTCACAGCAATAAAACCATCTTATCTGATGGTCGCCCTGGTGACTGAGGTCTTTTCCGCTCTCTTGTCTCTTTTGGGGGGATGTTTCATTACTAAGAGTGGGCTTTAAATCTTATTTGTTAAATGTACCAATTAGTTATGTGTCCGATTGTCTCAGTCGTTACATGGATTACATGAGTATGTAAACCTTTTTGAACTCTCCTTACCTTTTTATCATTACATTTTACATTTATGCATTTGGCTGACATTTTTAATAAAGCGACTTAAAGTGCATCAAGCATTATATTTTTTTGTTTTTTAAAGAAGTATATGCCCACCATGGTGCATTTATTTGATCAAAAATATTAAAAACAGTAATATTTTGAAATATAATTATTTTCAGCATCATAACTCCAGTCCAGTGTCACATGATCCTTCAGAAATCATTCTAATATGCTGATTTGGAGCTTAAGAAACGGTTACTTCTGATCAATTTAATGTGTACTTGCTGAAGTATTGATTTCTTTCAAAAAATTCCTCGCGATCGTGCGCTTCATCGCAGCAACACGTAACAAGTAGTGTATACACACTTTCATACATTCCCTGAGAATTGAGTCAGCTGAGCTATACAGACACTACATCATGGACTTTCACGTGTAGGGCACATGTGGACAAGACCAATTTTCTCTCTATCTCTCAGATCTAACAGGTCAAATTCACAAGCTGACCCTGTTTCACCTGTGTTTATCTTTCTCTGATTTAGATTACACCTCTCATGTTCCAGCTCAGGGTCACATTTCCTTGTGAGTACACATTCAGAGCACTCGTGCAGGCTGTATGTGGATAGCACAGATAGCGACCCACAGTAATTAAGAGAAGACACCACTGAAATACTGCAGATATGGCAGAGTAACCTTATCAGTAGATGGTCAACGGGGCAGTGCGAGGAATTCTCATCACCCGAGCATAATGCTTTATGGATTACCGGGCAAAGAACCTTTATCTGGAGGTACTGAAGCTGCTAAACATCAGAAAGACAGATTGAAGATCTCTTTCGGGAGCTGGATCTCAAGCATCAAAGGCTTCTGTGCAACACCTCAAAGCTCTAGAGGCTAACGGCTAACCAACACACGGAATACAGTATAATCTTCCTCACATATGAAATATTCCTCATCCTGCTGATCCGGATTTTAGACATCAGAGTGGAGAGGCACAATTAAGGCCTGTTTCATTGCAAGGAGCTATTTATTTGGTAACACTTTACAATAAGGTTTGCTTGGTTTGTATAATGTTGTTAAATTATTGTATACAATTGACTGAATATATATTTGTTATTCTGATTATTTTATTTTAAATGTATTACTCCTGAGTTTGCAATTAATATAGCCTTTGATGCAGATGTGGGAATGAATGAACGAAAGAATGAATGGATGGATGGATGGATGGATGGATGGATGGATGGATGGATGACAATTAGTAAATGTCATTTGTCACCATGATTTTGCCAAGTAAGACATGTTCATGGATTAACATATTTGTTGATCCTGTCTGAAAATGTAGCCCTATCCCTACCCTTTCTCCTAACCCTAACCCTATACCCATAGGAAATGATAGGTGAATAAACACTGATGTAGAAGCACATGTTGTACTTGGTAAAATGACGTTCACCTAACTACATTAGTTACCAACAGTGAAAAATATTTCTTAAGCATTTATTAATCTTAGTTCATTTTAATTTCAACATTTACTAATACATTATTGAAATCAAAAGTTCGCAATTCACATTTTCCGGAGTTCCCCTGTGCCCCTCCTAGTGGTGTCTTGGAGTGTATTTTAGACCAGCATAAATGTATAAGGAGTGCCACTTCAAAGATTTACAGTATAATAAATGACAAACAAACCTAGTAGGTCATTGAAATCTCTCTGGGAGCAGAACTTAAGTATTTTGTTAGAAGATGAAACCTGGGACACTATCTTAAAAAGGATACATTCTTCATCAGTTAGCTCTAGGCATAGGCTTATTCAATGTAAGGTAGTGCATCATATTCATTGCAACTCTGCAAGATATTTCCTGATTTAGACCCCACCTGCCCACGCTGTGTTGCGGAGCCAGCCTCTCTGTTTCATTGTTTTTGGTCCTGCCCTAAGTTATTAAGGTTTTGGGGGGTGAGTTTTTAGTTCTTTCTCAGAATGTTTACCACTGTAAATAGACCCCAACCCATTGACCGCTTTATTCGGGGTTCTTCTGGAAAATGTTAAACTTACAGCTTAGAGATGGATAATATTGCACTTTGCACACTGTTGGCTAGACGACTTATACTAATTAATTGGAAGCTGCCATCTCCTCCTACCTACCGTCAGTGGGTTTTTTACCTACTTTTTGCCCTCAAAAAACAGGAAAGGTTACATTTGGAGTTAGAATAAAACCAGATCTTTTCTAAAAATCTTGGAGCCCATTTTAGATTACTTTAAGGAGACAAGCTCTGGATAAAAAGTAATTTTTTTCTTCTTTTATTTAGGATATATGAATATGCATATATCACTGTGATTGTATGTTCATTTGTATATGAGCATTTATTATGCTTGTTTATTTTTTTGCCTTTTTCCCTCCATTTAATTCTGTAACAATCTGATTATTGTACTGTGCTTGAGATTCTTGTGCTTTTCTTGATGAACAGTTGTATTTAACTAACGTTAAAGGGGTGAAAATTTTATTCTGTCATCATTTACTCACTCTCATGTCGTTCCAAACCCATTAGACTTTTGTTCATCTTTGGAAAACAAATAAAGATATTTCAATGAAATCTGAGAGATTTCTGTCCCTCCATTGACAGAACTTCATCAGTTGTGGTAAACGAAAGCATGAGAACCAATGAGGTTCATTCTCGTGTGTTACGCAACACGTTTGAGCTTCTGTAAGAACCAGTGAGGTTTTTTCACGAACGGTTGAGCTTCTGCTTATGTTCGCTGATCAATGTTTGTGTGAATAAAAGCCTAAATTAAATCCGTTCATAATATAAAGCAATTGACTCTTTTTGACTAAACCACTCAAATCTTATGGATTAGTTTTACAAACTCTTTATGAATTTTTTGAAATGTCAAAGTGGTAGTTGCGTGGACTGTCAATGGAGGGACAGAAATCTCTCACATTTCATTTAAAATATCTTCATCTGTGTTTCGAAGATGAACGAAAGTCTTACGGTTTTGCGACGACATGAGGGTGAGTATTTGAAAGTGTCACCATTTATTCTGATGCCCATAATGGTGATTTTGATTCGCCTAAGGGATTTGAATCTCTTAAGTCCATTCGACAGTCACTATATTATTATATCCAGAAGCAATAACTGTTGCTTCATGAAATTATCTGATTTAAAAAATAATATGCAGGCAGAAAATGAGAGTCAGTAAATGATGATAATATCATAATTTTGTGTGTGTGTGTGTGTGTGGGAACTCCTTTAAGAGCTTTTTAACTTATTCACCAGCTTGGTGAATATTTAGATGTTACATTAAACACCTGTCACACCAATTCACACAACAATGGTCATTGCAGAACACCTGTCCTTTTAGAGCTGATCAGCTATGTTCTGTCTCCTGTGTGTATGTGTACTCTAAATAAAGTGGGCTATGTCACAGCGTCAAGTCTCTGTTCCTGTTAGACACGCTTGAAAGCTGTTTGCGGAACAGGCAGCGGGATCCAGAGAAAGCCGCTCTCCCGCGGGACCGGTTCAGCATCTGCACACGTGCCTCCCGTGACCTTCTCCTGCGCAGAAGAACAGCGAGCCAGGAAAAAGGATGTGACAGGTGCAACTGTTACAATGCCAATATGGAATTTTGCGGAAAAAAATAAGTTAAATTAGCACAATGCAAATAAATAATGTACCTTTCAAGAACAATATTCTCAAAAATAAAAGGGGTTGCATAGAAATGATTCAAATAACTTGCATTTTAAGTTGCTCATGTGTGTTCAAAACAGATTTTATGTTCTGGAAAAAAAGAGCATAACACATCTGTATTTATTTTTTTTGGTAACAGCCAGGAAAACAATCTAACAAGCTCCTTTAAAACTGTTCACTCTCTCATATAACATGTTAAGTAAGATTCATTTAGTAAATCAGTGTGTTTGGATTGATGAAATGAACCATTTCACATGAAAGATTTGCTGATTCAATTTGAGTCCTTTCATAGTATTTATGTTGTTTTGTTTGCAGCAAAGTAGTTTGTAAACGACTGTTCATTGCTGTTTCTGACAGATAAATATTTCATATAAAATTCTAGTTTAATTAGTATAAATGTAACTGTAAGGCTGAAATTATCTGCCACAAAAATTAGGGTCTTGTGCACTTTAAATTACGTAAGCCTCATAGTACTTTGCGGGTCAATTTGGGAAATTTCATGGTTAATGCAGCTGCACAGACTCAAAATACAAATATTTTTGATGTATTTTGTTATGTCAGTTTCTCCCCTTTAAGGGTTTTACATTTACATTTATGCAAAGTCAGATGCTTTTATCCAAAGAAATGTGCATTGAGTTGAAGGCACACATTTTTAATAGTTCATGCGTGTGATTTATCAAGGAATTATTGAGAGCGTCATGCTCTACTGTTTGAGCTTCAGGAAAGCACACAGAAAAAAGTGTTTTTCCACACGTCTAATTATTATGTTAAAATGTTTTAAAAATGTAAAAAAAAAAATATATGTTTTAAAATAATGTTTTCATGTTTATTTTTTTTGTGAGAAGTATTAATGTTAAGAGTTTTTATTTTCTTAATGGGTCCCACTTTATTTTAAGTGGCTTTATGTCCTAACATTGAAAGTAATAATTTGATTCAATGGACTTATTGTGTACATACATGTTTAAAAAATACCTGCATCTGAAGTTACAGCTCTAATTAATTGATGTAATTACATTTGTAATTACACTGTTGACCCTTCCCTTACACCTTAACCGACCCTTAAACCTACCCATACCACCACACTTTTCTGGTATTGAGGTGTGATACGGGTAAGGTTAGGGACAGGCCCTAACCTTACACGTATCACACCTCAATAGCAGCAAAAGTGTTTTACAATGAACACAAGAAGTACATTGTACTTATATTTCGATGTACTGTAAGTACATAGTACTGAAAGCCACTTAATATAAAATGGGACCTCTTAGTGTGATTTTTGGGTCCAAATTTGGGTCAAAGCCTCCATTAAAATTGTACCAAGAATCTGAACCTTTGAGGGGTTTTAAGCATGGTTCGAATTACGGGAGCCAGTGGGAGCTGAGCTCCCATAGAGAGAGGATGAGCTCCCATGAAAGCAATGAAATCATACACCTGTGGGGTCTCTAAAATCATCAGCACCATTATTTTAAATTACAAATAAAGCACTTTTTTCCTTCAGACTACTGTAGCATGACTTAAAAGATAGGACAAGAGCCAAACACATGGATCTCGCGGGATCTCGGAGTCGGATCGTCATCACACTACATCCTTATGCTTCGCTTTCTGCAGGACTTTTACTGACTTTTCTCAACTCACAGAAGTGACGTCAACGTCAGATCTAGCAGTAGCATAACCCATCAGGCACGTGTTATTTTAACATAGGCGTAATTTGCGGGTGGGACGGGTGGGACATGTCCCCCACCACTTTTGGCTAAGGTCGATATTGTCCCCACCACTTTTGAAACATCTCGCGGCACTAATATACCAATACAAATAAATAAAACATCTTCAGTTAACTAGCAGAGCATTCATTTAGTTTGTTTGTTAAATAAGAGGGGATCTAGCCCTGAAATGTGTTGTGATCAAAGTGCTCGTTGCCGCTGCGATCAGTGGCGCGGATACTGTGTTCTTCTCTTGTGGCTCGCGCACATTCTTCACTCGGACGCGCGCTTCAATCCGTTGTGGAAACTCTCTATTCGTTCCGGTGAAATTACAAAACAAAATGCACACAAATGTGTCCTTGCCTGATATACAACCACTGATAAACATAATCGGTTTTGATAAAAAAAAAAAATATTTAAACCTATACGAGTGCGGATTAGAACCGCTTGGCAAAAGACTTTTGCTTGGCAAAAGCTCTGACACGCTTGGCAAAAGATCTGCCACTGGACCACTTAAATACACGCTTAAAATTGTCGGACCTATTTATTTATTCACGTGAAAATTCTCACTACTAACGACATATATTAGACCTCATTAAAACCAAATGTACTATTTAAATTGAATTGTGTTAGCAACGATTTTTTATTAAACATTTTTATTTATTTACATTAGAAAGCTACTAATAGTAACAGGCTAGTAACTAGCCTGCGCCTGCTCATAGGCTACTTTTTTTTTAATTTTTTTTTTTAAGAAACCCCCACATAGATGAAATCATAATTCGAACCCTGGTTTTAAGTATATTTTAAACAATACTATTCTTTAAGATACTGGTAGCTATAGTTTAATCACAATTACAGTTTTTCTCAGTCGCTTTGGTGCATTTCTCACATCACTATTTACATTTGCACAACAGTTAATGCAGTTCTCAAAACAATAAGTACAAACTGCAAAACATAGTTGATAACCTGCAAAAGCGTGTCACTTGCTCAAAATGGATAGCTCATTCCTCAAAAGCAAGTATTTAGATAGATAGATAGATAGATAGATAGATAGATAGATAGATAGATAGATAGATAGATAGATAGATAGATAGATAGATAGATAGATAGTTAATTTATTATAAAAGCATACATCTAGCTTACACATTTACCCAAATTATCATACGCCTGTTTAACCGAAGTTAATTTGGGTGGGTTTCTCCATTTCAATGTAACTTCTCACTTTTACGGCCGTGACGATAGCGTTGCTCTCCTCGGCTGTGAACCGCTCCTGGCGCGCGCCTGGCAAATCCGCCGTTACAATAGCAATCCGCTATGGAAAAAGCGCGTCTGCTCTTAAAGGGAATGTGAGATGTCGCTCTGATTGGTTTATTTCACGTTACGCCCGAACCACACCTATGAATAATGAAGCTACTTCAGACCAACCCATTTTAGATTTGCGCCGGGCGCAAGAGGCATTTATCCCGCCGGGAAAATAGCAACAGCGCCCAAAACCCTCCCACAAAGTTACTTGCGCTTTGCGCTTGACACTTGCGTTTCAGATCGGTAAAATAGGGCCCCTAATGTGTTTCAAAGTTTAAAAACTAAAAATCAAAAATCTCCATGATCTATCTATCCTACAAATGCTTTCATCGACATTACGATTATGCTGAGACAACATGAGTTTTTCAACATGAGGCAACATGAAAAGTTGCTCGTAAGCACGTGAAATCATAAACTGCTGACATTCTGAGGTCATTAAGGGCCGCAAAGCTGCTCTTGTTTGTGGGATGTAAAAGCTGATCGCCAAGAGGCTTCAGGCTGTTATTGATGCACGCGGCTCTTGCCAGTTTTCTTGAAATAAAAGGCTCAAGTCAATTTTCTCTACCTGCTCTGAAAGCCCAGAGGAACTCCAAGCTAAATTACTCACTTAATTAACCTAGCTGGTAACAGAGAGAGAGAGGGGTAGAGACAACAAGAGAGAGAACAAGCTATTATATATGGGCTGAGAGGTATAGAGTTTAATAACGACTTAAGAACAGGATCAGCAGGAATCAAGTGCAACAGCACTTCAAATCATTTACACCCTCCTGATGGTGTTTAAGAAAAAGAGCAAATGCAGCCTATGCACATCAAAGAACCACTGAGACCAGACTCGAGGCTGCCGCTGATATACAGCTGTCCAGCCCTTTTATGAGCATTTGTTCCTGGAAATCTTGATTCTCATAAAGTGAGCCTGTAATTTCCATTAATTCAGATCCATATGTCTTCCTAGGCCCAATGAAGTAAAACCATTTCGTTACCAAACAAATAAACAAAATGTGCAAGCATGGAATCTTTAAAACACTTATGTGGGTGTTTACCCTAGATATCAAAATGAAGTATTTTATTCAATATTAAAATCTTGTTATCCCAGTTTAATACACGCAGAAACTATAAGCGAGGCATAACAGTATAAATAAGTGGCCCTAAACACTTATTGTTTGAGAACAGTCATTACTTCCATTTGAAAGTCAATTCCATTTGGTGGTGCTAGCATAACAATTACTCATTTAAATATGCACAAAAAACACAAAAAAAGTCATTGCTCTGACTTTTAGAACTCTAATTTTTTAAATTACACCACACATTTTTCATCAAAATATAAAACTTCACTTGAAAAAAAATCACTAATTCATTTTAACAGTAATAAAGAAAAGAGCTAACACAGTGCATGCTTGCTTGCTAAATATAATTACTAATGTAATGCAAAGAAGCAAGTAAGAAATGACTGGACACTTATCAGTCAATAATCAATCAATACTGTAATAATACAAAAATAAATTCAATACATTGGGAATGCATATAAGTTCCTCTACAAACAGTATTTAGTGTGTTGTGTTATAGATTCTAGTATAAAATATTTTTTGGCAGACAGAAGATAGAGGATAGAGGATAGAATGTAGAAGATAGAAGAAAGATAGAAGGTTGATGGATATATATATATATATATATATATATATATATATATATATATATATAAATACACCAATCCCCAGTTCTGTCTGTGTTCAGTGGGTCTGTCCTCCCCAGAGAGCAGCAGAAACTAGGACATGTGAAAAATGAAAGCTCCTCTCATACCAACATATGTTTCTCACAGGCAACAGAATTTCTGCCCAAAACTGAAGGACACAAAATGTTTTACTTGAAAGCCAGTGTGAGTTGTCGCTTTTTTCTTCTTCTCCGCGACTCCCTTCATTGGCATGCATTTTGCTTCTTGTAATTACTTGGACTGGCCCTTTCTAGTGACCCGCATCAATTAATACGCTTGTTCGGTTTATAATTAGCTGCCTAATTCAAGACAAAAGGGACTTCTGAATGAACCGCAGTCGCTTTTTGTGTTAAGTTGGTCAGTGGATAATTGCACAGCCGATGAGCACCTTTCAACAAAGTTTGATGGAGAAAAAAGAACAAACAGGGATAAGTTTATACTGTGGTATTCTCTCAAATGCATTGCCAAGTTTGTGCATCAAAGCAAAGCACCTGCACGATTCCAGCCCACTCTACCTAAAGAGACTTTTCCTACCCACAATTCCAAGCAGGGTCACACGGGGGCTAGCTGCGATGTTTCTGTCAGACAAAACGCAAGGGCCCGAGGTAGAATGGCAGCTGGGCTTTCTATCCATTACGTCGCATCTTATACCGCAGGAAGACATTGACTTTTGTCTGTTCTGACTTCTTAGGAGTTTTAGATGACATCAAGCGTTGTTTATTTGACAGAGACTGATAGAGACACCAGTATGTCCTCTGGCACCTGCCAGGAGAGCATCAGCTGCATGAGGAAAAATAAGCCTAATGCAAATAGGACATTAGCTGTCCAAATGAGCTAATGAGAGGAAATCTAGCCTGTGAACTGACGACTAATGATATTTTGAGCCTCTATGTTCATGAGAACATTTCCTCAAACCCATATTACTACAGCATAGCCAGAACACAGCAAAGAAAAAAAAAAACACAGAATGTGCATGGTCCCATGAAACATGACCCAAATTTCCTGGCTCCGCACCGCTCTCTTGATATGCTAATTTGGTTGAGTTATTGTTTCGGGGTGGCATGCAGGGACTGAGGAATGTGTGCTGATGTAAGGTGCAAACCATCCCTGAGAGATTCCTGGAAAACAATAAAAGAGAGAGATAGGCCATTAATGCCATTTGAGAGATAGGCTGGGAGGGCGCCAGCTCTTTTTAAATCGATGTTTAGTGGAAAACAGCAGCACAAGCGTCCACCTCCCCCCTCTTTTCTCTCTGACCTGTGGGCTTTGATTGGAAGAATATGACATGCACAAACTTTAGCTGTGGATTTTATCCGTTGGCCGCTAACTGATTTGTAGATGGCAGGTTGTTTGCGAAATGTTTATGGCGTGAGCTGTCAAGCCGTAGGAAAAATAGCTCTGCCTGTGTGTGTGTGTGTGTGTGTGTGTGTGTGTGAAAGTTCCTTGTACCTTGCCATTGACAATTTAAAAGAGCACAGCCTGTATTATGCTCGCTGAAGTAATTACCGAACAGGTAAACCTCAACTTTTTTTGCTTAAAGGACTCATTTGGGGAAAGTACGATATAGCGATAAGTGACACCCTATTAGCATGTCAAGAGCTTTTGGCTTCTCAAAGTCAGTTACCCGTCCTTAGAGAAGACAAATCTCCCATCTCTTTTTCTATTACTGCTTTTTGTCATCTTTGCATATTGTATAGCTATGTTGAAGCGTAAACTTCTATGAAAAAGATGTTGTTTTTCCCTCCCAACAGGCTCATAGCAGCAGGAAAGCTGGCCAGAACACACAGTCCAAATCCTCCAGAGAAAACAGGCCATCTATCTTTAAGTCCTCCAGCTCAGGTCCAAGAGAGGCTCTCATCTCACCATTGCATACTGGCCTTGGAGCTTGTTTTCCATTCCTGTATGTACAGATGTTGTCTAACTAACCATGTCCTGTCTGACAGTCATGCTTTCTTCCTCTGCACCTCATTCCTCCTTCCCTTCACACTCTATTTGGCCTTCGCTCCCCTGTGAAGGCTAGGCTGTGCTCTGAGGCATCCAGTGTACTTCCAGGTTAACTAGCCTCTTTGCAACTAATGTTTCAGGTACATTTGTAAGACTCTTTTCTGGCCATTTAGATTGAAAATACGGGCCTTTTTAGACATTTGCATCCTTAAGACCCCATGAAATGGCTTGACAGACATAGTTTTCTTTCCTGTATTGATGCAAAAGGAAATGTAATTGTACAAAATGTTTGGATACACACACAAGTGCAAAATGAGTCATCAATATTCTTGTTTTTCTGCAAAAGAAAGATTATAATGCATATAAAAATCTTCAATGAGATAAAATAATAATAATAATAATACTTTTATTCAACAAGGGTGCATTAAATTGATAAAAAGGGACAGTATAAATACATTTATAATGACATATATAATGTTACAAAAGATTATATCCGTTTTAAATACATTAAACACTTTATTTCAATGGTCCACTTTAGACAATCTCTACTAACTACAGTATGAGTAACTCAATGTCAACTAACTCTCATTAGAGTATTATTATACTGTCTGATTAATATCTGCTAACACTTTATTTTGATGGCCCCGAAACAGAGATTCTACTGACTATAAGTCACTTTGCAACTAAATGTCAACTTATTTTACTAACCTAAACCCTAACCTAACGGTCTACTACAGACTAATAATAGTAATAGTAACTCTAATAATTAGAGTTAGTTGACATGTAGTTGCAAAGTTATATAGTTAGTAGAAAGTGTCTGAAGTGGACCATCGAAATAAAGTGTTACCAAATGCTGGGTGAGCATGAGAGACTTCTTTCAAAAACATTAAAATCTTACCGATCATTTACCGCACATAGCACACAGATGGCCTAAATGCCGCACAGACTAAAAACAACACACACAATCACACAGACTAAAAACCATAAAAAAACAGATTTTATTTTATTGTTGAGAACACTGTCTTTGTTTTGAAATTGGTTTAATTGAATGTGTTAACTTTCTGTACTGAAGGCTATTAATTTTATTGCTATTAATGGTACATAAATATGGTCATTCAGTACCTTGCTATATATTAAAGCACTAATCCAAGGTACTAAAGAGTTAAATTAGCATGCTGTTAAATGGTGTATATCATACGTGAAGGATCCTAACCAGACCTAAACTTCTTTTGTATAACACAAGCCATGTGAATTGGGATGAAATGAAAGTGAATATTTGCTAATAATGTTGAGGATCTAGGTTGGGGCAAACACAAATCCCTTTAATGCTGGTGACAGGTTGATTTACAACCTTTCTGCCGCTGGAACAATTTATCTCATTAGTCACAGTCATTGCTAAATGTCAGGCCTCTCCTAGCCTGTCTAATGTTATGCTTTAAAAACCCTCTGCTAAAACAATAGCACACGGCTGCTGCGTCTTCTCTACTGGAATGCGGTAGTAGAACAACATCCATGAGGTTCTGACATAGCAGTTGTTCCAGTCAACTGGATGTGGACTGAGCAGTGTTGCTAAACAATTCTAACATGGTTTCTACAAATGTGAAGAAATGTAAGATGAAGCATAGCCATAACTAATTATTTTAGTTAGGTAGTCTATTCGTAGCTGGGGTCTAGCGGTTAGGTCATGTGTGCTCTGAAATTTTATTTACTTCCATTTCTCTCTACAGTACCTTTTAAAATAAGTAGCAAAAAAGCCAAAATACATCATTTCAGTTATTCAAAACTAGAGATGAACAATATATCTTTCATCATTTTTGTTATCAGCCAATGTTTGACATTTTTTATTTTAACGGCATCATTTGATATTTGAATATTTAAATTAGCATGTGTAATTTAGCATCTCCTAATAACACTAATAATTTAATAACACAATTATTTAACAAAACTCAAAATTAATATACATGTCCGTGTACATTAAATGCTGTGATGCCTATATTCACTTGGTATTTAGTTTTATTCGTTTTATTCTTAATTTCTTTACTCACAAAATTTGGAAAAGCACTTTACCATAAGGTTTCATTAATGAAAACTCATGAAAGTTTCATTCATGTTTTCATTTATGAAAACTATTATCAACCACAATTTTAATATCAATTCATCCCTATTTATAACATACGATATTCATCCATATTTGTGAAGAATTACAAAAACATACCATGTTAAGCATAGTTTTATGAAATACTAGTTAGAGTTAACATTGTGGCAGCATTAGAGACCCCATATTAACGTATTATGATTTTAAAGTAGTAACAATAATTGTAGTTCTGTCATGACAACTCTCAGAGGGTTTGGCATGGTAATGGATATGACAATATTAATATGTTTGGTCTTGGTGGAATAGATCTGCTGCGCTGCTGCTACTGTTGAATATTCCTGCTGCTTCTTGCTACTGCCAATACATACACAGACATGCTGATGTGAACAAGTAAGACATGCTGCTGCTGAACAAAGCATACACGAATTACCCATAGCAGATCTATGCAGGTAGAGCAGGGGAAGGTGGAGGGTTCCTCTGAAAATGTATTTGAAAGTTGAGCAGAAAGCTCATTGGCTACTGATACAACAGGAACCAATCAGCTGTGTCCTATAGAGAACGATAGGATTGCAAGCAGATTGAGTTAAGGACCTATCAGTCTTTGCCGTCTAGAGTTTCATGACAGAACTTAGTATTAAAATAGCTGATGATCACTAAACTCCACCAGTAGGACAGTAAACCAACCCAAAAATATTTTGCCAGGCCCTCTGCCGCAGCATCAAAGTGTAAATTGAGATTGATGAAGTGAATGGTAGTTGAGACTGTGTGTTGAAGTGCCAAACCTGGCAGTCACTACCTCTGTCACACGAACATCTTTGCACAACTCATTACACATTTTATCAGAGCCACCAGGACATAAAGCAGAACTCCTGTCCACTCGGAACGCTCCACTGGCTGAGCAGAAGGGACAGGAAATCATTACAGTCAAAACATCTCTGCCAAAGGTCATTTAAATCAGGGAAATGAAATTAGTCACCTTGAAGAGCAGTGGGACCTTGGGCAGCGGAGGGAAGTTAGGTTTAGATGCCCAGAAAAATCCTTTCTGTTACTAACTGGATATAAAGCAGACATGTCTCTTCAAAAGACTTGGATTAAACCTCTCAATTCATTTGGATTTATTTTACAATCACTTTATGAAAGTTTTGAGGTGTCAGAGTTTTGGGGGAATAGACTTTCAATGGAGGGACAGAAATCTCTAAGATTTCATAAAAAAAAAATAGGGTTAAAAGGATAGTTCGCCCAAAAATGAAAATTCTGGCAATTACTTACCCTCATGTAGTTTCAAACACATTAGACTTGTGTTCTGAAGATGAACGAAAGTCTAATAGGTTTGAAACGACAGTAATTGACAGAATTTTCATTTTTGGCCGAACTATCCCTTTAACCCTCTGGTACTGTTCGAGTGTCGGTCAAAAATTACTTATTTTATTTCAATGAAATTATTGTACTATATTTTAGCTCAATAAGGTCTGGATTTTATGGTACTAAATTATACTTATTCAGTAGTTATAATCCATGTATTCACCTTGAGCATGAACCTGAAAATGAAATTTCCAACTTAAACTGTCAGAAATCTTGAATGGTTTGGAGCACAGACTTCAGTTTGGCCTCTTTTAAAAGACAAAACTTGGCAGGCTATTGCTGAAGTGAAAAAAGTTTTAAAAAGTGAACTTTATAACTTAAAGATAACATTTACATATACTGTTATGAAAATGTTATATGAAATATATTCTATATACTCAAAAACTTTGTTTGAAAGTGCTATTATAATTAAATATAATAGCATGCAATCTATGTGAAATTAAACTCTAATGTCAACTGCTACTAACATTAATCTCTGACACAGGTTGCACTTTCCCTGATACTCTAATTTTATATAAATGATGTCCCCATCTGCATCTGCTTATTAAGGAATGAATGTTAGAGGAAGTTGTTCCCTAATGAGCAGGGCGTCACTGTTAACATTTCGGTAATTATGGGTAGGACTTGAGTGGGACCCATCAGCATAGGGGAGATTGATGCCCTGCGTGCCTCTCCTGATCAGAGATCAGTCTTTAGCGGTCTCCTCCTGACAGAATCCGACTACAAATTCATAACAACCGCTCAACATGGCGGAGCTGGAGAGAGCAAAACAGCAGGTATACGAGTGCACACACCTCTCTCGCAACCATCAATGCCAATATACAATAATAACACAAACACACTGAATTTACACTCACACAGACACACAAATCCCAAACCATGCACACATTTATCAAAAATGTATATACACTAACTAGGGGTTAGTAAGACTTATGAGAAATAAATCTCTTATGCTAACCAAGGCTGCATTTATTTGATCACAAATAAGGTCAAAAAAATATTATATTGTAAAATATTACAATTCAAAATAATAATCTATTTTCAAATGTAATGTGTTCATTTGACGATAAAGGAGCCTTTTCAGCATCATTACTCTAGTCTTCAGTGTCAAATGATCCATCAGAAATCATTCTAATATGCTGAATTGTTGCATAAGGAATTTAATTTCTTAAGGCCCGTTCACACCAAAAACATAATGTTTTTTGATCATTCACAAGTTTTAAATGTCTTCTTTGTTACAATTTTGAGTTTTAATCCAAATTTAATGATTATTAAATGATATTCAAGAATGAATTCAACTTGAATTAGGGAATCAGTTATTTCTTTTAGAATTCGAAGGTATTTGTGTAGCATATTTGAAACTGTCTTTATCTTATCATTTATAAAATATACTTAACTGGTCCTGTTTTCTTTCTGGACTTTGTTTCCCCAAATATCTGCTTGCTGCATGTGTCACCATCATGTATAGTTGTATTCAGTTCAAGGACTTTTAGTTCTTTTTCATTCAGCACATGTGTTTCTTTGTCTTTGTTTTCATTCCACTAATCAGTCAAAATGGACACGTACATAATCACCACAGCTGTTTGCCATTGTCTCATCATCACTGTGTCTTTAAGTTCCTCTTGAGTTCTCATTCATTGTCTGGTATTGTTCATGTTTACACGCTGCCTCGCATGTTGGTTATCTTATTCTGTGTTGTGAATAAACCCTGTGTTATATCTTCATCTTCTTCGGATCTTCGCGTTAAAGCATGAGGGACAGGTGACAATGTTCTGGAACGTGGGTTGTATACGTGCTATTAAGTAGAGGGCACAATAAGCTAGCTAAACAGTATTGTGTGAATTCTGTGGAATGTATGAATTCTTTAAACTGTGTAATTATGATTGGGATATGGAAAATATCCAGTGTTTTGTTTTTGTTTTCATTTCAGAATGCCACCAGCCAGGAAAGACCATATTAACTACAAAGTGTATGTCATGGATGCTGTCCAAAATGGGAACAGTGGTTTTTTATTTATTTATTTTGATACAAGTGATGAAGAGGAATCTGGAGATGTGAACTGGAAAATGAAAATAAACAACCCAATGACCACCCATCTTGATTATGATGATTATGTGGACATCATGCCAGCAAAATCAAGTCATTCAAGAACACAGACCATACCCCGCAACAGGTATCGCTGGCTGATAAAAGGATTTTATCGGTCCTAACTGATTTTTCAGGTCAAGATATCACTAACGATGCTGCAGTATTTCCGAAAGTTTGTGTCTGAAGATATGAACAAAATAGAGGACACTGCAGACACTGTGGTAAAGGCTACACCAACCCCAGACAGCAACATAGTGTCGACCCAGATCCGCCCCACATCTGGTACGCGTTGAATCCACATGTAGCCAACCAGATGTGGCCCGGATCATGGCAGACACCATGTTGCTGTCTGGGAAACAAAGCCTGGGAAAACCCAGACTACTTCCGGCGAATTTTAATTCTCTCTCCAGGATAGTCTGGAGAAGAGCCCATTCAAACTCATTACTGTGCCGCCGAAATCGCGGCACCAATCAGAAACGTTTGGGGAGGGATTTACATCATATTGACGCTAAAGGGTGCCATGTGCGTTCGATGTAGACGAAATGTCAAAAGCGTCAGTATATGACGCCCTAGGATGAGAATGCTTTGGTTTTTCTACATTTGGATGCAGGAGTGATTCCAACGATATTGTTTCTCTGTGACTTATCGTTATAGTGTGAAATTCTGCCATTCTTTTAAATTTAGAAAGATTTTTAAAACCATATCTTTATCGTTATAGTTATCGTCTTTTTTTAGTGTTAATGCTTGGTGCAATCTCTGCCCAAAAGAAAATCATATGTGAAAACTTCTGTCCGTCTGAAAAGATCATTTCCACATGGTCTTTGAGAAATGTGGGGAGTGATGGTTCAATTTAGAATATACAGTAGATCTAAATTAGTTAAGGGTTTAGGAAAAAGTACAACTGCATTAAAAAAATAATACATTTCATCTTTTGTAATGCATATACAAGGAAAGTGGACAAATAATCATGTTTAATAGTAAAAAAAAATTGTGTATCTATTTATTTAATTAAAATGACTCCTTTTTTTTTTTTTTTAAAAAAACCATTTATTTCAATATGGATAATTTTTAAGCATTCATGTAGGTTTTCTGGTTTATATAGGGTTAAAATAAAAGCCCCTTTGTTTGATATTTTGTCATCTAATGCAATGACATGCAAACAAAACAAGAATCATTTTTATACTTTTTTCTTTCCCTTAATGTTAACTGTGGTTAGACAGCTACAATCAAGCTATTGAACCATGGCTCTATACTCTTAAAACATTGCTCTGATTGTTTTAGCATTGAGACATCAGCATTGGCTCAACCAATGGCACAAGTTTGTGATCAATGGCAATCAAGCAAGATATCATAACCTACACACATTTCCTCTAAAAGACCACTCATTGAGCAAAAGCACACTATTTAGGTTTTAAGCGATATCATCTCTATATATCATGTCTGTCTCTCCATCCCTGCACCTTCCAAAAGGACATTCATCAGCACAGGACACAGGCAGTGCAATATCACTGGGGCCAAAAAAAGTGCTGAGTGTTTCTGTGTATGTGTCCAGGTTTGCAAAGACAAAAATAATCTCTTAGACTTAGATTCTAAAAAAAACTAAACAATGCTGACACAGTCTTAGTAGGTACAACATTTGTTGACTTTTTATATTAGCTCCTAATATGGGACTACACAGTCACATTCAGTCCATTTTTAGAGTCAGTGAAAGTCTTTTTGGGAGTCGTGAATTTTCTGCACTACGAAACATCTGTCAGACCTTTGTTTTTTTTTCTGTTTTGCTTGTCTTGATTGCTTTATTTCTCATTATATATTTTCCTCCTCATTTCTATCTAGGCCATCCTTCACTCTGTGAAACAAACACTCGGAGGCAGCTAAATATAACCTGGCATCCTTTAAACTTGTCCTCTGTGAAACTTGGAGTTTAGCGGAGTTGCACGGTGATATTTATCTCCTTCGGTGTCAAATGCTCACACATTATTTTGCTAGATAAAGCGCTGCTCATGTTTCACAAAGTGTAATGTCAAACGCATTTGTCTGATTCACCCGTACATGCTAGCATGTGTGTATAAGAGAAAGTGACAGTCAGAGTTTCCAAAACACACACTGTTGCCATTCAATGTCAAACAGTGGAAATCAACAAGGAAGAAACACAGTTCACTGACCCAAACAACCCGTGCATCAGGATGTGTATATGTGCATACAATTTGGGGATTTTGTGTGTGTGTGTGAGAGACAGGTAGCTATTCTATTTTGTTCTATTTTGAGTGAGAGACAGGTGTTCGGGTGGCTCCTATTTCGTTTCTAAATCAGGAATATGACTCCTCTCTGAATAAATAATGCAATCTATGTTTGTATGTGTGCTGCTTAAAATGATTAGGATGACACCTGCGGCCCTGTTGCAATAGAGACGTGAGGAGGACACACACCACACACACACACACACACACACACACACACACGAAGCCCTGGGCTTCTGCTTTCCTCAGTCCTGACATTTTGACAACAATGTGGTTTAAGAGCTGTTTATTTACTGGGTTCTGGGAGTGAATCTCACACTCTTAAAATGTGCTTTTGTTTCTAGCCTTGAGTTTATGTTAAGCAGCTCATTGTGATTTGCCTTAGCCTTCTCGCAGAGCAAACTAACCAGCATCCTTCAGGTTAGTTCACTATCTAGAAATGCAATGAATTCGAAACCAGGAATGAATGACATTTTGTCAAGACAATAAAAGTTGTTTAGATTATTGTATAAAAAAACCTTTTAAATATGGTTTAAATTGTGAAGAATTTATACGAAATTGCACTGTTTACATAAAAAGTTAGTATTTGTTGCACTGCTTTTTAGGTTATTCTGATTTAATTTAAATACTGATAAAATCAATAATATCAATCACCTTAAAAAAAAAAAAAAGTTTTCCTATTAACCTTTGCAGGAAATGTATTTACATGGAAGCATATCAAAAATAACACATAAACAATAAATAAAAAAGATCCAAAAATTGGTCTCAAAAATAGGTTTCAATTTTATTATGCAAAATAGATTTTTGTATAGATTTTTTTGAATAAAATGAAATTAAATGTGACGAAAAATTGATGTTTTCATGTGATTGATGCCAGATGATTCACCCAAAATTCCCGTTCTCAGCCTTTACTTTCAATGATAGTGTTCCCTTTATTCCCTTTGAAATAGAAATGAGAAGACCAAAGAATGGCAGATCCATAAACAAAAAGATCAATATCACTCGCATATACCACTCACAGTGCCCTACAAACATTGACTATTGTATGTACCCCGCCAGAACGAGATTGAAAACTTACACTGCATGTTTCCTCCTATCCTGATCAAAAACAGTTAGGGTTTCCAGAAAAAGCATCAGTGATACTGAGCAGTCCTCTTTGAAGGTTAACAAATCAGCAGGACCTCTTTAATGCCTTCCAATAACCGTTTTCTCTCCATCTCACTTGCTCTTTTAGTCACATGGTGTTCAGTTGAGGTCTGACATGCATGTACATAGTGTTGGTGAAAATAAGCACAGTGTCATCGAGCGAACCAAGCTAATGAAAGCAGACACAAAACAAAACAAAAATACACAGCAAGGCGCCATAATACTCCTTATCAAATACAAAAGGGAAAAGTTAACAAAACAAAAATAAATAAATAAAACAAAAGCAAAGCAAAGCAAAACAAAACAAAATGATAAAAAAACTAAAAAAAGCAAAGCAAAGCAAAACAAATTCAAAATTAAAAACAAAAAATGCAGCAGAACAAAGCAACAAACAATAAAGCAAAAGCAAGACAAAATTCAAAAACAAAAGTAAAACAAAACAAAAAGCAAAACAAAATTCAAAAATTAAGCAAAGCAACAAAGAAAGCAAAAGCAAAACATGATATAAGCAAAACAAAATGATAAAAAAACTAAAAAAAGCAAAGCAAAGCAAAACAAATTCAAAATTAAAAACAAAAAATGCAGCAGAATAAAGCAACAAACAATAAAGCAAAAGCAAAACAAAATTCAAAAACAAAAGTAAAACAAAACAAAAAGCAAAACAAAATTCAAAAATTAAGCAAAGCAACAAAGAAAGCAAAAGCAAAACATGATATAAAGTAAAACAAAGAAAAAAAATTTAAATAAAATTTTAAACAAAACAAAACAAAAAACAGGGAGATCAAATAGGAAGTTTTATGTCTGATATACGTTCTGGCTCCTGGCTACACTTTAATTAGATCACAGACTACCGTATTATCATTGAAAATAATGGTGCTAAGACAATTCATGTTTTCTTGTCTGATCAGTATGAATTATGTTTCTGATGCCTTTTTTAAAACATATTTTTAGCATGCAGACAGAACTAATTTGGAACTAGTTCATTGTTAGTCATCCTAATTGTACCCTTTGAAAAGTGAAAATATTAAACAGAGAGGGACAGAAAGTAGAAAGGAAAGGAAATAAACAGATTAACAAAAAAGTAAGAAAAAAAAAGACTCGGAGAGAAAAGAGAGACAGCAACGTCTCATCAGCTCTCTAGGGCTGTCTCAATCATGAAATCCTTCCAGAAAACATTTGCCCCCCTAAAACGTCCCACAATGCACTGTGAAAACCAGAGAGCATCGAATCTCACTATGTTCCCTGCGCGAAACATAAATCATATGAGCCAACTCATTACATATGACACGTGATGTATGTTTTGTTTTTTTAAATACAACCCATTATTTAATTATATTTCAGCAAAAACATACAGCGACAGATAATGAACATAATCTAGCTAATGTTTAGAATTTATATTTACAGCTGAAATGTTGCACGTATATGTAACAAGCAGAGTATTAATCATAATGTACTTTAACTCTCATCCTTCCCTCGGGTCATTTTGACCTGTAATTTTGTATTATTTGTTTTACATATTGAGTGTTTATCGGAGGGCTCCAAGACCCCAGGACTTTTGTAGCACTTGAATACACAATTTTTTGTAGAATTTTTTTTTTTGCAATTTAACTCCCATAGGAATGAATGGAATGGGAGGAATGCTTCAGTACACATAGAATAATCTAAAAATGTTCAAAATTCTACTTTACCAAAGATTTATTTTATAATGTCTACACGTACTGTATATCTAAATGCATACTGAAGAAAAACTGACTTTAGGACCCAGCGGAACAGCTCATTTGCTCCAAATAGTGCTATAAGGCTATATATCTAGTGGCTAGAGTTATGGAATATCATGTTATATTATTTTATTTTTTATATTATTAGTTATTTATTAGAATTTAAGTTGAAAGAAAACGTGAGGAATGTGCTTAAATTAATAAATTACAGTCTGTTTGTTATTAATTGATTACATGTAGTAATTTAAAGGTAAATAAATAAATTGTATTAAAAATAGAAAAAATATCACTGAAAAAAATGATTCGTTGAATTTAATAAAAGATTTTATCGTAAGTGGTTGCACATAATTGATTTTAGCTACATTTAAACAAATGCATAAGTTGAACTAAATTTGATTAAAGGTATAGCGGAGGATGTTTTACTTCCTGGTGGTAACCTATACTATTGGTCCTCCTAATTGTCAATCATTCTGGTGAATCAATCAAACTTTTCAAAAAGTGGAGAGGGCGGGTCTTATCTAAAATTTGGAAAGATCCTCCGCTATACCTTTAAGTTCAACTTAATGCATTTGTTTAAATGTAGCTAAAATCAATTATGTGCAACCACTTACGATAATTTTTTTTTAATTAAATTCAACGAATATTTTTTTTCAGTGATTATCAAAATGAAATAAAATAAGCTTTCTGGACAAAAATAAAATAACATAAAATAAAAAAGAAGTATAATTTTAGGACTTCGGGTAATTTTGACGAAGGGAAGGATTTGTTACAGGACGCGAGGGAAGGATGAGGATAAAATAAAAAAATCATGTCAGAAAGATATTAGATCTGTTGTTGTTCATAAAGTAGTGATGTTGTACAATGAGGACGCTGTCATGAGTCATCAGTGTCCCAATCTGTAGTGAACCAGAGTCCGTACTGTCCTTACCAGTGCCCGAATTCGTGCACACGATATACTGATTCACGACCTCGGAAGCTGGGGAGCTGATTGAGACGCACCCAGTGAAGGAATGCAGTGAGTGAGACGCCACATCCTTCTTCGTCCTTCTCTTCTTCCTCATCTGCCAGCGCTGTGTGCACTCCGAGACCCCCTACAGGTGACACGAACGTCTGCGGGTGCGTACGTGAGCGCCCGCCCTGCCAGTGTCGAGCTGTCTGTGTTTCTGCCTGCAGCTTCGATACAGACCCCCCACCAGCATCATAACGCTCACCACTCCCACAGTCCCCCCACTGCGCCCCGCAGGGAGGAACGCTGGGACCGTGTGTCACACATGACTGCTGGCTGGCTCCTCCACACTCTCTAACAGGCCTCTATTGCTCTTTTGCCTCCACACAAAAACCCATTTTCCCTCGCAGCTCTTTTCAGCTATTCTGGAGGCGTGAAATCAGTTATTCATTTATTTAAATCAATATGCTTCATTTCTTTTTAATGCATTCAGAGGAGTGTGCTATCTTTCTTCTATTTAGCGTAATGGATTAGAACACAGTGGCTTTGCTCTCCATTTTGTCTGTTTATTTATTTATTTATTTTTCTTTTCAATTATTACATTACTGTTTGATAGAAATTCACATTAGAGAAATCCAAAGGTCTTCTAGGTAACCAGGAGATCAATGTAACAGATGAGAAGCGGTAGCACAAAAATGTTGATTATTAGGCATAATTGGTCTAATTTACCACATAATTGGCCTATTAGAAATAACCTCCAATGAAAGACAGGAAAGCACTCTCCCCTTCAAGGTGCAATGAATGTGAACAGATGATGAATCACTGATCCACTGAATCAAAATTTCAAATATACACAAACTTTTCTATCTGCAACACTTGGAATTTCATTCCTGTAGCTCAAACAGTGGAACATGGTGCTAGCAACGTCAAGGTCATGGTTCTGATTCCCGGGGAGTGTATGAATTGATAACATTTATACCTTGAATGCAATGCAAGTCACTTTCGATAAAAACATCATGCCAAATGCGTAAATGCAAAGCAATACTATATATGTTCTCACAATCCAACAATGATAATGTTCTCACAACACTATAAAAAAAGGAAACGTTTCCCTAATTCAACACTGAAAATGTTTTCTTTATTATAGGGCAGTCACAATATCAGATTTTTCACACCCTGGTTATCATGGCCAAAATAATTTACAGTAACAATATATCGCAATATCTATAGAAACCATGGGGAATTTTTTTTTTTTTTATGTCAAATTCATCTTTACTTTGTTTATTTTGTGTTTTGCGCTTTTTTTAGCCAATGAATCACACCATTGCATACAACAATTACAACAATTCTGGCTTCTTTGACTGCCTAAGAAACCACCAGGAGAGATACAGTTCAACAGTATTATAAACTTTAATAACATAACAAATACCTTAACCTGTTTAGAGCCCAAATCCATGAAATGGCATACCCAAATTAAATGCATAGTTCATGAAGCCTTTGGACTTCAAACATATCGTCAGAATTATTAATGATAAAATTGAGATTAATGGAACATTTTTAAGACCATGCTATGTTTTTAGCTTAGCACAATGTCAAAATACATGAGAGCAACACCATATTTGACTCCAAAATCGCGCTATAGCATCACTCGAATGATTGAAATAACTTCCTTTTGTGAACTGATGTGGCTTCTTATCACAGAATGAGGCAGAAATTATATTATTTTATAGTATTATACAGTGATAAAGGCTATGTCGATTAGAATTGCATTACAAATATACATTCTACCAAGATGGCTTGAATAACTCAGATAAACCATATACTGTCATATTTTTACAATGGTGTGTTAATTCTCTTTGCTTAATCAGCAAATAAAAAATAAAAAAGTTTCATTTAGCTAAAGCGATGATGTATTTGTCCATATTAGGGCTTTCCTGGAATGTCAAAAGTTTGATCTCACAACTACCCAACATTGGATTTGTTCTCCAAATCCAATGCCAGAAAAGTTCTTATAACAGGAATAGAGCTTGTCAGTTATGATGTCAATCTACAGGAGGCAACCCAGAAGGCTAGTTCGCCATAGGTTCCCTTGGGAATTTCTTACGAATTTGTAGAAAAAGATTTTCATTTAATTAAAGTTTTCCATTTATGACTAAATTGATGTCTAAGCTAATTATTTTTCTACAGTGTTATTCTAAATTTTTTGTTCAATTTGTTTTACAATATACACTAAATTACAGTCATACCTTAAAATTGCGATGAAAAGGAAGCAGTGCCACATCTTTTCCTCAGTATTTTGACATAAATCTGAGTGAAATGGATTATTTATAAGAAAATAAAAAATCATCGGGTTGTTGATTAGAAGAAGGCAGATCTGAGAATACTGCCGTTTCGCTGAAAGATCAAGCTATTTTATTAAGAATTAAAACATTATATATATATATATATAGAGAGAGAGAGAGAGAGAGAGAGAGAGAGAGAGAGAGAGAGAGAGAGAGTAGAGAGATATAGAGAGATATAGATATATATATATAGATATATGAATGTTGAAAACAACATCATTAAGATGCATTGAGAAAATAGAGATAAACATGAATTCTGAAACTGTTATAAGTTGCTAACAAGTTTCTACTTTACAGGATGTCCGATAACCCAAGCACATAAATTCACATCCTTAAGTGCTAGTTCTAATGTAAATTCTAATGTATTAACATTTTTAAAAGCTAAAACAGTTTCAGAATTCACAAAAGATTTGTGTGCAACTGATATTGTAGAACAAAATATGAAACTCTCTTCAACGGACTTTGACAGATAAGAAATTCACAAAAGAACCCACGGCTTGAAAACTCTAACAAAGTAAATTGCTCTATTGTGACAAATTAAATAATTTCTACACGCCATACAAACCATGAAACCTAATATACAAGACAACACTGTCCGAAACAATCTGCCATGCAAGTAAATGAACACAGGTGCACCCTGAGATTGGATCAATTGATTAAAGCCTTTCTATTGCAAGCAACTCTATTCCAGGATGGAGAGAAACAACGGTGGTGACCTTGAAGTCTCAATGGAATATCTCCTCACTCTGCTGTTGATAATTAATTAGAGCTGCTAATTATTCAGCATCAACCAATTACAAGGTTGAAAGAATCTAAGTCATAGGGTGTTCACTTTCACAACAAACTCAGATTTGAGAAGAAAAAAGAGCTTATATTCTTTCATTAAGTTTGTGGTAGGGTCAATGTCATGCCCTGATTTTTACTCACTCCTGAATGTTAAAGTGTTTGTTTTGGGTTCTGTTTAGCTTGAGCACAAATCACTTACTTAAAATATTCCTGTTTCAGTCTGAACAATCAATCATGACTCAGCTACATCATTATAAGGGACATACTACCATCATTATACAAAAATCTCCATGTTTGTATTTGTATTATGAAAAAAGCATAAAGTAGCCCTCTTCTGTAGATTGCTTGTATAAGCAGGCACCATTAGTACTGTTTCTTTCTTTACTCTTTACAGTTTGTTTGGATCTTCAAGCCATTCAGCACACATGGGTTCTGCTTTCTGGGCTAAATTTGTTTGCCTGAAATTGCAGAGCATAAACAAAACACTCCATTTATTTCCCCAAAGAATATCAGAACAAATGCTTTTTTTTTTTGGTCATTGTTTATTGTTTTGTTGTGAACTACTCAGCTTTATAGCTCTCCTCTAGAATGTAAAAAATAAAAAATCTTTTTACAATAAAAAGAGCTTTTGCTTTCCCCATCAAGTCCCTGCACTGGGATTTGAATTATTGTACAAAATAAGTTATTTTCTCACTCCGTCCACTCACACACACACACACACACACACACACACACACACACACACACACACACACAGTAAAACAGACAACTGTAAACACACCATGCAGCAAGACTGCTCCTCATCCTTAGAAGATCTGATTCAGCAGTAATGCGGCTGTAACTGGACTTTCCGCTGTGGACCTCGACGGCGTCCTCATTAGGATGGATTCTCTGTAAGTATGCTTGTAATTGCTTGCTTCTCGGCAGGCAGACAAAGCTCAGGTTTCTCGTTGTGGTAAGGTCTACCCTCAGAGGAGGCTGGAGTCTCATGAGCTGGGCTCTCAGTAATCTCTGTTTTAATTGGGCAGCGTGTGCCCTGAGCGTGGAGTAATCTCAACTTGAACTGGTGCTCTAGTATCTTTACAAAGTTAGCATGTCTTATACAATGCTTTTAAAATAAATGTTTATGCTGGCTCCAGTTAATAAAAAAAAATATATATATATAAATCAGTTTGAATTACATTAAATAATATAATTTTCGTCATACACTACATATGGGGTACCAGAAATATTTAATGACATCAATGATAAAGGTTTCACACACCATTCAAAGTTTGGGGTCAATAAGATTTTCTTTTATTTGATTTTATTCTACAAAGTGCATTCAATTGATCAAACATGACAGTAAAGACATTTACTTTGTTACCAAAAATTATTTATTCAAAAACTAAAATTGACTAAAAAGTGATGGCTAAATTCATGTCTGGAGGGGATATTTGTTTTTTGTGACCTTATACAAGTTTGATTAAAAGATCAAAATATGAAAATTGTAATTTAAATATTTTAAATATGAAGCAAAAATAAAAAATAAACTAAACTTGGTTAAGGTAATTATCTGACAAAATGATTTGTCCAAAAAAGGCAAACTACTGCTACAGGTTTTATTTTACTATGCAAAAACAAACAAACAAACAAAATTTTGTCTTATTGTCTAATTGTCATTCCAACTCAACATCCTGTGAGGTTTGATTGAAATCCTGACTCAAAGCGAGGCAGTTTTTCTCTTAGCCGAACTGGAAAGAACAGCTCACTCACTGATTATCATTCCAAGTTAGTTCATTTAAATTTGGATTTAAACCGAGAGTGATTATATCACTATATATATTTATAGTGGATGAGTTGTTTACTTTGTCAATTTCCAGTAGTTTGACACATGTATGTACTGGTTATAAGCACTGACTGGTAACCAGGAAATAATAGTGCTAAAGCCCTTGCTCAGGCCAAAAACAGGAGCCAACATATCTCCAATACTCTTGAAACCACAAAACAAAACTTCTTCACAGTCACTCGTATTGCTAGACGACTGTTTACATTAGCACATCGATGGGTACTCAACAATACTGTGCCAACGTGGAGGGTGAGGGGGTGCAAGGTGTTAAACACTGAGAGAAAACACTGCATCACTTACTTCACACAATATGGGAGTCTTTTCAACTAACTTTAGCCCTGAACAACTCAAAACCTATTTAAAACAATGTTATGGGCTGTGTGTCTGTAACTGAAGTGCGTTCAGCTATGCACAGCTAGGCACCCGTGAGTGTGTTCAGACCTGTTGGGTACCAGTTCCATTTTAGCAGCGTATCTGGTCAGCGACACGGGAGCCATCTGGCACCGAAAACCTTTTGCCGTTTTCCAGTCCAACAACTTTGATCTGTTCCCTCCATCAAAACAATCTTTTGTGCTATCACTGCATACGTTTGCAAGTACCACGGCTCTCCTCTCTCTTTTATTTTGTCTTCTACCATTTATTTCTCTCCCCAAATCTTCCTCTCTTCCCATTTCTTAAGGATGTGTGCTCTCTCAGACGGCATACACTATATACACATTTTTTTTATGTATAAAACACACTATTGTTCAAAAGTTTGGGATCAGTTCATTTTTTAAATAAGTCTCATGCTTACCACAGGTACATTTATTGAATCAAATGTACAGTAAAAACAGTGAAATTAAGCAGCACTTGTTTTCATCGGTTTTCAACATTGAATAAAATGTTACTTGAGCAGCAAATCAGCATATTAGAATGAGGATCATGTGACACTGAAGACTGCAGTAATGCTGAAAACATAAAACTAACGTATATAACATAGTTGTAATGTTAAAATATAACATATACCGTGTCCGTTTGCCATCCTCATGATTAGTCCCATCTCTCTCTCTCTCTCTCTCTCTCTCTCTCTCTCTCTCTTTCATTCACCCCTCTGTCATCTTCCCGCCATTTTCCTTATCCTCCCTACAGAGCCTGTGTATCTTGCATCTTGCTCTGTGTATTAAGGAGCTGAGCTCCCTTATTGAATCTACTTTTGTGTTAGCCCTTAACAAGCCCTTTCACAGCGCGATGCCATCCGAGTCGCATGCCTTCTGGGCTGTGTGTGCACATACACGTGTGTGTCCTTCATTTACATTACTTGTGTCATTTCTTCCTCCACACTGAGGCCAGCGACACATTCACGACTGCAGTTATCTCCACCTGAGCACGCCAAGGTGTCACATATTGCATTCATAATATTCAGCTGTGTTGTTTTTTCCTGTTTGGGAAAATAATGCAGGCAGATGTTTTTTTAATAGGTCATACGCCAGGATGTCTTTTGACAGTTGCTTTCAAGGTTATCTCTAACTTGTGCCCAAAGGGAGTTTAGGCTGTCAGAATAACTGCAGGCTTTCTCCTACATTGCTTGGCCTGTGGCATGTGCTTGACACTATGAAAGCAAAAATCCTGACAGTATCACTACAAAAGGTCTATGCACATAAAATTAAGCTGACAGGAAGCTGACTAGCAGGAGGTTGGATATTTCCTTGTTAAAAGGTAACTGAGGCCTTGCACTGATTCTTTGATTCCTTAAACACTACAACAGCCTCTTTAAGGAATAGTCGAACAACAAAATGAGAATTCTGCCATCATTTACACAAAATGATGTTGTTCCAAACCTGAAAGAATGTGTGATGAAAAAAAAGAAAAAAAAAAGACATTGACTTTTTTTTTTCTCTCAATTGCGAGTTTGCAAGACATTGACGAATGTGTGATGAAAAAAAAGAAAAAAAAAAGACATTGACTTTTTTTTTTCTCTCAATTGCGAGTTTGCAACTTGCAAATAATTTTTTTCCCGGAGAATTATGAAGTATGAAAGTCAGAATTGTGAGTTTATATCACACAATTCAGACTTTTTTCTCAGACTTTATTGCAATTGCAAGTTTTTTATATCTCGCAATTGCGAGTTCATGTCTTGCAATTGTAAGTTTATATCTCACAATTTTGACTTATTAATTTTTTTCTTTCAATTGAGAGTTTATGTCTTGCAATTCCAAATTTATATCTTAAAGGGATACTTCAGGATTTAGCATTAAGCTTTGTATTAGTAGAAAACCTTATGAAACATTGGCCGAGGTTCTCGGTTAAAGCTAGTGGGTATTAATGTCTGGCTATAATTGTTGTAGAAATTGTGTTACTAAGACCTTTGTACACCCAAATAGTTGAATTTCCAAAACAGCCTAATACATAAATGAAGCTCATCGTCGATTATGGTCTAGTCTGAGTCTAACATCATAACTAACATGGTCAGGCTGGTTGTTTCCATGTTCTAATGCTGCGGGAGCTTCCCGCAAAAGCTCACTAACAGATTTCGCCATATCTCGTCGTCTCGATTACAATATAATCACATTTAAATAATTTCGTTTCACACATTCAACTCATGCACATGGGACGTCGACGACTTCGCTTTACAGAAGGCGTGTCTCAGCGCCGTTACTAGTATAAGCCACACCCACTCATTAACATATAATTTGCATGCAGGTTGTCTTTGAAAATGAAAACGAAAATGAAAACTGTGAAATATAAGAGGAATTAAAATGAAAACGAAAATTTACATTTGTATTTGAATTGTGTCACTATTATTGCGTGAGCGTTACTAAAGAGCATTGTAAAAACTGTATTTGTAGTTTCTTTTTCACGTTTGGCTTTTCATTTTAATATTGGCAGTCTTGCCTCGAGACTGTAGTGATAATGAAATGTGTAATCACTAATTGTATTTTATTTTTCAATTTGACAGGGATAATGCTGTGAAAATGAAATCATTTAATTTCATTCTCAATTTTGTCACATATTTTGCGTACTGTTTTCTGTAATGAAATCGTTAATCTGGTTTTCATTTTCATTTTAATCATTTAATTTATTTATTTAAATTTGGCAGAAAATGCCTTCCATATTTGAATTGTAGTTTACTTAAAACAATAATAATGATCTCTATTCAGTGAATGAAAAATATAAATGAAAAGGCCATGCTGTGTAGTGACATCATGTGAAAGTCATGGAAATATAGATTCAGATTGTATTGTATTCTATTGTATTCTATTGTATTGTATTGTATTGTATTGTATTGTATTGTATTGTATTGTATTGTATTGTATTGTATTGTATTGTATTGTATTGTATTGTATTGTATTGTATTGTATTGTATTGTATTGTATTGTATTGTATTGTATTGTATTGTATTGTATTGTATTGTATTGTATTGTATTGTATTGTATTGTATTGTATTGTATTGTATTGTATTGTATTGTATTGTATTGTATTGTATTGTATTGTATTGTATTGTATTGTATTCTATTCTATTCTATTTTTCTACCTTTACTCTGTTTGGTGCTTCAAGGGCAAGGGTATGAACACAGCAGGCCATTTTTTAGTATGGATGCTGTGTGAATGTCCATGACCATGACAGGACTGACTGTGTTCAACAATCTAATTAGTATTTTACCTGTCTATGGCCCCGTCTCACATTAAATGCAAAGCAGTGATTAATAACAGAGCAAAACCGCGAGGACACCTCCAGCTTCAAGTGGAATATGAATTACAGACCGCTCCGTTTTAATTCAGATGGCCTGTTATCTTGCTCAAAAGAATTTCAAACTAATTATTTTCAAAAATGCTGTCAACTTAAAACAAACACCCCATGCAGTAGCAGGGAACGTTTTGCTGGCGCGTTGTGTGGCAAAGAAAAATCGAACAGTTTGTTGCATAATTATATTTAGAACAATGTTGTCGGGAACATTTTTTTTTGGTCTCATCTTGAATAAATCCCAGGAGTTCCTTATGCAGTTTTGAAGGATTTTTCGAGGTACTGAACTGCTTGCTTCGTGGATTTGTGGACAGGCTTTAAGTTCTTTGAAGACTTCAGAACTGAATAATGCAGGTCTCCAGGAGATCGGTGGATATGCACAGGGTTTCTCTTCGCCTGTCTGTGATGTTACAGAAACACTAAACCACCGATAGACTCATCAAAGACCGGCTGCCTGCAGTTTCAACTACATGGCGAGCAACTGGACCTCGAGATTAATATTATTTGACACAATATTTGCAACTCGAGGGGGATTAAACACGAATTTCCACAGTCTCTAGCCTGGAGTCGTTTCATCTCACACATATGTAATTCTGCACACATACAGAGAAACAGGCACAAAACACAACTGCTTTGTTCTAAAACCTAGTGAGCTGCTTACGCATGCAGCGTTTTAAGGCATCACAGGCTCGTCTCTCCACATGAAGGTAGGCAACTTAATTATGCTGCATCCTGAGACACCTTGTTTTGGCCAAATTCTAAGGCAGACACAAAGTAGAAGGCAATTTTTATAATGCACTGTGACAAGCAAGTGGGGGGAAAATATCTAAGGTGGCAGATGAAGAAAGAGAAACGTTGATTGTAAGTGTGCTGATAATTCTGTTTTAAAAGTATTGATAAAAATAAATCATAACAATTAAATAATTAATGTTTAAAAACAGACTGTTTTGTTATGTTTTTGTGTGTGCCATATTTATGCTTATTAAAGTATCACATCTCTTGAGCTCCAAATCAGTCACATAAGAGGTTTCATAACTGTTAAAATGTTGCCTTAGAAGGCAGCTGACTATGTAGGAAGTAGGCAGAGATGCAAGGTTTTGAAGAAGATCAAATGATGTACTATCTGCAGAAATGTACAGACATGCCCAATAGGGTCAGAATCTTATATCGCACTATGAGACATTTTAAAGGAATAGTTCTACCCAAAATAAAAATTCTGTCTTTCCCATTTTAATTATTTTCATAATAAATACTAGTTAACCACTTCCTTCCCACTTTTAAGAACCCGTTAGGTCAATTTATTTCCACTTTTTGATTATTTTCTTAATTTGCGACTTTAAAGTTCATCCTCAGAGCATGAAAAGCTTTATATTAAGTAACACCTAAAACTGCATTGTTGAGAAGATGATACCGGTAAATAAAACAAAACGTGTACAAACATTATACACTGTAAATGTGTTGTAGTTCTGCTCACTCCACAACAACTTCTTTAGTATTCAATCAGAACAGAATAGTAATGAAAACAATATAAGCATAAATCAAACATAAATTATAGTGGCATTCAATATAATCAACATATTATTATAAACTTCAGCTCATTCGGCACAAATCCAAATGAATGCTTTTTGCTCATGTTTTGTACGCTTGCCGTTAATAGCATTAAATCACTTTGGGATTTAAGTCAGCCAAAAAAAAAAAAAAAAAAAAAAAAACGGGACCCACCCCTTAATTTTTTTTGCTTTTTGAAAAGCCTATAGGGCAGTTAAAAACACGGGGGTAATTTCTCGGGCCACCTCAGTACAATCTGTGTCTTTTATTTAAAATACATACAATTTTAATTTATTTTTAAGTTTGTCAAGAGATTTAAAGCATCATTTTTGAAGAGTGCGCATGTGCGAACGTGCTCTACTATGTAAGAACGAGCCTAACGATTGAATCTGGAAATAAAGCAAAATAACTGAGAAAAATTAGAAATAGTCCTCAGATGCCATGTCTGTAATTTATAGCAAAACATTTAGCGTTAATTCGATCTCAAACAGATTCATTAAAATAAGTTATTACTCCAACACGTGCGTGACGTCATAAACTAACGTGGCTGAACGATCACTTTGCGACAATACGGTTTCGGGAAACAGTCGTGACTAGCTGATTTCTTCAACGATGCATATACTACGGTAGTTAAGCAGCGAGTAACGTCGTTGTTTGGAAACACACCCCAGAACCGATTTTTGTAGTAGTAAGGTCTTGTTAATTCAGCACAAAGTGGTTTTGGATGTACCCATTTAAAATGTTGTGTGTGTGTGTGTGTGTGTGTGTGTGTGTGTGTGTGTGTGTGTGTGTGTGTGTAAATTGCTGTTTTATATTGTAAAATGTACTGTTTGTTCTATATTTACATTTTTACTGTATTTTTACAGAATTATTCTGGAAACCACATCTGCCAGTTTTTGTTGATGTTTATTTTCTGTAAAAATGCAAAATGCTAAATTTATTTTCTTTACAGTGTACGGTCAGTTCTCTATGGAAGGCTTTACAAAGTTTGGGACTATTTTCACATTACCCAATGTTTCTTCCCTGACCATGACATAAACTGTTACATGGCCACAAATGTATCTACAAATACCACATTAAGAACACTAAAGCAAAATCTCTACTGGCTGTCGGCATATTTTTATCGCATCATGGTGCAGAGGGTTACTCATGAGCTGGTTTGGCCCATGCCAATGTTGACAGGATGAGTTACATCCGAAATAAAGAGTAACTCATGTGTGCTTCCCTACAGTTCACTAGAGGGAAGACAGCGTAGAATGAAAAGCCATGAAACAGCATTTCTTTCAGTTAATATTGCTCCCTCTCCCTTCTCCCTCTCTTTCTCTGCTCTCCTCCGAGCCTCCCAGAATCCTCTCTACCTATCCGCTGCCTCAATATTTGCCCATTAAAAGGCAGAGCCTGAATTTCTGGTGAATAATTTAAGGCTGCTGCTCTCTGGTCGGAGCACAGAAGCCTGCTGATCAAAGAGTCTTAAAGGAGTTCTGACAGCAGCCGATGCGAGCGAAAGGACATTGGGAAAGAAAAGCCACCTCTTTAAATAAACTCTTTTAATAAAGTGGATTATGTCAGTGGACCACCCAATCTGGGGAATATTCACTAAATCTGTCAAGGACATATCCGACTCAGCCTTTTTTAAGCTCAGGGCAATACAGTAGATATGACCATACATGTACTGTATCATGATCGCAGGTGGACATTTTCATTTAGGGTGCTGTGTGAATGTCCATCATCACAGACAGGAATGACTGTGCACAGCTATCTTTATATTTTAACTGTCTATGGTCTCATCCCATCCCATATCCAAGGCAATAATTAATAGCAGAGCAAAACTGTGAGAGCATGTGTCTGAATCATATTTTAACTCAAAATCAAAAGATATATATATATATATATATATATATATATAAACAAGTCTTATTTTCTTTAAGCACATGTATAACTTTTGATTTTGAGTTAAAATATGATTCAGACACATGCTCTCACAGTTTTGCTCTGCTATTAATTATTGCCTTGGATATGGGATGGGATGAGACCATAGACAGTTAAAATATAAAGATAGCTGTGCACAGTCATTCCTGTCTGTGATGATGGACATTCACACAGCACCCTAAATGAAAATGTCCACCTGCGATCATAGATACAGTACATGAATGGTCATATCTACTGTATTGCCCTTGAGCTTAAAAAAGGCTGAGTCGGATATGTCCTTGACAGATTTAGTGAATATTCCCCAGATTGGGTGGTCCACTGACATAATCCTCTTTATTAAAAGAGTTTATTTAAAGAGGTGGCTTTTCTTTCCCAATGTCCTTTCGCTCGCATCGGCTGCTGTCAGAACTCCTTTAAGACTCTTTGATCAGCAGTCACTCACTCACTCACTCACTCACTCACACCGGCAGATCCCTAATTGGTGGAGGAAGGTTTGGACTTGGGGCTCAGTGGCATACTCGCTGTGCCACTCATATTCCTACCCACCTAATGAGTGTCTCTCGCTCTCCAAGAATAACCACTGCTGGGCCCTGCTCTCCATCTCAGGGGCGTGCTACTGTTTTCCTCATGAGCAGACTCGTAAACATAACGATTAAATGACCATGGTCAGAATCACCATCTGGGCTGATTAACCAGAAATCTGGGGACCAGGGGAGTGTCTGTTCCGGTACGTGCTAGGGAAATTAGCATGCACAAAAATATCAAATAATCTGAGGGTTAATGCAACAGATGCATGAGCTAAATAGGAGGCAGACAGTGACTTATGACAGCCTTGCTACAGCAGGCACCGCACGTCTCTCAGCATATCAAAATATGAATAGCAACAAAGCTGACTTTTTATAGTTAGTTATGGTCGCCCACTCATTCAGATCCAGAGAATGCATTAGTTATTCCCTGTAGCATTTTTAGAAGGAATGGAATTCTTCTGAACATACGAAACTCTTGTTTGTTGTTGGGGGAGATTGTGGCTTTGAACAGCTCTCTCTCTCTCTCTCTGTCTCTTTCTACATGTGTGAGTCATCAGGGTTCGAGAGAAGATGATCCCCTGACACTGTCGCACAGGCTTCTGTCTCAGATATTTATTTTGGAAAATGGAACAAGCAGGGTGTCGGATAGTTACATGATAATATCAAGTAGATTTAAAAGCTAAAAATAAAAATCAAGGGTGCCATGGATTCGTTTCATGTTTCGGTTTTTGAATGTTTCCAAACAAACTGATACAGTATATTTTTTTATCATGCACATATGATATGTCATATAAATTGAAAGAAAAATACATGATACTACCCACTGTTTTGGCTCAGTGAATCTGCCTGCAGGGATCTAGTCCTTTTAGCCATGAATAATTTACCAGAGGAACTACTTAACCACAGGAAACCACTGCAAACAAGATGATGACCCAGAGTAGTCTTCTCCTAAAGATCTATAGTGATGCATCGCCACTACGCAATGACATCAGTTGCATTTATTCAAGTCAGAGTCAGACACAAGCAGAATGAGGCAGCACTTGTAGAAGCTCTACTGGGTAATGTCAGACTGATGGCCTCCAAGATCAAAACGCTGTAGAATGCTGTGACCGGGCGTGCGGCATATCAAATATGCAACATTTTAATGTCATGAAACATTGAGTGAGCGATAAGCTTGTGGATGCATGCTATTAAAACATCTGTAAGACATGTTTTTTGTGAAGCTTCCCTGCTTCTAATATGTTCTTTATACGATTGGTTAACTTTCAACTTCATCGCTTCATGTCTTTATGGGAACCTTGAGGGAATATTTCATTGATAGAGATCACCAGCCTTTATGCAAGTCACACATTTCACAGGACAGTTGGAGGAGAACAGGAAGAAAACCAAAAATAACTCAAGCTCAAATACGTTTCTTAATCACTGCTAATCAAATGGAGTAAAAATAAGTGCCATGAAACAGTTCGCAGAGTAACTACAGAAGACGTTGATAATCCCCACTTATTATGCTAACCGAACTTTCCGCACAGCCCAGCTGAGGTGGATTGGAGCAGGGTAATTACCAACATTTAAACTGTGGAAATCTTTACAGCTATCATCATAATCTTTGTTTATCATGAACAACATTTCACGTGCAAAATAATCACCCCAATTCCGTTCGCTAATTAGGTCAATACATCGGATCTTTGGGGACAATTCTAATCAGCCATTCTGCAGGCTGTTTGAGAAGATTAGCAAAGCTAATAGCGACATTAACTTCACGAAAAGCTAAATTCACTGTGCAGATACGTGATAACGCATATAAAATGTGATATATGCAGGGGTGCACATAACTGGTACGCCTGTGCGCGTGCGTGGTAAAAATAAATGATGCGCAGCAGAAAACGTGGAGGGAAACGCTTTTTGAGTACCAACATTTTTTGCCACTTTGAGGAACAAGGACACGTTTACTTACTGGAGTGGGATTTTTCTCCATCTCTGGTAAGACACCAACCATGATTCGCGGTTTAACTGCCAAGTTTAACCATCATAGAGTGAAAGTTTATCATTTGGACTTGATTTTTGATTGGCAATTTACACACTCAAACTATTTTAAACGTGGAAGAAGAGGCGGAAATCTGGAATCATGCGCTGTTATCTGAAGCGCATACGCAGAGAGAGAGAGATAGAGAGAGAGAGAGAGAGAGAGAGAGAGAGAGAGAGAGAGAGAGAGAGAGAGAGAGAGAGAGGGAGGTGTGTTTCAGCTAGTGCTCGAACACCGAATTGATTCCTCTTTCGCGTTTACTTGCGCTTGAAGATTGATTCATTAATGTTATTAAAATAAAATAAATAACCTATATTTAATTTAATAGGTGCAATGTTACTTATAGTCAACAGAATGTTTTAAAGGGACCATCAAAATAAAGTGAAACTGATAAATGTTGCATTGGAAACATTTTTATTTTATTTTATTTTAGATAATGTTTATATTATTTCAAGTATCAAAAAAGTTTTTATGTTTTTAGTTAACTATAATAACCCTGCTCCAAAGGCTCAAGGCCTTCATAAAACCACAATATGCCCTTGTAGTCACATCATCAAAACATTATACTGACATTATTATAGTACAATTAGTCACAGAAATATTCAAAAATATTCACAGTAAAAAAGGAATATTCCAAAGTTTAAAATTGTAAGTTTAAACTGAGCTGTTCCACAATAGGGTTATAATTATAATATAATAGGGTTATAAAAATGCATTTAACTATATAGGGTTATAGTTATAGTAGGTTTGTGATGTAAAATAATGGATCAGTATTCTAAAGTGAAGATCAAGGTAAACACTAGTAATGACTGAAGTGTTACCGTCAGAAGGAATTACTATCCAAAACCTTACAAGAACATCAAATGCTTGCAATGACTTCAGTCATAGGAAGTTATCATGCTTTTTACTTTAGAATACTGATCCAAATAGTTAGTACTTTCTTCTGAAGGATGTAGTAACACTTGAGTCATTACTATCCAAAACCCTACAAAAACCTCAAAAGCTTGTAATGATTTCAGTCATTACTAGAGAGTTTTTCATGTTTTTCACTTTAAAACACTAGTTCCTTCTGAAGGATTTGGTAACACCAGAGTCATTACTAGTGGGTTGCCATTGCCTTCACTTTAGAATTAATTTTATATTATGCATTATTCATGTCAATTATGAACCTGTATGTAGTAGTTTCAGCCTGGTCTAGTTTGTGAAAATAAATAGTAGTTATTGATTAGTTACTAGTGAACTACCACATTAGACTAAGCACAATTACTACTAATTCGTTAACCAGAGTTTGGTTTTTCAAGAGTAGTATCTTTATCTCCATTCGGTGGTGCATTGATTAATTCATTACACAAAAGTTATTAGTGTCTCGAGAAGAGAAACACACAGACTGCAAATACTTTAACAAACAAAAGCAGATATTGTTTCCATGAGTGTTGTCATGAGTTGCTCTCTCACTGATATACCGGATTATTTAATTACTTAAAATCTAATTTATCACTGTACAAAAAAGCACAAGCCTTTTTTTTCCAGGTTGTTATGTTGTAATGTTAAATATAATTGTAGAATTGTGTGTATTATGACCCACCAGGACCTGATGTGAGATCTACCAACCAGAGAGGTTTTCAAATCTAAATCTTTTTTTTTTTTTTTTTTGATTGGTTAAAATGAATGGAGAAAATCTCATGTTTATTAGTGGGTGCTCGGCCATTTCCACAGGATGCCGTTCATTTCAGAATCATTATCATTATCTCAGTAGATATGACCCGCTGATACAGTAGGTCCATAAAGCTGCATGTGAACAGTGTTTCTTTGGTTTTATCAGTCAGTACATTAAGTACACTAAGGCATAAAGGTTAGAATGACTGCCTCCACCAGCCTTGGGGGAATAAAAAAAAAAAAAAAAATCCAGCGCAGTTTTCCCAGGTGCAGATTATGCCTGTGTCTGGAATTAATTTCTGCATTCATGAATCACCATCTTGGGCTCACCCTGAGTGTACTGTAACTTTTCAAGGGCACATGTGTTAGTTTCCACAGCCAAGCAATGAAAGGTTGTGACGTCACGACTGCAGACTCCACTCTATTCACTTTGACTTTAAATGAAGCTTTTTAAATTATCCTTTGAATACACCAACCAAACCAATGCTCCACTTTTCATTGAAATACCAAACACTGTTTTTAAGTCACAAAGATTAAGCCATTAACTCCCTGTCGCAAATTACTCATTTCAAGTGTTATGCAAAACTTTCCATCACTTTGCAATTAGTACCTAAAATCCATTATGTGCTGTTAGTGTGCAGCTGGGTATTATGATGAAATCTAGTTTGAGTTTCTACCTTATAAATATGCTCATATGGGAAACAAACACATTAAAAGCGAGACACTGAAGCTGATTTCAGCCCCTCACTGGTCAGCCACCAACTCTGAGGAGAACCTGATGAGCATTTTATGGCTCCCGTAATAAGCCAAGTGGAGAATATGTCAAAGGTGACAGCAGACACCGAGACTTGCTGAAGGACAGATCTGTCATACTCTGCAACTGACTCTTATGCAGATGGATTAGACTCAGCCACATAAAAAATAATTGTCCTTGGAACATATTGCTGGACCCCTGTGATAGATATCTCCTGCTTCTGGGCTGGGTAATTGAAGCTGACCTTAATAAATTAGTAACACAGGTTGTTGTCTCGACAGCGGTGCTGAAGATTAAGCTGACGTCCTGAGGGGAAGATTCAAGGAATTAATAGCATTTATTCTTGCAAGTAACACTCACGCACACACTCAAACACACGCGAAAAAAGACAGGGATCTTCACAAGAAAGGGAACCACCATGACCATGTCAATTATTTTGTTGCAAGGGAAAAAGCAAGTACATTGTCCAATTAGGACATGGTCCAATTATGCTCCAGCCAATTAGGACACCATATCAAATGAACCAATAATGTCAATTAAAATGGACAGAAAACAGTAACACTAATTACATAAATGCTATTGAATCTTCAGAAATACAACCCCTCTTACATTCATCCATCAATTTGGCATTAATCGGGAAGTAAAATATCTAAACAACATATTCTACAAAACAGCAAAAAAAAGTAATTTGATGTTTGTTACATCAAAGAAAAAAATATTTAGATACTAACAAATGGTTTGATAAAAAAAAATAAAAAAATCTGAAATGTATCAAATCAAAAACACCATCAGCTATGTAATCAGGACCTCTACCTTCATTTCTGAAACTGACTAAAACAATATAATTTCTTATTAATGTTACAATAACAATAATATACAATAATATTAATAACAATATTAACACAGTCCAAACTGTTTTATTTCCGATGAAGGAACTGAATAAATGTTTTTTTTATTTTTTATTTAATTTTTTTTATCAATAAATTCACATACATTTTGAGATAAATTAAAATTATTGTACAAATCAAATCAAGAAGTTCTGGTAATCCAACATGGGGAGAGTTGGAAAAATTATTTCCAAGAATTATATAGCTCAACTGAAATTTAAAATTCGAATCAAAATGAATTAAGATCAGCAAAAGCCAATCAAAACCTCTTAGATTGCCAGATCTGCAGGGACTAACCAACGCTATCTCACGACCAATTCGTACGAATTTGTACGAGTGATTAAAAGATGGCTAATTCGTACGAATTCGTACGACCTCACTCGAATTTGTACGATTTGTCTAAACCCACGTGATGGGTAGGTTTAGGGGCGGGGTCAGGGGTAGGTCATTCGTATGAATTCATATGAATTGGGCAATTGGTTAAATATGTACGATTTAGCAAAAATCTTACTAATTTGTACGAGTGAGGTCGTATGAATTCGTACGAATTAGCCACCTCGTAGAATTCGTACGAATTGCCGTGAGATCAGACTGGACTAACACACACATTTTTACACAGAACCTCTGAAGCCACAAAAACATAGTTGAATGTTTTTTATTTGGTCCATATAAAGAAAGTCAATGGGGTCCAATTTTGCTGTCAAACACATGTATATATTTGTCACTCTAACAGTTAAATATAAAGTTGAAATAGTTATGTAAAATTATAAAATTTCCACCTAATGTTCCATGTTCGTACTAAATATAATAATACATTTTCTTTAAACAGCTGCCAAATTAAGAGACCTGAGACATTTACTAAGTTCAGTTAAAGGCAAATGCATTTTCTATACAGATCTGAAGCTTAGTGAACAAAAACCGCTGGGACAAAATGTCTGAGTCTCACCTGTTTTCAGACAGGGTGAGAGGCAGAAATATTGGAGAAAAATACATGTCTAAATCTATTTTAAGCCCAACATACTTTCACCCACTGATGACAAACTGAATTACATAAAGAGAAGGAGGTTTCAGAGGCACAGTGTAGGATCTGGCAGTGTTATTTGTACATTTGATGTGGTAAACAGATGAATAGGACCTTGCATAATACTATAGGAATACACTATTTTCGGTGCAGTACCTGTTTAGCACCGTAGACCTGCAATGAGTAATTTGAGAGTATAAGCTAAGATAGCTCTGCGGCTGAGTGCATTCAGTCAAGAGTTCCCTAGGCACCATTTGGAAATGCAATGAAGTGTCAACAGTTATAAATATCCAAAATAGCACAGCTTCATAGAGAGTGGTATCACTGTACAAAGTCACTTAAGGATGCATGCAGTACAGCACTTGAAAATACAAACAAATGTCAAACACATATGGAAATTTGAATTTAAATATTTGACATGCACTTGACCTTTCTTACTGAATTTCTCTAAATTAGCATTTTTTATTTGAACGAAATTGCATGCTACAACATACAAGGCGTGTTAAATCAGTAAAAAAATAAAAAATTCAGGGAATTATCAATAAATAAAATTCTACTATTTGGACACACACATGTACTACTGTTAAAAAAAACAAAACAATTTTTTTCATTAATATTTTTATTCAGCAATGACACTTTAAATAGATCAAAAGTTACAGTACAGACTGTCAAATCTGCATATTAGAATGATTTCTGAATGATCACTTGACACTGAAAATGGAAAATCTGGGCTTTGCCATGACAGTTATAAAGTACATTTTAAATATATTAAAATAGAAAACAGTTATTTAAGGAGCCCCTAAAGGGATCTTTGCAAAAATAAAAATATACAGACTTTCACGTGCTCACGAGAAACGTATCCCGTGCGCACATGAAAGTCTGTATATTTGTATTTTTGCAAAGGTCCCTTTAGGGGCGCCGTAGTTATATTATTGTATAGTCAAATTATTATTATTATTTGTAAGTGCAGCCTTGGTGAGCATAAGATTTCATATACAGTGCCTGCGAAAGTTTTCGTAATCCTTCATTTTTTCACATTTTGTTATATTGCTGCTTTGTTAAACTACCTTAAATTATTTGTTTCACATCAATCTACACTACAAAAAAAGAAAGAAAAAAAAAGACACCGCTCAACCAGAGTGACCATCAGCTTCTTGGTCACTTGCTCTTACCAAGGACCTTCACCATCATTTGGTCAGTTAGGCTAGCTCTAGGTTAAGTCCTGGCTGTTCCAAACGTCTTCCATTAGCAATTATTGAAGCTGCATGCTTTTCTGAAACATCAATGCAGCAGATTTTCTTTTGTAGTGTTCCCCAGATCTGCGTCTTGATACAATCCTGTCTCTGAGCTCTACGGCAGTTATTTTGACCTCAGTGCTTGCATGTTTTTACTCTAATATGCATTTTCAGCTGTTATACCTTTTATTGAGAGGTGTGTCTTTCCAAATCATACCCATTCAATTGAATTTGCACAGGTTAACTCTGCTCGAAGTGTAATAACATTTCACAAGTGAAACTGGAATCCTCCTGTGCTAGTGTCCCAGAAAAGGGTACAAATGCTTATGCAATGTAATTATTTCAGTATTTTATTTTTTAATACATTTACAGTTATCACAAATCAGTTTTTTGCTTTGTCATTATGCTGTATGGAGTGTAGATTGATGTGAAAAAAAGTAATTTAAAGCAGTTCAGCAGTCGTCTGCAACATAAAATGTGAAAAAAGAGGTAAACATACTTTTGCAAGGCACTGTATAATACAGTCATACATTTTGTACACGTAAAAAACCTTAAGTAGACCTCAGTTTTTCTAAGTATGCACAAATGACTGCATGAGCTGTTTGTGAGCTGAAAAATTAAAGACGATGTCTCAGATTTTAGTACATTTTTAATAGAGCTTGCAAAGCAAAACGCCAAATGCTGAGACAAGGTTTAATAAAGAGAGGAGTATGCACACAGCAGAAGTTTCCTGCAGGCCTTTCAGAGAAATTAGAGTACATCAGCTTCACAGTTTTTGTGCAATGTAACAGCATATGGTTCGGTATGTGAGCTCACAGCTGGTTGGTGATGTGCCTTCTCAAGTGAAGCTAAAGCAAAGTAAAATGCACTTCACATTCAACTAAATCAAACTGGCCAGCAGGGTGAGGCTGTCCTCAAACTTAATTATCTAAGACAAAACAAAGCAAATTATTCACAAACTCTGTGAATTCAGAGGCACAAGCTCTGGGTAACAGCATTGGTATTGAATGTGGATTATTTTGGAGCTGAATGCAATTGAAAGGCTAATTCCATTAACATTGGTTTTAATTGACATTCTTGACCTAAATTATCAAAACTTCCAAGTTCACCTTACTTCATGCAGGTTTTTTATTTATTTATTTTTAGCTGTGTTCATCACACCTCTATCATATATTGTATCTATGGGGATGGTTGTCAAAAGAAAGTTGTCATACAAGAGTTATATTTCAGTAACTAGGTTTTGAGTCAAAAGTCCAATAACAAAAATGTGAGTTTTCTCAAGTACTTTTGTATAAGCAGGTTCTATTATGAATACTTATTCCATATAGACAGCAAGCCTCACTAATGGTCAATATGTGTTCAGTTAACTCACTTTTAGTAAGTTACAGTATTAAATGTTATGCTAACCAGCTTTGTAGCCAAGAAAGGTTTGTGTCTATAGATATTGACTATCAAATATATTTCAATATTCACTGGAGTAAAAAGTGTGACAACTAGCCACAGTTGCCCCTACAGAAAATCAAGTTCATTTACCCAATATTCACAGTGATTATCACTGAAGAAACCACATTTTGTAAATATCAAATGGTGAATGGTTGCATTATATTAATTATGTTACAACACATATGAATTATTTAGTGTATGAAGAAGATTCTGGCAAATATATGAAAATGAGGCACTAGTTTTAGAATATGAGGATCAAACATGTTTTTTGCATGTTTTTGAAGACTATATATAGCAAAGCTGTCAATTCAGTGTCTCATCTTGGAGTCATGTTAGTATGCCTCTACAGGTTAGTGACCTCTAGTGTGATTCACAGTAGCTGAAAGCATAATTATGAACTCAGAAGATGAACAACAAAGAAAATAAACAGGATTCACCAGGGGACAAGATGATAAACAAAGCAGTAAAAAGCTTTATATCATCAGTCAGAGAATAAAAGAAAAGACCAAAGTATTTATGCCAAAAGTGCATTTGAGAAAAAGCAGGCATAAAAATGAGTGAATCATTCAGGAAACAGATTAAAGCATCAGTCCAAGAACTTCCCAATTCTGAGGGATTCATTAAAAGCACACTAAAAATAATTAAATTGAGATTACATGATAATTTTAAGTTGTACATGAATTAGCTTACTATGTATGATTACAAAATAAAAATCTGCAAGTTCTGCTTACTTAAACGTTACATTTCTTAACTTAAAACATTTGATGTAGCCTAACTGATTACCTCAAATTATTTGAGTTTTGCCAACTTATTGGGGTTACATTGCAACATTGTGTTACTGTTCTGGGTAATGCATTACAAGTAACATAAGTTCCGTAATAAGATAACTTTTCTCAAGTAAGTAACACATTACTTTTAAATTTATAACAAAACATCTGAGTTGCTTTTCAAATAAGTAACTTAAGTTACTTGTTTTCCCATTTATTAACTGACAGCTCTCCTGTCCCCATGTTGAGAAAAATCGTAAGTACACTAATCTCACTTTATTAACCAATGTCTTTGCTGCTGACTTTTGATGATCCAATTCAACCATACGGATAAGTTACTTTAGTCACATTTGTGTTTAAGTTTTATTTATTTTTATTGGTGAGTTACTTTCTTTTGTGTCCAATTCTTCTGCGATCCAGAATAGCAGCACAACTGAAAGGTTTGTTTGAGCTGCACCCCTTTAGGCTAGTTTTGAATTTGCATTTCCTTCAGCCTGAGACTTATTTCTCTTTTAGTGTGAAAGGAACATTTGCCCCCCAAATATATATATATATATATATATATATATATATAAATGTTATAAAAAAAACAAACAAACAAGCAAACCCAGTAAAGATGAGTAACATTAGACATTACTTTCCATGAAAAGTAACTAAGCAACTCAATTGGTAACTTTTTTCGGGAGTTGTGCACTATTGTTAATGCATTACTTGTAAAAGTAACTTTTCCCCAGCACTGGTGTATGATATGGGAAAGAGACTAAATAGAAAGTATTTTTGTGATATATCTCAAATAAACCAAGTCATATGGACTACTTTTATGGTGCTTTTATTCTGTTTAGATCTTGACAGACACCGTCACTATGAACTGTCAAACAAGAGCTGCTTCAAAATTCTCCTTTTGTTTTAGCATACAGGTTTGGGACAACATCAGGGTGAGTAAATACTGAGTAAATAGAGAGAGAGAGAGCAACAGTAGGGGATGCACCAGATTTCTTCTGCAGCCTCTCAATAAAGTGAGAGGCTGCACAAGGCCCTTATATCAACCAACTACACACTAAAAGTGTCCACTCAAGCGCCTGTGTAAGCATCTGTTTGTGTATGTGTCTTCCCCCGCCAAGACAGAAATCCTTTGTTTTTCCCTCTCATCCCGTTCTTGCTGTCATGTTGGGGTGAATTAGTGAATTCTACAACTATTGGAGTAGCTCTCTCATTTACAATCTGTGTGAATAACACTCCTGAAATTAGCCTACAATCAGCCCAAATCAAGTGACAATGACATGACGTGAAGGCCAATTATGGTAACCCATACTCAAAATTTGTACATCAGGTACAGTGCATATACAAATACATCACGAGAATATGTCTGTCATTTTAACACACAATAAATGTAAGGTTAATATGAGAGGTAGCTAGCTACATAATAAAGGTACCTCAGGAACACACATGATGCAAGATTGTCAATAATTGCAAAAAGCACTTAGTTAAAGGTTGTGAGATGTAAAAAGAACAATTCAGAACCAGTTTTAACGGCCCAGTCAAAAGCGCAGTCTTGTGGGGTTGCATTTCAACTGTGTACTCACAGGGCAAATAAGTATTGTTATTCCACAAGGGCTAATAACTGCCTGAATTCTGGCCTTGTGGCGTGTTAATGTGAGTAATAGTGCTGCCATATGCAATTTTCGTCCCGCAAATGATTCTGTTTATTAAAGAAAACTCCTGAAAATGAAATATTGATCTCACGTTCAGTAGAGATATCGATCGGCAGTCCTTCAGATGCCCACTGGTGTCTCAGGAGGCAGGGAGGAGGAGTTTTTAGTTTGGAGGAAAGTTCTCTGGTCTCTTGTTTCATATGCCTCATTTCCGCATCATTTTCCGCATCATTTCACTAGGAATCGTGAAATCGGGAATTTAGCGAGAGGAATTCCTTCATAAGTTAATAACTAATGATCATTGTGACGGAAGTGAATCAATCAAAACTAACTTTAGCTGGACAATAACTCTATTCTAGAGCTGCTGTAAAGCCAAAACAATCTCTGTCACTTATTATCACTGTAAAGCTGCTTTGAAACAATCTATATTGTTAAAAGCGTTATATAAATGAAGGTGACTTGACTTAACTAGATTATCGGTAAAATGCTTGTGCTAAATACACAGTAGGTACGTTTCACCACAGAGGTCTGTAATTCAACACTAACAACATCGTAGTTTGATGATCCTGTGAAGGAGTGTGGAATCATGGGAGTCGTCATCTTCACCTCCACAGCGATGGAATCAGCTGATGGGAGCAGAAATTATGTTCATAAATGTGGAAGCACACTTAGATGCACACTTAGATGCACACTGCATCCAACTTAGAGCTATTGCTGCAGGTTGCATGCTTCCCCTACTGGACTACACTAGTTTTAATACTAGTCTTCCCCCAATAGATTCCATAAAATGTTAAATTGGCTACCAGCTTTATTGATAATGTGTGGCTTAAGTCTGCGAAAACTGGAAGTTGCCTCTGACATTACTTCAGTATTGTGAATTATTTCCAAATGAAGAGGATAATTGAAGATGTAATCTCCATCTCTTATCTCTAGCTCACAGCAGTTGTCTGTTGCAGGGGAGTAGTCTTGCCCAAGTGGTCAACTGACACATCAGAGAAGGAACACCATTCCAGAAGGGAAGCCATCTTCATATTTTGAGCAGAGATTATTAAACAACAATTTGCACGGATGAAGGTTTACCACAAGACTACAGCAACAATCTGCTCCCACATGAGAGGAGTAACTGTCAACACTAGCAGGTGGCAGTAGCATTCATCACTCAAAGGGAACTGGAACTTGGACTGCGATACAAACCATAAACAAGCAGCGCCTGATGCATTTTGATAATTTAATCTTCACCTTCTTCATTTTAAGATGGCATGTCATTCATGGGAATATGCTTGTTGCTATGGCTTTTGCAGGTATTGACAACATACTTGTTTAGGTCTTCTGGGTAAGGGCAACATACTTGTTGCTCAAGCTTTCAGGAATTGGCAACATGCTTGTTACCTTAGCTCACTCAGGTAAAAAAAAAAAAAAAAAAAAAGTTAAAGGGGTTTTTGACTGACAGCATTTTTGTAAGTTATGATCAGAAAAAGCTTTTGTTAAATGGCCTGAG
>FLSR01000437.1:80617-95023 GCA_900092035.1 Leuciscus waleckii
ACCGAATACGTTCATCAGTGGTTGTATATCAAGCAGGGCGTTTGTGTGCATTTTGTTTTGTGAGATTTCAACGAATAGAAAGTCTCCGTAACGGCGATAGCGGGGGGGTTAGATCGTTACCGAAGGCCCTGACTGAAACCCCACGGTACGCTACTGCATATACATATACATATAAACACACACACACACACATACATATATAAATATATAAACAGGCAATGTGACATTTAAATTTCATGAAGAACAGGCAATCTGATTCTGAAAAAATGTGAAGCTTGTCATGCAGTTCTGTGTGGACCGGCTGATAGCTCAATCTTATCACTGAACACATTGATGGCATTATGGTTATCACATACAGTATATATCAGGAGTGATATAAAATTCAGTCTTGGCTATTGTAGTCCCTGTAGATAAGTGTTTTACATCTGTAATCAACTTGATATTTGTGATAAAAATTGATTGTTCCATTCAATTTGTTCGTTCCAAAGCATGACACAATGGTGCGGAGGCAGATATGATTTTACATAGATGTTGAGGAGCATAATGATTGTTTAGCGGTCCTTATTGTTTCTAATAGTGTGACAGCCTTAAATGCCCATTGAGTAAAATACTTTTTTCCACATACAATGCAGTATTTGCAAGAGAGAAAGAGAGAGACATACACAATAGAGCATCCATTGTGATGAGAATTACTCAGAAAGTCCTTGTGGGTGCTTTTGTACAGTTAAAATTATTATTATTATTATTTTTTGTGTGGAGCCATGGACATAGTCAAAAAAGACAATTCATAATTCAAGTGCATAAATACCTGAATACCAAAAGAGCTATCAATGAGTGGAAAGGCATTTCAAATATTTGTTTTCTGCTTGTCAGGAAAAACAAATCATTGTTTAAATAAAGGACCGATCACCTTTTTGACATGATGTGCTTTAATGTATGTAAATTCCCACCTCATTTATTATAATTTAAAGTTCAATTCATGTCTGAAGCACAAACGGTGTGGGATGAGTTAATACTTATTAGTATATACAATAGTAATAGTGGTAGCGTGCTTTAAGTACATCCATTAAACTGCACATCTTTAAATGTTCACGCTTATGGATGTAAAAGGAATCTCTTTGTATTATTTTTTCATGTCCACACACACTCACACACAACAAACACAAGGAGGTATTTGGAGACTATGGACGCCCGTAATGGGGGTAATTACAGAAGACATGACCCCGTTTCCTCTTCCCTAGTGTGTGTGATTCATAAGCGACTGTGAAATCGGAGTAATGGGGGCCAGCACAAACAAAAGCTGCCTCTGTGATACAAGCCATCTAGCTTAATGCTGCTGGTGGAGGTGTAAAACAGGCCACAAACAAACGGCCGTAGCATTGAATGTGAGACAAAGCTGGCACACTTTAAACGTCCGACTATTAAAGCTGATGAATTGTTACATAATGGCTGAATTTGCCGTTTAATGGGATAGGGACTTAATTGGTGCCCCTAAAAAGGACAAAATGCCACCATGCTGCAGGGTTCACCATATAAACCATTCTCCCGTTCCTCTTTGCATTTAACACGACTCTGCTTTTATTGAAACTGAGACTTGCCGAATTAGGGTGAAAATCATTCAGCCTGCAAATGCAAATACGTCCAATCTACCAAACAGTTTTTACGGCACTCACACACAACATGTTTTTTGCTGTTAAAAACATGAGACGCAGGTAAGTGGAATAAAAAAAAACAAGCACAAGTTGGAGAATTTTTTTAAACTTTGAACTTATTTTGAAGGCCAATTCCCACCACACAGGCAAAACAAACCCTGACCAATGGCAACAAACACCGACAGGGGTAACACACTGATCCCACAAAACCCAACAAACAGGTTTGTTGGCTTTGTCTGTGTGGTGTAAATGGCTTTAACGTGAGCACAGCAGTTAAAGACGTCCATCTAGCGTATTTACATAAAAAAAACTAAGGAAAAGCAGTGCAGTGGAATGGAAAAATGTGTTCATTGTGAATGGCCCCAGTGCTAAAATTTGCCACTTTGTAGCTTTGATTCAAAGACTTCCACGTCCAAATGATTTTGTCATTTGGGTGAAAGATGTGGGAATCAAATCATAGATTCTCTGCTGTGCTTGTTAGACATTTTTTGCTCAAATGGACTTACACTTTCTCTTTAGGTCAAGCTGACACATACTACACTGGGATATTTCATTCATGAGTGCTTGACACTCTCCCTCCTTCCTTGTCAACTCTCTAAATCATCTTTTTACTTGATCAACCATGCATGCTTGAACACAATGTCAGTGAAAAATCTTCAGTTAAACGAATTGTAAAGCCATGGTATTTAAGAAGAAAGCACTGCTATTTTCATTCTTCTTCATTGAAAGCACCTGAAATAGCGCCCATTGCAACAACTTTCAAGTGCATGGATAGCGATTTGCGCTTGTTACGATCTTTAAAGGTCTAGGAGATGGAACGCAACATTCAGATATCACACTACTGCTGGTACATTGGGAAAAGCAGAAAGATCCATGAATAGAATACAGCAAGTGTTGAGAACGTTACAAGCCGAAGCCACTAGATACAGTGAGTTAGCTATGTACAATGTAAATAGGAAAGCAAAAATAAATAAAGGAAAAAGAACATACAAATAATTATAGGGAAAAGGAACTTAAGTTGCGCCAAATACTGTAAAAGAACCAAATATAACAAAATAATGCCCTTAAACTATTCCCTACAACCTCTAACCCAACAAAATAAAATGTGAAAAATAAACCGAATTCTTCAGCGTATTCGACGCCCTAAAATCCTTCTCTAACTAAGAAAACAAAAAATACAAAAGGTGGCGCACACATCTTACCTAGTGCACAATGTACATCGCGCAATTTACTGACCTGTTCTGTTTTCCCACATAGGCCTAAAGAACATTAAACTCAGAACATTGGCGTAAAGCACAAATAACAAGGCTGGAATTATTTATTTTTTTGACCCCTAAACCGCTGTCTATAGGCTTCTGGTACCAACTCATATGCATGCAAGATTGCAGCTTTCACTACATCACAATTCAAACTATCATCTAAGGATAAAGTAGCACAAACATCCTGAGCCTTACCAGTTCATTTGCATTGTAAAAGCAGAGGCCACACTTCTCTAGCCCAATGGAGTGCAGATGCGATGCTCTCAAACACACTAAAATATGAATCGACTTCTGCTTCTCAAAACTGTGGCACAAGAGAGATATGCTTACTCACCTCAAAGGTGGTTCCCATCGACCCGGCCCCCATCGGAGCATCAGCGGTCTGCGAGGGTTGCACAGCTGGAACAGGTGTACCTTTGGCTGCGTTCAACTCAAGTTCACACAGCTTAATCTGCATCTCCGCCTCGATTTCTAGTCTGCGGACTTCGAGTCGAAGTTCCATTTCAATGGTCTTCTGCCCGTATGCAGAACCAAGGGAACGTACCCCAACTACTGCAGGCAGCACCAGAACACCCAATTCCCCCAACCTTTGTGATACAGTAAACCTGATCTCTCTTTTAAGCCGCTGCTTTGAAACCGCAATTTGATAATGAGCAGCGATACGCAAAAAAATCATCTTTTCTACATTTATCAAGCTGCTCAGCCGTGGGTGCATTAACAAAAGCTCCTAAATCAAAATCAGCCATACTTACGTCAATCACAAGCACTAACCATACGGTCAACCAGACCATTCAAAGTCACTGCCTTACGCGGCACTAAAACACTTCAGGAGAAATACTAAACATGGTCATTCTACTATCCATACAAGCAGTAATTAATATCACGAGAAAATATAAATACTATCCCGGACAAGCCCCCATTAAATGTTAGAATCTTTAAAGGTCTAGGAGATGGAACACAACATTCAGATATCACACTACTGCTGGTAGATTGGGAAAAGCAGAAAGATTCATGAATAGAATACAGCAAGTGTTGAGAACGTTATAATTTATTACAAGCCGAAGCCACTAGATAAGTGAGTGAGCTATGTAAATGTAAAATAAAATGTGAAAAAAACTATTTCTTCAGCGTATTCGAAGCCCTAAAATCCTTCTCTAAGAAAACAAAAATACAAAGGGTGGAGCACACTTCTTACCTAGTGTGTCTAACACCTGACATTGCCTTTTTAAAGTGGCACCTAACATCAATACTACTGAATCATTCTTTTTCAGACCGTTTACTTGTCACCCTCTGAACAAGCCAGACACAGAAGTTCCTCTCCATAGAAAAGCACCTCTTCAGTGGACTGTATCACAAACTTCTATTGTGAATGCACCGCTCCACTGCCGTGTTCCGGCGAGAGGATTTTTTAAAAGGTTTAAAGGGGGGCATGACCAAAAATGTTTGAGAAACACTGCAGTAAACACCCAATTAGTATATTATTTGCCTGGTAAAACACCTGCAACAGTATATAAATTAACTGCAATTTTATAGTTTCTGAAGAAATTGTGAGTTGTATTTACTTGCCAGTCGCCACTATTTTGCTTAATGTATAAGTATATGAAATCTTAGCAGATTGTATCTTTTTTCATTTAGTAAACGGCATGAGTTACTGGCCTTAGCTTGTAGCATTCAGCCAATACTGAATACACACCATCTCTAATGTACACAGTGAGTATATCACAATGCACTAGTGGTCCGTCTGCTTTATTTATGCTACCACAACGGAAAAACACTCATACACACTTGCAAATACACACCCACATGCACACACAATATCTCTACCCTTACTGAATTCCTCTTCCTGTCTTGACCAGAATGGTAGGAGGGTTATTTATGCTGGTTTGTTGAGGCTGGCTGCTGGGATAGAGGATTGCTCTGTAAACCCTTCACTAAGTCCCTTTATGATTTGGACACAGAGGCGCATATTAGACACAGAGTCTTATCACCGAGGCCCATGTAGGAATAACTCCTCCTTCCCCGAATGTCCTCACACAGCAAAACCCTCCAGACCTGCTCTCCTTCCCCCCACTGACAGATCCATTTTAAAGAGTATTACACATAAATAAATAATAAATACACAATGATAAGGATGAAAAACGCACATTATACTGACTTTTGCTTTCTGAAGTTAGGCCACAAAAATATATTCTTGTGCCGGGAATGACAGTCAGTCAAATTTCTTTCTCTGCAATGTTGCCGAACATTACAAATATATACAGTATGTATTGTGATTCTATGTGTAATTTCTATGTAAGATTCTATGTGTAGCTGACTAGCATTCACTGCACAAGCAAATGTATATACAGTATATAACAAAGTGAAAAGCTAATATATTCTAGACTCATAACGTGTAAACTACTGTTTCAATCCTTTTTTTATACAGCTAAAAAAAAATCATAAAAAAGACTCTGACAAACGAGTTTGATTAAATTACCATTCATACAGTGTAAACACCGGATATCTCTAGTTCTAGTTCATTACAAGCAACCAATAATCATGGGTAAGACTGCTGTCTTGACAGTTGTCAAGAAGATGATCATCATCACACTCGACAAGGAGGGTAAGCCACAGAAGGTCATCGCTGAAAGGGCTGTCTGTTCGCAGAGTGCTGTATCGAAACACATTCATAGTTGACTGGAAGGGAAAAGTGTGGTAGGAAAAGGTGCACAAGCAACAGGGATGGGGATGACCACAGCATTGAGTTGATTGTAAAGCAAAGATTTAAGAACTTGGGTGAACTTCACAAGAAGTGGACTTAAACTGCAGTCAGTGCATCAAGAGCCACAACGTACAGGCATCTTCAGGAAATGGGCTTCAACTGTCATATTCCTAGTACCAAGACAATCCTGAAACAGAGACAACGTCAAAAAGTGTCTGGAAAAATAACTGGATATTTGCCAAGTAGTGACTGGAAGAGGACATGCTTGGTTCACTTTGTTTTGTCGTGGCTATGGCATATTAACTCGTGGGAATGTCATTAACTGTTGGTAACATGATACTGTATGTCGTATTTTCAATTTACAGTGAAGAATATCCAGTGTTTTTTTGTTTTTTTTTACATTTGATAACTTTATTCAACATCTGTAGTATTTCTGTATCCTGTACCTGAAGACTGCTGCTACACCTACCTTTCATATGTATCTTTATTAAATTGCATTTATTTGTGCCACTGCTTGTAATTTATTTGTTCTTATTTTACTGACTGATTCTAAATTCAATTAAAAAATTTAAATCAAGCATCCTTGTGCTGTGTGTAAGCTATTGCACAAAAATTGCCCCATTAAAAAAAAATTAAATAAATAAAATACATTGAGTGAGCAAATATTTAGGAATTGGGAATTGTAAAAAACAAAACAAAGGAGGAATCCTTCAAAGGAGGAATTTAATTTTCCCTTTAAAATGGCCCTGATTTATTACATATTATAATATTTAATGTAACAATTATAAAAATAGATATATTATCATATTACATTTAAAATGACATTTAATAATAAATTACAAAAAAATAAACATAGAAAACATAACAATGGTTTAATTGTAAATAAAATGTGCTTAAAACAATGGACTAAAACATGCTTAATTTTCCTCATATTATCCGTCTATTAGCATGTTTTCGTGTGACCTGCACCATAGTCTCTGAGTGGACCATTTAAACTTAGGTGATTTGATATTGCTGATCCAACCATCCCAGGGTCAAAGGTCAATTCAACCTCATGTGGCTCAAGCAGCTTTCATCACCTGCAATCCCTATGGTGCCCAAGGCAACTAGCGCTAGTCTCCATGACGACGGCAGCTTCAGCAGTGGCATGCAGTGTCCTTGATGTGAAGATGGAGGAGAGATATGAACACAAATTGTTCAGTCCCTCTTCCTCTCATTCTCCTTCCTTCACTTCTTCACACAAACACACACACACACACACACACACACATGCACTGAAGTAAAAATGAAATAAAGGAGCAGAAAAAAAAGAGCATCTATTTAGTCTACAAATCAGAGCCAGAGTACTCTGACTTAGATTGGGTGGCTACTGTCCTCCGTCACAGGAGCAGTTGTGGGCGTGCACTTGTGTGGCAACTTGCCACTGTGTTTTGATCTCAGCGAGTTTTGTTTTTCATCATTATCATGTGCTACAATATGTAGTGCTGTGATTCACCTGCTTGAGCTTGTGTAAAATGGCATGTCTGTGTTAACAGCCTTGTCTGAGTTACTGCACAGTTCTGCAAACTATCATGTAGGAAATAATACTTTCAAACTAAAACTACAAACACATTTTTGGAAGGATGCTAAAATAACTTTATCATGCACCCCATGTTGAGAACATGGGAACAAAACTTCACAAATTTCCAAAGAACTGGAACATACTACCTCTACATGTTCCACATCTGTCAGTCAATACAAAGTTATGTGGACTGATAAATGGAGTCTCACTTGGGAGCCCCAATCACCTCTGAGTTTTAGAAAAACAGCCAATGGGATTGGCGAGAGGAATTTGTATGCTGAGCCACTCCCCGGTGCACAACCTGGTCGTCAGGTTGCTGAGAGGCACCAGGAGGTTAAATCCTCCCAGGCCACACTTCATCCCCTCCTGGGATCCCTCTTTGGTCCTTTCTGATCTGCAGAGAGCTTCCTTTGAGCCGCTTGAGTCAGTTGAGCTTAAGATCCGGTCCCTAAAGACAGCGCTCCTAACTGCGCTCGCTTCCATCAAGAAGGTAAGGGACCTGCAGGCATTTTTGGTCAGTGAATCGTGCCTTGAGTTCGGGCCGGCTTCTTCTCACGTCACCCAGATACGTGCCCAAAGTTCCCACCACTCCCTTCCGAGACCATGTGGTGAACTTGCAAGCACTGCACCCAGGGGAACCAGACCCAGCCCTGGCGTTGCTGTGTCCCGTTCGTGCCCTGTGAGTTTACGTGGACCGCATGCAGAGCTTCAGAAGCTCTGAATACCTATTTGTCTGGTTTGGAGATCAGCAGAAGGGAAAGGCTGTCTCCAAGCAGAGGTTGGCCCACTGGATAGTGGATGTCATTGCCTTGGCGTACCAGTCTCAATGTGAGCCATGCCCCCTCTGAGTCAGGACTCACTCCACTTGGAGTGTTGCCTCCTCCTAGGCGTTGGCGCGAGGTGCCTCTTTAGCTGACATCTGCAGAGCTGCAGGCTGGGCGACACCTCATACCCTTGCGAGATTGTACAATCTCGGGGTGGAGCCGGTTTCTCCTATGTGTTGGGACAAACAGAGAAAATGTGCGGGAAGGCTGGCCTGGTGTCTCGCTTGCAGCACAATTCAACTTTGAGTTTTCTCCGAGCATCCTTCGCCAGTCAGATGCGGCGGATGCGTTCCGGCCCAGTAATCAAGTGCATTCCTGCTCGGTCAGCGTCTGTAAGATGCCCCATGTGTTGTGATTCCCCCGTGGTAATCGCATATGTGTATTATTCCACTGTACGGTTTCCCTGTTGGTAAACCCATGTCATTTGCTCTGTGTCTGTAGTAGTTCCATCCCTGTCTAGGCAGGACCTACCGCAGAGGTCTTTTCATCTGTAGCACTGCCCCACAGGTCAGTCCATATGTGTGTTACCACATGTTCCTCCTTAGGATACCTCCCTGGGTAGGATGTGGCATCCACACTGGTATCCATCCACACTGGTCATGCCTGAAAAAAGGGAATTGAGAACTGAAGCTCTCTTTCCATGAAATAACAATGTAAAGGAACAGCAGTTATGACTGTCTCCATTGTAAGCCCTATCCGTTCCATACAGTTGGCATAGAGGACTATCATTTTGGGCTTACGTGGGGCGCTGGGTAGGTTATGACTCAATGGGAGCAGTTGCTAAAAGGGAACGTTACAGCTTCCATCACTCGTAAAACAGTTCAGTGGTTGTGGCATTTTCCATTGGGACCCTATTTGTCAGTCGACATAATGTTGTATGTTGTAGTGACTGACAGATGGGGAACGTCTTGGTTGCTGATGTGACCCTTGTTCCCTGATGGAGGGAACAGAGACATTACGTCCCTCCTGCCACATTCCTGAACCACCACTGAATGGCCCTCGTCTTGGCTCCTTAGCATAAACCTGAATGAGGGGACGCGTGCTGCCATCTTACATACAGTACACGCATGTACGGGTCTGTCTGTCTGTCTTTCTCCCATCGATCCATCTACATACCTACCTTTCACCTTAAAACTTTTAAAGTTTTATGTTTAAATCACTTTATTTCTAGTTATCGCCTGACCTTTTTGTAAATTGAGGAGGTGAATTAAATAGGTAAATGTGCAGTAAAAAAAATTGTGTTGTCCAAAAAGACCTTTGAAAGTAAAATTGACCAAACATTGTGCTGTTCTTGGCTGTGAGGTAGCACATTCAACTCACAAAAATATTATTTTTAACCAAGGTTCCTGTTCACATCAGTTTCATTGTGGATTAGCACAATGTAATGGAGTCTTCGCAAAAATACTGTTAGTAAAGGATGGAGCAACGCAAACTATATTGGATAAGAGAACAAAACTTCAATCCGTGAATATGCATTGTAGTTCAAAGAGTGTGTTTACATAGGCTCGTCTTGAGGCAAAGCAGCCAAAAATGTTTAATTGTTTAATTCTAAGGGTCTGAGAGAGGGTGTAAAGCGGCCTCATAAAACTAAATAACTGTTTTCAATGTAGCACAATGTCCCTCTGATGGTCTCCAACAAGTATAGATGGCTCTGTTTCAGAACTCTGTTTGCCCTTCCAAGTGTATCAGCTATGATACATCTGCTCAATGTCAGTCAAACTAAAATTACAGAGACCCAGAGAGAGGAAAAGCTTCTTTCTGTCTGTAAGACCATAAAGAATTGAGACACAGTAAATCACCCTCGTTCTACATTAAAAGTTTCCAATCTGCGTTCTGTTTGTGTCGAGAATATTAGCATTCTGTCAATTACAGTTTTTTGAACTACTAACATATATGAAAACCAACATATTTTAGCCCTAATCATGGGTGTAGTAGACAGAAGGGTCTATGAGACTATGAGGGTCACACTTTTTCTGGCACTTTCCAAGGCCGAATCTAACCTGAACAATATCAAAATGGTGGTAATTTTCTGGGTTGCCAAAATTTTCAGTTTTTAACTTTACATCGTTAGTTCGTTATAAAGATATAATAAAACTTTCATATAATTATGGGCTGCGTTTCCCGATAACGTTGTCTCTTAGCGCGCTACAAAGACTCTTAAGGAATAAATTAACTAAGGTGTACCATTCTAGGCGTGTTCCCCGAACCATACCTTAGGAAGCTGCTGAAGATATACCTTCTTACGTGCGACGTTACCCGGTGCTGTCCGTGGCGATGGTGCTGAATTGGTTGATATCGATGGATCGAGAATCAATTATTCTCTCGTGCAGGGGCTGCTTCACTGCATTATGTGAGAAAGCGGTGTTCTTTATAAAAGAAGCACTTCAGAAATAGTTGAAATTGCATTTATTAGGACTCATGGGATATTATAAAAAAATTATCCAAACTATAATAGCCTAGCCTACATATTTTAAAATTGTATCATATATTGCTGGCTTTCTTCTCTTTCCCATTTTTGTTCGCTGAGGTGGAGCTGCGATGAAATATTGTTCTTGTAAATACTTTACAGCATTTCAGTAATAAAAGTGTACATCTTACGTACGGTGCTCGGCAGTGATCAAAAAGGATTTCAATTTGAATCTCTTCTTGTAAACTCAGAGATGTGGATTCAGACGGCAATTTAATTACCACTCAACCTGCTTGTCAAAAACCAGTTGGTACTAATTTGGCCAGGGATTTTTACGCGGGTTGGGTGAGGAAAAACACTGACATTATGGATTCGGACGGCACTAAAATCACCGACTTTAAAATACGAACACATGAGAAACAATTAGCATCCGAATAGGACTTAACTGACAGTATCCTATGCTTTCACTGGCCTTTAAAAGCGCTCTTTAACTAAATTGAATATAATAAATATAATCAAAAATCTAACAACAATCAGTGTAATGACAATTTTATTCTTTGCATTAAAACACTTGAATTAGCCTAACTGAACACTGTCTGGGTGTATTAAAAATTGTGAATTATATTTGTGTAGACCTGCAACAGTGATAAGGTAAAGCTAAGAGCGGTCCAGAGCAACCTTCCGAACGTATGACTTACAGAAGGTATAGTTAACTAAGAACGTTTCGGGAAACACTTATTAACGATAAGGTACAGATTAAGGACTAACTTAAGAACAACGTAGCGTTAAGAGGTTTTGGGAACTCAGCCATGGTTTGCTTAAAGTCTGGAGGGAATATATTCTATTTAATTAAAAACTTTCATGGCAATTCTATTGATAGGAATCCAGATGTAAAAAGCAAATTTCCCAAAACACTCCAATTCTATCAAACTCTTAATATGTCCTCCATTTTCAAATTATATATTCCCCTACCCCAACATTTGCAGATTTTGTTCCGGTTGAATTCTTCTTCATTTGCCTCATGGTAGCAATTTTATACTGCTGTATCAGGCTGATTTGTATTGAATACGTCACTTTGAATAAATATTATTTAAAGAAGCTCCATGCAGTCACATCATAAGCAGTGGTTGCTGAGAGACAGTCAGACTGCAAGCATAAATAAATAAAGAATTTAAAGAATCAAAGAGAAAAGCCTTGAACACTGAGTTTCCTCCCACAGGTTGAACTCTGTCTAGCTCCTTTCTTTCGTTAAAGGGAATGCAACATGGTTTATTATTTTTATGTTTCCTCCAAAACCCACCCTGGCAGAAAGGGCCGTGGGATCCACTGGCCCTGACAAATAAACACAGTTAATGCATTGATATGTTACCGGAACCAACCTGCTACTAGTAGCAAAGTCTAACATCTGAAGCAATGCAACAGTTTATGTATAGAATTTAGCACAACACATCAAAATGTAGATTATAGTTATTGTAGTGTTAAATTGCGGTTTAAGCTGACAGTGCCAACAATAAATTAATAAAAGTGTTCAGTTTATAGCCAGGAGAAAAGCAAAGCAACAATCAAAGTAATACAAAGATCTGATATTAAATGAAAATATGACTCTTTTTTTTTCATTTAAATCTGAAAATAAACTGAACTTTTTCAAATAAAAAAGGTGAAACAAAGAAATGTAATTACATAAAATGAATAATACATATTAAATAGAAACAAATAAAATATGTAATTATAAGATAGATAGATAGATAGATAGATAGATAGATAGATAGGTTTAGGGTTGGTTGCAATTTATAATTATTACTATAGCAACTACATGTAAAACGTAACAAGGAAACTGTAAAAAATAAAATATATATATAAATATAATAAGCAAAAGATGGTCCAAAGCATGCTATAATAAGCAGATGGTCATGCACTGCTGTGTAGGAGAACTGAACGACACTTTTATACCAAGGCGTGTGGTGTACCCTAATCTCTGTTCCACTGAGCATCAGAGGAAGTGCTGTAAAAAAAACTATTTGCCATATGTGAGAATCAAATGAACAGGCACCCCGTCATGTAAAAAAATAAAAATAAAACACAGAGGCATCATTTTGTGGGGATCATTTGCATAACCACTGCACAGTCTCAAACTTCACGGACATTGCCAAAAAATTTCCTTGCACAGATTATGGAAATAAAGTTCATCTTAAGTGTTTATTTACCATATATTAGTTTGCTGCTGCTTTTCTGTGGAGGAGTTTGAGTTGGTGTTGTCCTGGCAAGCAAAAATCCACACCTACAGGAGGCTAACACAGCGAGATTTGATCTCACAACAGTTGGAATGAAAGATGGGCTCTCTAGCTAGTGAGCCAGGAGGCCAAACTTTCAGATCACGAATCAGAGTAATACTTTTCAAGCAGCATTGGAATGAGCAAAAGCCAACAAACTGTCAAGTGCAAACTAAGTTCCCCTTCATCTCAGTGCAAAAGTTCAAGTACTTATTTCAAAGCATTTGTTAGCATTTCCCCGGCACACAGACAGAACTGTTATGCAATCCAGTGGGAATTATACAATTGGCAGTAATCAAATTAGTTATTAGCTAATTATGTGAGAGGAATTTATATATAGGACTTATTTCTGATTGCAAACCTGTAAATGCAACCTATAGTCACAAAAGTTTACTGGTGTGGAAGACTATCAGTGAATAACAACTTAAACTTTCTGTTCTGTTTGTCATTATTCTTCAGGAGCACAATAAAAAAAAAAAAAGAGAAGCAGAAAATCCACAAAATAAACTATAAACAACAACAGGAAACTTGCACCATGATAGAAGTCATACATAATGTTGGCCATCATACCAAGAACAACATTGCATTCACATGCCCGGTCAATTCAAATCAACCCTGAGGCTGAGAGTGGATGAGGTAATCGCATATGAACCATAATTGTGACTGAGTAATACTACATCACACACACTCAGTTAAACAAGTCTCTTTGACTGTATCCTGCAGACTGCCATCCTGATTTATCAAAGTGTGCATATGACTGCACATATAAATGTATATGCAATGCCAGATGCTTGATTGGTGCTTCGAGTAATATGACGCGTTGGTGTCACATTTTGTTTAAACATGAAGTTAAGAAGTGTGCTCAACCTGTTTAGATGCATTAGTTGTTCAGTGAGAGATCCAGCATTTATGTAATAACATCATCTAGGTCACCATACCTAGAGGAACTGAAATCATTAGTGATGCAAAGTAGCACTGTTACTGGGGCTGTCTGCTCCCAAATTAAGGTGTTAACCAGGCTTGGGGAGTGACAGAATGTTTGGAATGGTGTTATACAACGGGATACTAAAGGTAACTCTATTCTATTAAGGTCACATTATAAAAGAACATCATATTTTAATACATTCTGTAAAAATGACAATTAGAAGCAGGACTCTTTTTTGTATATTGCAAAACAAATGCAATATACACAGTATAGAAATCAAACGTCAAATGTGATCCAACTATTATTACTAGTATTCAATATTTTACTTTTCTGCAAGATGAAAAAATTACAGGAATTTCACTGGATAATTTGAATAGCTCTATTTAGAAAGAATTAGACCAATTCTATAAAACCATTCTAGAATGATTCTATAGGGGGAAATAATGTTATAATAATAATAATAATAATAATAAAATGAACAATTACTTATGTTTATCAACTAAAAGTAAAAGTTGAGCAAACAATGACGTCTTTATTTCCTGGAGACAGCCGGGCTTAGTGGTGCTGTCTGTTGTTATAAGCTCCTATGGCAGATTCTAGGTTGCGCTAAATGAGGGTCGAAGGTAAAGCGCTCACCAAGACAGTTGTTTATATTTCCAAATTAAAAGTGGCGGCTCCGCATATTCTGATATGCCCTGGGTCCTTCAGCCTCCATCTCTAGAATAAATGAGTCGCCTCACTCACTCTCTCTCTCTCTCTCTCTCTCTCTCTCTCTCTCTCTCTCTCTCTCATATTGTTTTTCTGTCG
>FLSR01000437.1:95375-106156 GCA_900092035.1 Leuciscus waleckii
TGCGCGGGTGCAAAATAGGAATGATACATGCGTCGGTGTACAAAGTCACTTGCGCTGGGTGCAAGATGGGGCCCTTACAGTATATGTCATTAGTGGTAGCTAACCTAGCTAGTTCTTTTTATCGATGGTGTTTTATTCGATTTAAATATCTAAATGTTAGTGAGAAAAAACAAACAAACTTTTAGATATCAATATGCATATGTGATGGCCATCGGTTATGTTTATTTTTCACTGTAAAAAATTGTAACGATATGAAGTCCACTGGAGGCAAGTTTGAAGAGAACCCAAGTGCAGTTTATTTACAAATCAAAACGTTATCAAACATACAGTGGGTATACATACAACCAAGCCCTGGGTATTTTTGAGAAAATGAAAGCTCAGATGGGCGAATCTAGAAATCTTCCCTTTATGTCGTCATACGGGGAAAGGTTATCTCCCCTTTCTCTTCTTTGCCCGCAAAAAGAATTTGGGGAGCGCGATATTCGTTTTTCCTCGAGAAACATCATGGCTTGCAAACGAGCGAAGCATGGCAGTTGCTCAGTGTTTGGATGTACAAATGAACACAAAAGTATTTTTAGTTCCTTCATCCGAGCGTCTGAAGAACCAGTGGGTTATGTGAATTTCTGATATGTAATTGTTCAAGTTCAGACAGATAATCTTTCTCTCAAAGTCGTTCAATACTGTTTATGCATCAGTAAATCAAGCCAGTGACTAAACGATCAACTTGACGTCGTTTCTCTTAGTATGATGAAAATAATCTTACTTAAACTGTGATTAATATATATACAGAAAGCGATCAAAGAACAATCCCTTTCCAATCGCTCTAGCTGTCAATCACACAGCGTGAGTTTATCTGGACACTTGCCAAAACTCGTTATGGAATCAATGACGCTGTTACGCTGCACAACGAAGCTCTTACTGTACTTACCTCATGTTTGCATTGGTGAAAGCATTAATGAGAGTACAGAAACTGCGTTGCTATGATAAGATCTTCATTCACGCGATCAACAGTCATCTGCTCAATGCTCATCACTGCAACCTTTTATGTGATAGATCTAAATACTTAAAAAAACTTCTCACGATTCGTTAATCCCGATAGCTGTAATAGTAAAAACATATAATAGCTGTAATCAAACAGAGCGTTCAAATCAGAGGCTAAAATCAGGCTAGGAAATATGCCTTTTATTTCTAAATTATAACAACTTTTGATCTAAAAAACATACTAACATTATAAGGGCACCCCATGAAACATTCTAAAATAATAAAATAATCCATGCAATGGGACCTTTAAGAATTTAAGGCAGCAACCTTCTTTTTTTTTTTTTTTAAATTTTCCTCACCCCTTTTAAAATACCTTGTGTAACAGTGTCGCTCACTCCTTTGAAAATACCTTGAGTAAAACGGCTCTATAATTAAGGAGGCACATACAAAAAGAGCTGACCTGATCCGGAAGCGATGCAACCTGTTTTACAGAATACAGAAGTTCGCAAACACCCCCCAATTAAGATCTTCAGAATCACTTTAAAATACATTTGATCAGGGTTGGATTTGAACTCTGCAGGTGTAGATCTCCAAGAACAGGATTGGGCACCCCTGAGTCAAGCTATACAGGTGTGCTGACCCAGTTATATTTGGAAAAGAAAAGTGGATCAAATTGAATCCAGGAATCAGGCATCACAGCTGAGATAAATCATTATTACTGGTCTTCAATTAAATGTGTAAGTTACTTTAATGTTACTTTAACATGACATGATACAGCTTTATGCTGATATTTTTCAAAACTAGGGCACATCTACACTTTCGGAGGGCAAAAAGTATAAATTTAATTTAAATGTATAAATCTGTTTTTAAGGCCACAGCCCCAACATCCTGAATGTGTAAGAAGTAAAAGTTACTTTAGCATCTGTGTTCCATAGAGTTTTTTTCTTTCTTTACCAACCTTCTCTGTGAGCCTCTAACATGAAACACATATTTAGCTATAGACCAAATAATCCTCATGCACAGTATAACATCCACCAAGCTCTCTGCATTCTATAATTCAAAAACTCACATTTTCAACAAGTGCTATTTCTTTCTGAAAAAGATACAGCAGTGCACCTGACACATTCTGAAGCATCTACACCTCTGTTATCCTTAGACCAATAACCTTCTCTTTTTTATTTCTACCATCAATCTATATTCTGAAGTCAGTCATTCTCCTCGAGAGAGCATTCAGGGTTGTGTGGCAATTTCCTCTTAGAATAGAGTGAGATGAGAGAAAGACAAATGTAGATCTAAAGTGCTGCATTATAACACAATATATCATTACACAGTCTGAATACTCGGCCTTAATTTATGAAGTTTAGACCCACAGTTTCAAGGCTGGCTCCATGTGAACCGTAGAGACACTCACAAATTGTAATCATGTTAATGCACATTACATTTAACAATGCAGATAAACCTGCAGGCGGGTAGTTAGGGTGTGAATGTTCACATATGGTGTGCCATGCTATACTTGAATTAAGCTATACAGCATTAAGCTAATTCTTTTATTATGCATGCATGAACACAATAGAAAATGACAATTTAACAACCCCTTACAATGAAGGCAAAAGCTGAATAAGAATGATGCAAAACTTAGTGATCAGTTACCAAAGATGTGTCAGTGGATAAGTTGTGCCACCCCGGTCCAGTGGCAGAACTTGCCAAGCGTGTCAAAGGTTCTGAGTTCTAATCTGCACTCGTATATATTTTTCTTTTTCATCAAAACCGATTATGTTTATCAGCGGTTGTATATCAAGCAGGGACAGATTTGTATGAATTTTGTTTTGTGATTTCATCGGAACGAATAGAGTAGCCTAGAGTCTCCTCAACGGACTGAAGCGCGCGTCTGAGTGAAGAATGTGCGGCCGCTGCGGTGTGTGCGCGAGCCACGAGAACACTGTATCAGCGCCACTGATCGCAACGGCAACGAGCACTTTGATCACTTGATTAAAAAAAACACATTTCAGCGCTAGATTGCTTCTTCTTTAACAAACGAACGAAACGAATACTTTGCTAGTTAACTGGAAATGTTTTATTTATTTGTATTGGTACATCCGTGCTGGGACATGATATCAACCCTGGCAAAAAGTGGTGACAAATAACTGTCCGACACAGCCCACGGGAAATGAGAAGCTGCGTTTTGCAAACACACCCCATTTATGAAATAAATTAATTAATAATTAGATAATTCAGCTATATATCATATGCTGAAGTACATTTTTGGAGTGTTAAAGATTAAAAGAAAAAACAACAACAAGAACCGTACAGAACCGAAAACCGTGACCCTAAAACCGTGATACGAACCGAACCGTGGGTTTTGTGAACCGTGCCACCCCTAATATATATGTAATTTTAAGTTTGTCAAAACCAATTTAATTAAGCTCAAAATACATTTTTGTTTCTAAAACGGTAGCTGTGGAATATAATATAACATTAGCCTAACGTTATAAATCATCCACCCAGATGCAATTGCTTCAAATAGCTCAAGTCATGTTTGTATGCGGTTTGTGTTTAACCTCCTCTAGTCTTTTTAGGGAAAAGAGGAGGCTTAATCATTTATGGACCCCCGCAGAGGGCACCGAGACTGACTTCTTCGCATCATGCCATCCTAGAATTGTAACAGCGGTGCGCTGAGAAATCCTCAAACATGAAATCATAGTCAGCTCAGAGGAAGATACTGTAGCTGGGGAAAGGGAAGAGATATGATACTGGACAAAAAGTGCTGTTTGCTCGATGCACAAAGATCATTCTCATGAGTAGCTTTAGATGACTGTAGTTTAGACGGCTTATTTTAATTACACCTGTATGAATATCATCATATTGACCGATAACTATACAGCTGACACCTGGATACGCCTGCAGCTGTATGCCACACATACCTTCCCCTGCAGCACTTTGAAAAGATGAAACTACACAGTCATGTGGTTGTGGTGCTGGTTTGCGTCTCCCAGAACTGTGCTTCACAGTGTCAGGATAACTCCTGCATACTAAGCATTCAAAACAAAGAGCTGTCAAGCCTTCAAGACAGACTTTGCCTGAAATCCGAAAACAGCAATACAGCACAAATGAGACGAGAGAGCTGATTTTTCCTTGCCCTTACTCTGTGTGTGTGACTGTGAGAGAGGGAAAGAGGGAGAATTGATGGCAACAAACTGCGAAAAAGACTAAGAGCCTAAGAGAGACAAAGAGAAACAGTCAATGATAGTTTCAAATTGGCAGATAGTGCGTTCCAGCAGGACCTTATTTAGGTTTTAGTAAACTAGGGGATGCAAGCTAGTAGATCAAAGCCATTTAGAGGCAGCTGTTTGGAGGGACAGCGGAAATAGTAGCTGGTCGAAAGTGCCTAATTCATTACGGAACAATAATGCATATGCTATAGTGCCACCTGCCCACAGCAACCGAACCGTGAGAGGCAAACGAAAATGACACTTTCAAATCTCAACTAAACCGTGACTAAGACAATGAGAGAAACAAAGAGAGAGACTCCCTCCCCAAATTCCTGCTGGATTTGTATCTGTTTCGATAGCTTTGAGTGTAGGCAGACATCATATCCAGGCACAGTCAGGAATTAAGGTCTTAGCTGAAGGCTCTGTTGTCTTTCCTTTTCTGTGACAGTTTCTGCCGAAGAGATTATGGCTCGGTCTCCTTGGAGGGAGTCTATTAAATACACAGTACTCACGTGCCCCAAGAATTCATTTCCAAATCATATCAACCGCACTCATTCCAAAAATTACACAGTGTAATTAAATCTAACTAATTAAAGAGCAGCAAAAAGTTTGATCCCATGACACTTGCTTAAACTAGGGGTGACCCCGAATAGTCGAAGATTCGATGCTTCGATAGGAGGAGCCTGATTCGACTACCGATCTCACGGTCGAATCTTCGCAGAGGTGTTATGAAATGAGGATCATGCCACTTTGGCTATATGAGGGGCGCTCAATGTCTGATTGATAGATAGATAGATAGATAGATAGATAGATAGATAGATAGATAGATAGATAGATAGATAGATAGATAGATAGATAGATAGATTTGGAACTGCATAATACACATACACACACAAAAAAGTGTTACAGCCAGCAGCATCTGCTCTTCCTCTGCCTGGGGTTATGCTCCTGACACTACAACTTTTATAGGATTGTTATGCTTGCAGGCACACAAGCTTGATTAGTTTGATATGAATGCAAATTAATTAATTATCATATTAAGACAAAACAAGATTGAAAGTCAATTTTATGTCCCCAGGAGTTCAAAAGGAATTGACAGCCTTGTCAACACAGGGAGGGAAAGCATGTGTGCAGATGAACAGGTGAGCAGCTGTGTTTGTTCTTCAGTAACTCATCTCATCCTTCCTTAAAAAGCAAATCGAGTGACATTTTGCTGAACTTTGAACAGTAATGGCCACAGTGGACTAATGAATGTCATACTGCTCATGGCATTTAGCCACTCTCTGTAGTATTAGTTCTTTCTTAGTGGTTCTTAGAGCTTAATTTCTCACCTTAAAATGACCAATTCAATAATCCATCACTCTCAGTGTTACTTTTCTCCATATAAATGCATAACATTGTTGGAATAAATGGTCTTATAAGTTACAACACAAATAACAAATAAATCACATTATTCACAGTTGCATTTCATTCTTAGAAAATCCCCCCTTAAATGTTCTTTCCAAGGTTGATATAACATTATTTATTTTAAAGATTTCATTTCAGACTTTCCATTACAGAAAATGAAGTTTCATTAGATATCCTCTCTGAAAAAGAATGAAGAAAGTAGCTTGGCTATTTCAAAGGAAAGTGAGCACTTCACCCATCTGAGTTCATGCCATAGCACCTTCATTAGAATGTATATAACCAACCCTTGTTAAGCTCGGCTCCCCTCTATTACTTGCATCACATTTAACAAAGTGCCAATGTCAAAATGTCAATGAGCAAAGCCCAGTTTGTTGACATTTTACAATTCTATAGATTAGCACTGCAGGCATATGAAATGCATCAATATTCTCATAGAAGTGAATTGCCTGATTCACCTCAGATTTTAAATTACCCTCCAATAAAATGTTTGTTGCACATTAAAATGTTAGTGACCCTTATAAATGGAAATATAAACTGGTTTTATTGGAGCATCAACCAATCAGTAAAATACATGATTCTACTCAACATTATTTTCCAGTTATCAGGGGTGTGACAGCAGTCAACTGGAGGTTATAAATGATCAATATTTGTATACAGTGAAAGTAAGTTGCTACTGAGTGCAATAATTATAATGTATGCATGTGCCAACTGAAGATAATTTCCAATGCAACTTTCAGAGAATTATTAAAACGCCAGATTATAAAAATGACATGCTGTTCTTTTCTATACAACTGAAAAACATAGTGATCAACGACGGGGGGATTCTAATATTAATTAAATATATATATATATAATAATAAAGTATTAATAATATTAACACTTTGTCCTAATAATAATAACAGCAACAACATAACAATATTGTTAATACTACTACTATAGTGGCAAAATCCACGGTAGGCAAGTTGATTGAACCAAGTCCAGTTTATGCTGCGTTCATGTCATGACGTGATTACCGTAATTTCAAGATGAAAACACGTGACTTGGGAATTATGCATTTTTATGGCAACTCTACCAACGGCCAAATAAATCTGCAGCGATCACATGGTAAAAGTAAGAGCTCTCAGCAAATTCCCAATCTATAAGCTGTATTTATGAGTTCTTCGAGGACATGAACGCTTTTTACAAGTTGGAGTCTCAAAATTATGACATGAGACTCAACAACAGCAGGTTGACACAAACAAAGCTATAGAGACCATGAAAACTATATATACACACATGGCCTAATGACTAAACAATAAACACTTGAAAGCAATCAAAACAATACACCAAAGGAACCACATGACAAGATCACATGACAGGATCACATGAGGAGAACAGGGAATTACAAGACATAAGCATTAACAGAAACCAAAACCCAAACAGACGGGACACTACTAATACTACTAATAATAATTCCACGTTGTCATCACAGGAATAAATTACATTTTAAAATATTTCAAAACATAAAATAGTTACTTTTAGTTTTGAAATAGTTACTTCTCTCTTTTTTCCAAGTAAATACAGCCTTAGTAAGCATAACAGACTCCTTAAACCTTTCCAGACAAAAACACCCTTTCACAGAGGGCTATTAATTTGGCTAAAGGACCTCATTACACGGGTGACTAGGTCATCGAGTTTCTCTCCTCCTATTGTGGAGAATGAAGATGAGGAAGCTAATCGCTTTTTTCCTCCCTCACTCTCATTTCAGGAATTTGACACATTGTACCCCATGACTCCAACCGCTACTTACTTTTTTATAGTTTTCTCTAAATTGAATTCAAAGTGCTTTGCTGTCCACACTGAACAATCACAAAATGCCTAAAAACTAAACTAAATCATCATTTGGCTATAAACAAACCCCTGCAAAGAAGTACAGGTCCAAAACAGCAATACACCTCAACACTATACAAGTACATAAACATCACTGTGAGCTTCTCTGATGTTTGGAGCTTCTGCATATCTGAAACTCTACTTCACACAAACAATAAAAAAAAATTTAATAGTGGAAATTTTTACTGCAGTAAATATTGATTGGGGTAGTTTTTAAATAAGTATCTGCACTGTATATGCACATAGTTGAAAGTATTGGCCAAAAAAATAAAATAATCCATGGCTATTCCTCAAGATAAAATATACACTACTGTTGGAAATTTTGGGATCTTTTTTAAAGAAATTAATACTTTTATTCAGTAAGGATGCATTATATAGGCAGTAAAGACAATATTATCGTCTTCTTCAGCGATCATCAAGGTGTGTGTGGTGCAACTTACCTGTTTGGACTGTTTCATTCCTCATCCACAACGTTTGTTGTGATTTGCTACATTTGCCATCCCATTTAACACAGTTGGTTAATAAACTGTTTCATCATTATATTCACCGTTCTCCTGAGTCTGTATTCCGTGACAGAAGACCAGACCAATAAACAAGTGCACAACCATGAGCTCCATTTCATTCGATCCAGCCTCTCTGATTCTCTCCATAATGCAAGATGGCCGGCCAATTGAATTCTACATCGAGGAGTTTCTTCAGCTCACCCACCAGGTACCATGAAACGATGAGACACGGAAAACTGTCTTTTGGGGTGGTTGGACAACCAGCGGTTTCTCCAAGAACCAGCATGCGCTACCCCAGGTACTCTGGTATAATACATAGATCATGTGCTGTGTTTAAGTGCTTTGTCCTTAGCGAGTCCACCCTTAGCGAGGTTGCGGAAGATGCCAGTGCTACTCAGTTGCTGTCTCCCCAACCCACTCCAGCCCTCCTGGCAGTTTTTTCCATAGAACCTATTTCAGCCCCAGATTTTTGTTACTGGCCTGTTCCAGCCCCAGAGTTCAGTATCAAACCTTTCCTGGCTCCAGAGTCTGCATTGGATCTCACTCTAACCACTGAGTTTGCATCAGAACCTGATCTAAATCCCAAGTCCGGTTCAGAGTCCGTACCCACCTGTGAGTCTACTCTAAATTCCTCTTCAGTCCTTGTTTCTGTTTAAGAGTTTTCCCCAGACCAAGAATCCGCTCCAAGAATCATAGCATTGTAAATTCCAATGGTCACAATGCTTCCAGTGAGTGATCTTCCCAAGTCCGTTTCTAAAGGAGAAAAGTTCCCAAGTCCATTCCTGAGAGAGAAATTCTAGACCTAAGCCCAGCACTGCAGCACTGACCATAATGGCTCTGGCATTGTGTCTGGGCCACTCACTCATCTGCTCCAGCCCCTAACCAGAGTCCAATGATGGCTCCAGCCGCTGACCAAAGTCCAGTGAAGGGTCCAGCCCACGTGTCTACCCCAGTTTCCGCTTAAGCCCATGTGCCCACTCCAGTTTCCGCTGCAAACATGTGCCTGCTCCATAGTGGCCGAGCCTGGCTTCCGTGGCAAGGCCCTGAAGGCCGGTAACTCCCTGGTTTCCTGAGCCACCGGTGCCTACCTTGGCTCCCTGCACTGCCAGCACCGCCCTGGAAGCTTCCTGACCTGCCAGCACCACCCTATTCACCTGTCTGTCACCTGTCACAGCTCCAGGACGCCCGCCCGCCCTCTCAGCTTTGCTGGATTCTGTCTGGTGTGAGGTTGCGCCTTCCAGAAGGGGGAGTACTGTCAGGATCACCAGTCACCGTGACTCTCCATAAAAGCCAGCACCACACACAGGGGTTGTGTTCTGTGTTCCTACTTCCCTGGTTTCCCATCTCCCCATTATCATCTGTCATAATAGATAAGAGACATTATTATCGTCTTCTTCAGCGATCATCAAGGTGTGTGTGTGGTGTAACCTACCTGTTTTGACTGTTTCATTCCTCTTCAACTCTGGATGTTGTGATTTGCTACATTTGCCATCTCATTTCACCCTATTGGTTAATAATCTATTAGTTTCATGACAATAATACATTGGGCTGTTTTTATGTTCCAGCTTTTGTTAGCCAACTCAATTGTGTGATATTTTTGGTTTACTGCTAGCAGTTTGTATACATATATGAATATGTTTATGAGTCAGAGTCCCTGAGTCCTGTAATGAGGGACATATAACCTAATCACAAATCTAATCACTTTTTCTGTGCTACAACTATTCCCCAATTTGATCTTCTTAAAGAGACAGAATGGTGTTACATACTCATATGCTAAAAACATGATGTACAACCTTCAAAGACACTGCAAAAATATGTATAATCATACAAAATTATAACATGGACAAAAAAATAGGCCATGAGCTGAACATTTTTCCTGTTGTTTCTTGGCCTGTTTTGTTTCTCATTTCTGCCACTTATCTCGGAGCCAGAGTGTCTAGAGTTGGCTTGTACAGCAAAATGTTTACTTGCATGAGTTAAAATCAAAAGTAAATATTTAGGGCTTTCAGAGCCTTGGAGGCTTCAGGTCCTTGGAGAGAGAATTTAAGAATAACTGTCTGCTTTGTAAACATTCTGTTCTTCTCGGCCGACCCACTGTGTAATCACAGTCTACAAAGCCCCCAAACAACAACAGTGTGAATAATTTATATATCGGTATATATATATATATATATATATATGGTTTACTGCTATATACACACACATACATATATATATATATATACATATATAAATTATTCACACTGTTATTGTTTGGGGGCTCTGTAGACTGTGATATATGTATATATATATATATAGAGAGAGAGAGAGAGAGAGAGAGAGAGAGAGAGAGAGAGAGAGAGAGAGAGAGAGAGAGAGAGAGAATATATACATATATATTTTTTTTTTTCTGGGCAAGAATATGATTAAAGATGACATGTCAAATCATGGCGTAAGACAAAACATTTATTGACTGGTTATATTTACTAAGGCCAGGTTGTAAATGCTGCCAGCTGGATTGTGTGTCAAAACAAAGACAAATGCAGACTGGACTGACACAGCTGTTATATTTTTATGGTAATTGTGTTTGTGACTGTCGATCTCCATTGCTATATTCAGACATATCTACAGCATGGACAGCAAGAGGGCCACGCACATCTGTATCTATGTCAGAGTTTTCATTACACAGATAAACACTGACACAAAGATACCAGTGCAGGACAGAATTCTTCCAAAGGTCTGTGCATCAAATATCACAGACTGTCCAGCCCAAATACCAGTAAATTGACTAGCGCAAACCTTAGTAAATCACCTTGCATGATTCATTTAAATA